>OX637468.1:20799307-21236659 GCA_951799995.1 Trifolium subterraneum
AATTCAATAGGAAATCCAACTTCAAATGATGTTATGGACATGTCAAACAATTACATTTACTCTTCTTACCTCCAACAACTTTCCCATGATCTTGTCTTTGAAATGCATTCCACGTGCCTTTCCACCACCAAAACTTTCCATACTCATTAACTAATGGAATGGAATTTCAAGCCTGTATTTCTTTTTTTCTATTTATACATAATTTTAAACAAAATTATCATCAAAAACATTTAAACTTAAATAACTTATCCTATAAACATAAAATATGATCAACTTTTTGGTTTATTTTTAAAAAAAAGCTCTTGTCTACGTATTATTAACAAGGTAACTTAATACTTTTTTTTTACTAACTCTTTAGTTTCTAGAAAAAAACTCTAGAAATTCAGAGTTCGACTACCACATAAATAAATTTTAATTAGAAATTGTTCCAATCAAAAACTAAACTCGAATTCTCTCAAGCAATTTATTCTAAAAGAAATTCAGTAATCACTTAAGTCTAATGTTTTAATTAGGTAACTTAATATTTAATTAGGAGACAAAATAGATGTGACATGTCCTCTTTATATATTTTGTGTCTCTTTACTTTACTTTTTCTTGATAAAATTCCTGTCTCATGCATTTTTCCAAAATAGAAGCTGGCCAGTTTTTATTCCTTGTCTTTCTCTAGTGCTATGTAAACCGTAGATTTCCCACTCTAACCTCATTAACTTATTAAAATAAACTACAACAAGCACCACCACACATCTTGCATAACTATATCATACTATATATTAAGGTAACTATAGTAAAAAAGTAAAAAATTACTGTTTATTTTCCCTTGGTAGATGTATATTGTATATAGTACTACATAAATTGGGATTGAGATTGTCCGCTGTAACTGCCACACGAGATTTTATGCAATAGCCAATTTCAACAATTAAAAAGTCATCGAACAACTATGATTTATTTAATACTGTTTTACACAGTTTTCATCTTAACTGTTCGTTTCTGATAAGATGATCTACAACAATTACCGCATCAATCCAGTAAGTAACTGCTGGATTAACGTGATATAAATTGAGATATTTTAACAGATACTTGAAATGTTTTCTTCATAATCTCAACAAAAAATAAAGTATATTTTTCAACTAAACCACCTTATGTTAAATCCACACCAAATGTCTCAATCTAATTTCCATCATCTTTCGGCTGTAAAGTTTGGCATGTCACAAACTCTCTCATCTCATGTCACGTACACATTTTTGTCTTACCTTTCATTAAACTAATGAAATCATCTTCACTGTTCCTAGTTTCTCAAAATATTTAGCACAGAACAGAACTTATTGTACTACAAAGGGATATATACTAACATACGCCACATCAACTTTTACTTATCTAACACCACCAATATTCCTTGTTGCACTCTCTCTAACTTTTTCTTTCTCTGTTGTTTGTGTGCATTTTCTGTTTTGTATATATAATTTTTTTTATCTTATGAGCTTATTATAAGGCAACAAAGAAAGCCAAAACTTTTTTGAACTGAAACAGAAGCTGCTTTGTCTCTCAAATACATGGATAATGGTTGCTTTTCTTCGCCTCGCCGCGATTTTCCTAATGGTTTAAGAGTTCTTGTTGTTGATGATGATCCAACATGGCTTAAGATCCTTGAAAAGATGCTTAAAAAGTGTAATTATGAAGGTTTGTTTGATTCAACACAGTACTGTTTTTTTGCCTCTTTTGTTATTATTTGCAAATTAAATTACATGTAGTATTATATTACTATGGATCTTCAAATTTGACATAGATTTTTCTTGTACTTTTGCTTAATTTCTTTGCTAAATATGATCATGTTTTTCTTGAATTCTTGAATTTCTGTGTTGTTGAGTTATAATATACTGTTATGGTTCAGTTTCCTCCAAAGTTCAAAATAAGCATATAGAAAAATTGATGGCATTTAAATAGTTACAAACTTCGTATGTTATTTGGATGTTATATGTATCATTTCTGTTTTTTTCTTCAAATTTGTCCTTATTTAAGTTTCACTTCATCCGGTCTTAAATATAAAACAAAGTTCAAATGTATTTGATGCAAATATGGACCGAATACATTTGACTTTTTTTTCTTATACTTAAGATAGGAGGGAGTAGTTTTTACCTGGTAAATTAATATTTTAAAACTTTTAAAAGTATAATCCTTTCCAATCTTCAAGAAGAAAAACTTGAATTATTAGATGGTGAAAGGTTATAACCAAATTATTAGCTTAGGGTTCTGTGTTACTGTTTCCATGTCTGCTACTTTTAAAAGATAGAAAAAGGAATAAAGGAGTTCCCTTGCCAAATTTGATTCTTGCTAATCTAGTTTGACTGTGTTTTTGGTATTGTTTATGGTATCTTTGGAACTAACATGCCAATGTTGGTAATCCATTGATAACATGTACTAGCATTAATGTGACAAAGACACTGGCAATGGCATGGACACAGACACCAGACACGACACAGACACTGACATGTCGACACAGGCAACAATTTAAGAAAATGACATAAGTCAATGTAATTATAAGTGTCGGTGTCGGACACGCGTGTGTCCGACACTGGGACACACCTAATCTGAGGAGTGTCTCTGCTTCATAGGTGGCATCTATGATCAGGAAAAGCTAGAGCTCAACAATTTGACACTAACAGTAGTAATAATAAATCATAATAAAGCAGCTTATTGTTCAGTCAAATTTTAGGATTCCAATTCCTTTTCTGTTACATTTTTCATTGTTTCTGACTCTATTCAGTTATTTGTTTCAGTGACGACGTGTTGCTTAGCAAGACATGCTCTAAGCTTGCTTCGTGAAAGGAAAGACGGATACGATATAGTGATCAGCGATGTAAACATGCCGGACATGGACGGTTTCAAACTTCTTGAGCACGTTGGACTTGAAATGGATCTTCCTGTCATTAGTCAGTTCTCTATCAAATAATATATTCAAGTTTTTTGTTCAATGATAACATTGTAATCCTTTGATCAAATGCTCTGACAAGTCACACTTTGCAATGCTGTTCAGTGATGTCGGTGGATGGAGAAACAAGCAGGGTGATGAAAGGCGTTCAACATGGAGCATGTGATTATCTCCTTAAACCTATAAGGATGAAAGAGCTGCGAAATATATGGCAACATGTATTCAGAAAAAGGATACATGAGGTTAGAGACTTTGAAAATTTCGAGAGTTTTGAGAGCATGCACTTGATGAGAAATGGATCAGAACTGTCCGAGGAGGGGAACCTGTTTGCTTTAGAAGATATGACCTCAACGAAGAAAAGAAAAGATTTAGATAACAAACACGACGACAAAGAATTTCTCGATTCATCTTCCTCAAAGAAAGCTAGAGTAGTTTGGTCTGTAGATCTTCATCAGAAGTTTGTTAAAGCGGTGAATCAGATTGGTTTTGATAGTAAGTTTCTTGTTAAGGTTCTCTAAAATGTTTTTCGGAGTCATCATTGAGACTTTTATATAAATCTAATTGTTATGCTAAACCTAGCACTTCCCCAAACGAGCTTGTTGAGTAAACAACTCGAGCACTTATTCAATAAGTACTTATTCCATAAATGCTTATGCATAAACTATTTCTTTAATCCAAAAGGGAATTTGGCTACACTATTTTTATACAAGTTGTAAGTTGTTTTCATAAACTATCCTAGAAAACTTATTGAATTAAGTTGAAAACTGCTAATGGACAATTATAAACTATTTTCATAAGCACTTCTAAATAGTAACACAAGTGCTAACATCATAACAAAAGCCAAAGTAAGCAGTAAATAAGATTTTCAGGCGTGATTACCAAGCTGTTTGTAAATATCATCATATCTTTCATGTGTAACAAGTGAATTATGTTTGGCAGAAGTTGGTCCGAAGAAAATACTAGATTTGATGAATGTTCCATGGCTGAGTAGAGAGAATGTTGCTAGCCACTTGCAGGTGATGCTATAATTTCACTTCGTGAATACTAGATTTACAATACAGCTTCACATTTATAGAATAGTGCATAAATGCAAAAACAACTGAAGTAAAAAGGAAAATACGATGTTCCTACAATTTTGAAACTCATGTTCCTGATATGAAAAAATTTATGTGCAGAAATACCGGCTTTACTTGAGTAGGCTTCAGAAAGATAGCGAACAAAAATCTTCCCCAAGTGGAATGAAGCATTCTGATTTACCTTCAAAAGATGTTGGAAATTTCAATTTTCCGAACTCAGCAAACAAGCAACAAAACGATGCTTCAATTGACCGATGCAACTATTCGGAAGGAACCTTACAGCATCAGAACATGGAAACTAAAAGTCGTGAAGGTAATCCGAAAGGAATTGTTCCACATTCCACCACTGCAGAAAAGGCAAGACCTTTGACTGGTAACATCACTGATGCAAATATTCAACCTTTTGCTCCACTCGAATCAGAACGAAAACGTGCAGCATTTGATTGCACCATGTCAACACCGTATTCTTGGACTGAAATTCCAAAAACACAGCTCAAAAAAGAACAAAAGCCAGTTGTTCATCTAGAGGACAACTTTAACTTGTTGCCTTTCCATGGTAAGAAGCATAACATTCAAGTTGATCAATCACAGTCAATTGCTTCAATTAGTTCAACTCCCTCTATATCAGAGAAAGATGTCGCTGCTTGTATAGAAACCAAACCTAGGTTTGCTGATTACAAGAAAGACTACACTAGTTCGGTGAGTTCAATAAGAAGTTCAGTTGACACCTTTCCTTTCCAACCGGGAAGCCTTATTATGATGAATGATCAACCTTCACAACCCATTTCAACTACTAATTTCGGCTTAAAAACACAGTCATCTAATAATCTCAGTTGCATTTCTGATCTAGAGTCTTACCAAAGAAACCTACTTTTCGGAGGTGAGGCTGCTTCTGCAGCACCTTTGGACGAGGACTTATATTTGTATTGGCATAATATGAACTTTGGTCAGCCGAATATAGGAATGCCTGAGTATTATGATCCAGGGCTTCTCACAGAAGTTCCAAATCACTTATATGATTCAGCAGATTATTTAGTAATTGATCAAGGTCTATTCATAGCATGATCAGACTAATATTTCTTGCTTATTCAGAAAAAATCAGAATTTCATGCATGAAATGACAGATTTAATGTTTGTAGTAGCCAACTACATCTATCTATTATTGAACAATTACAAGGATTGGGGGATTCTTTTTCCTATCATCAAGGATTTGGATATTGCAGCATGTATAAAAGTAGGGGGTGATAAATATTAAGCTTAAATATTAAGCTTGCTTCCTTCTTACTTATTTTGTTCCAGGACTTGCCTGAAAAAAATATGCATTGTAACTTCGGGTTAACCAAAGTATAAAGGACCGAATATTTTTCGTACTGCAGTTGCTATTTTCTGTTCCTAGCGGCATGACTAACCATATAAATTGTTTGAACTATGTTAACTGTATAAATTATTGTCGAAATTTGTTGTTAAATTTGTGTGTAAAAATAACACAGCTCTAAAAATAAGAGTGTAATATGAACAGAAAAGTTTACACCACAACAACTAATGTATGACTTGCACTCTTAAATTTTAAGGGTAAAATTCTTTAACACATTCTCAGAAATATATTTATGTTCTTAGTGCTATGATTTGAATTGATTAGTAGCAAAGTGGTGAATCACTAGCAAATGTAATTTTTTTTTTCAAAAACAAAACCATGGTAATTTCATCCATGCAAATTAATGCCAACTATATAGCATTATAGCATAGACATGTTTCCTATTTACCTTTAGGTATATATAGCCTTTAGGTATATAGCCTAAACCTAGTTTAGTTACAGATTTAATTTTCTAACACTGAAATGTTCCTAGCTCAAAACTTTTTTTTTTTTTACTTCCCTAGCTCAAAACTTATTGAAGCCTAGACATACCTAGAAAAATGAAAAAAAAAAGTCTAAAAAATTTCCTACAAAATGTGAAAACATATAACGGCATGAAACCTCCAAATGATCCTCTAAGAATCAAACCATAAGCACGGTATTAACTTTCGGTATACTATCTTTGCCAGCATGTTCTTCAAAAGACAATCTCAGGTTGATCAATTTCATGTCTCAATGCTGAATATTTGGAGAAGCATTTTCCCATGTGGTATTTGATAATGAAGTTCCTGATTGCCTTGTTCGGTTATCTTTTTCTGTAATATGTTTGGAATTATTGGCGCTGATTGGAGGCTTCCGTGAATTTCCCACGTTTTTTGTTGTACTAGAACTACAACTTGCTTGCCTCACTTGTCTAGGTGACCGGGGCAATGTAACTGATATCTGGACAAGAACAAATAAGTAAAATTGAATATAAGAATCAATCAGAATCAAATAAAATTGCAAGTGAAATCATCACAAAAAATATCCTGGCGCAACAAACATATCGCCTCTCTTAAAATGAATAGAATGTTTACAACAAACATCCTTCAAAATATAAATAAAAAAGCCACAAGAACTTGTGGCTAAATCTGCTGATAAGCATCTAGATGAATCGACAAAAGGACATTTACAGTTGTTAAATAGAATGTGGCTAACGGTGTCATTTTCAAAATCTTAAGTAACAAGTAAATATACCTTTCTAATATGATTTTTTGGTGATTGTGATCCGCTTGGCTCATCATCATTTACTTTGGATTTAGAGCCACTGCTCTGTGGCAGGTTCTTGTGCACATTCTCAGTTTTACTCTGCAACAACTGAAATAGAAAAATGGAAAAGATATTATGTTGTGACCTTCAGTAGTGCCATAATGTGCACGGTTAGTGTATTGGAAAGCGATAAGAACTTACCTCTTTGCGTTTTATTGCTCTTTCTTCACTTCGGAATCTAAAAGCTGATGTTATGGTAGGGGGGCGGGGGATTATTTTGGCGGTGCATGAAGATTTCAGGCAGCTGTTTGCATTTACTGTAACATCTCCAGACACAGATTTGTTAAGTGGTCTTTCAGCCCTGACATAGTTAAATGTGACCATGTTAGCAAAATTTTCTAATGATGTAAACAGCGGAAGCTAAAGCTCATTCGCATGATAATCTAACACATTAACAGCAAAAAAAGGTTAGGAAGATAAATACCTCTTGCCCTGAGAAGGAAGATTTGCTTGAGCTTGATGTAACAAACCATGAGATGCCTAAACAAGGGGAAAAAAATCTTAGCAACCGGCACAATTTGTAACGAGTTCAATTTCAATTGATGTTTATTTGTTCAAAGGAAAACCACTAAAGATAAATGTACATAGGAACAAAGAGAGGATAAGTTAATACCTTGGTTGATTTTGGTGATTTCACTGAATGAACTTTGGGCAGATCACAATGAAATTTTGTATATTTGTTATGTTCAATCACTGAAGTAGTTTTACTTGTCTCATCGGTACCAGAAGAGAGATTGATAGACATGTGGAGCGACCTTGCAGTTGTTTTCCTTGGACTTTTTGGAACAATGTTCATTCCGTTTCGGGGTTTAGCCATTACCGCGGCTAACTTACTTGCAATACCAGTGCCAGATGGAACATGTATTGACATGTGAAGTGATGATGCAGTCGGCCTTTTCTTCTCAACTAAGCTTCCAACAGAGTTCTTACTTGTTGAAATTCTGCTAATGCCATTTCTGGGTCGTAAAACTGCATCAGCTATTTTGCTCGTTTCACCAGTGCTAGAAGGAAGATTGATCGACGTGCGGAGTGATCGCAAAGTTAGTCTCTTCTTCTCAACTGCATCTCCAATAACATTCTCACGTTTCGAACTGCTGTTTATTCCGATTCTGGGTGGTAAGGCAGCAGAAGCCTTCCTTACATCACAGGAATGAGGCAGTTTGTTAACCCTAGTTTCGGCTGATGGTTTTGGAGAAGAATTCACTTCTCTTTCCTTGACTGGCAAAGCCAAAACTTCCTGACCAGTAATCTCCTGCAGAACCGAAATGACAAATATTAAGAATGGCTACAGACACAATTTCTCATGTGAAAAGGAAAAAAAAAAAACAAAGGAAACCAGAAAAAAACATAGAAAGGAAGCAAAAAAATTACCGGATCAGGCACCTTCTCTTCAATGGGGATGGCAATATTCTTATCGACTTCAACATGATCAAGCTGATTAGAATTATCAACAAGCGTGCAACTTTCCACATCAAGATTCATATCATTGCAAGGATGTAGGACTTCCTCTGCTCCTTCTACCTCGGAAATGTCTAAATCATTTTCTCCATCATCACATTTACATTGATTTGTATCATCACAATCAACAACTTGGTAATCAACAGTAACGTTATTCATCTCTTCATGGATTATCTCAATGTTGTCGGCTTCTGACTTTATCTCCAAATCATTTTCTCCAACATCACATTTACATTGATCATCAGAATCAACAACTTGGTTATCAACAGTATCTTTATTCACCTCTTCATTGATTATCTCAATGTTGTCGGCTTCTGACTTCATCTCAAAATCATTTTGTCCATCACCAAATTTACATTGGTTGGTATCATCACCACAATCAACAATATGGTTATCGACAATATCTTTATTTCTCTCTTCATTGGTCATCTCAATGTTAACAGATTCTGACTTAATCTGAGCGGATATGTCAGTACCGTTTCGTTCCCAAGTTTCTGAATCAACATTTCGATTAGCTTGAACATTTGCTTCTTCGACCAATGCAGCTGATTTCTCAGCAGCTTTTCTCTTGTAATGAGCCTCGAAGTAGGCTTTTTTTGCAGCAACAGAACCTGGTTTGGAATATTTTTCAGCTTCCTCAACATAGCGATTGCACGTGAATGCTGACCATTTTTCCCAATCCAAGCTTTCTGACATATACCTCCCAAAGGATATAGATTCTCCAAGAGCACGAAGAGGGTTACCCTAAAAAAATTTTAAAAAAATACCAATTAATATTAATATAACAAAACATGAAAGACATAATTATTCACGTTTAAGGTGGATTTTCTAGCCACTAGGTTACTGAACTTAAAAAAACTGGGAAAATGGATAGAAATTGCAAGCTATGAACATTGATAAAAACAAAATATCCTTAATAGAACATAATTATTAATGAATTTACCAGTGACATTGAAACTAATGAGTTATTTTGATCTTCATTAAGGACAACATGATGTGGACTTGGAGAAAAATTGGCAACGGAACACATAAAGTGATATTAAAAATTTGCAATGAAAATTGAAAACATTACAAGATCAATACAATCAAACACATATATAATAATAATCATAAAATTAATGCATTAACAAAAAAATTAAGTTGCAGAATAACAAAACTATCAAAAAAATAATAATTAAAGTTGCAAAAAAGATTCGAAAAAACAAAATCTAGAATCATAAAACAAACAAAGCAGTTACAGACACTATAGCCAATAAATCTAAACAACCAATCCCAAAAATAAAAGATACTAACAAATTTCTCAGTAACTAAAAAAATTAAAACCAACCCATTAAAATTGAACAAATGGGCACAACAAAATCAGGTAAAAGATGAGATTTTGAAACGAAAACTAACCTCGTGTGTTACGCAACTAGTATCTGAAGGAGTGGAGAAAGAACGAACAAGACAAGTAGAAGATTCAGCCATAACTGAAAACAGTAAACAAAATAACAAATAGAAAAACACAGTATTTGTTTCTCTATAAATGCATTCAAGAGAGTGAAATTGAAAAAAAATAATTATGAATTTGAATGAAATTGAAACTATTTGACTAGGCTCCTTCTTCTTGAAACGTTACTGAAATGTGGTTCTTATTAGAGTATGAATTTTTCTGTGTCCATTGATTATTAATTAATAATTCTGTCAAAAAAATAATTGTTATTAATTAATAATTACTATATAATTAATCATATATAAGGTAAGTTATTGTTTCTAGGGGTGGATACAACTTTGCTCTTGGTGGAATGGAATATTAAATTATTTGTATTTTTGTTAGTAACGTCTACTTTCATATTTTCCTTTCTTTTACACTTATAGCCGTTAGATTTTATTTTGGTCAACTTGGTGGTAATTGCATTTGAATGGTTTTTTCAGAAATAAAAAGTTAAATAAAAAAATTGAGAAATAAATTAGGTCAAAATAATATATGAGATTTTTTTTTTTTTCAACAATCAAAAATGGAATATATATATATATTAATACCAAAAGATAGCTCTGCTTAGCACAAGGTGTGCAAGACAAAGCCATAGAGTATAACAACCTTCAGAGTCATACTATAACAAAAACCTTAGTCGATACCTAGACAAACCAACGGGCTCGACCACCACAAATGAGTGTTTATATCGAGATTGACATTGTGGGATTTTAGCCACCAATACGTACACAACTTAACTTTATCTAGCATTTGTTGAATTATAGTTCCTGCAGCCTTGAACACCCTGTTATTCCGCTCGTGCCATAAAACTGAAGTACACACAACCAAACAAACTGTAGAAATGAGCGACAGTTTCATGACCCACCCAAGCTACCCACAAACTGAGCAAAATGATCATGTAACAGTTCCGCATCCGCTCGTGCCATATATGAGATGTTTAATTGTGAAGCTGAATTCAGAGTTGATGATAAATGTTTTTTTTTTCAAAAGAAAATAAATAAATCAGTTTTTAAATAATTTTTATCCATCTATTATTGATTTTTACAAAGAAAGTATAAATTTAATAATTTAATTTTTTTTAGTATATAATTTAATTTATATAAACAACCAGTGTATAGTTATTTTACACATACATCTAATAATATATTGATATATCATATAATGTGTTTTAAAATACATGACATGTCACATTTATTAAATGATGTGACAACATATTATTCAATGTGTGTAAACAAAGTTTAAGGAGCCGGCCCTGTTTTTTTTTTAGAGAGATAAGTTCTTCCTTCTCTCTAAGTCCGTTCATATTTTTTCATCGAAAACGGGTGGTTTTGGGTCTTTTTGACCCGAAATCATCCATGTGCATCTCTTTTTTATTTGCTTTAATCTAAATAAGTGATTTTCACATAGATTAGATCTTTCTTTTGTGTTTTTGTGTGTGATTTGGTCGTCTCAGTGATGCACAACAATTAAACTATAAAGTTAAATAGAAAAATGTTGAAAAATTACAACCGTGTGTTTTTTTTTCCTTCTCAACTTCACTTTTACCTTTTGTGTTTTGACTAGTCTCTTATATATAAAAGTTTTTTCTCTGTCAGACTTTACTTACATCGCGGCCGAACTTCGGATTACTAGGGTCCATTTCTCATAAGAACCAGAGGGTTATAAACTAAAAAAACAAAAAGTACTTTCACTGTACATTTCTTTTTAAGTGTCACAATTGATCACAACACATATGTCAATGTATATCTTTGACCACTAGTATTTTTAATTATGTATTATAAAAAAGTTATATTTTGAAAATATTTATCTAGACAAATTAAATAACATTTTATCTTGCTAATATTTGTTTTCATATATCAATAAAAAGATATGGTAAAAATAGATTATTATATGAAGAGTTAAATATGTTTTTGATCCTTATAGTTTCGAAGATTTTCGTTTTTAGTCCTTGAAAAAAAATTTCCCAATTTTTAGTCCCTGAAGTTTTTTCCATCAATGTTTTTAATCCCTACTTTTCGTTCAACTTGTGCATATCATTTTAAATTTTTTACTACGGTCATGTCTAGTACATCAGATGAATCTCTCTTACAAAATTTTAAATTCTTTTAACAAAAGATGAATTAAATATGAATTTTTTAGTTTGTTGGACAAAAAAATTCATAAATAATTCATCTTATGTTAAAAAATTATAGGCTTTAATGCACTTTTAGTCCCCTTATCTTGAAAAACTTGAACTTTTAATCCTCTTATTTTAGAAACCAACTTTTTTATCTCTCTATTTTGAAAACCTGAACTTTTGATCCCCCTATTTTAAAAGCCAACTTTTTTATCCGCCAATTTTGAAAATTTTGAACTTTTGATCCCCCTATTTTAAAAAACTTGAACTTTTGATCCCCCAACTCAATTTGGTCAAATTTTTGCTTATGTGGCAAGCTCAATGATGATGTGGCAATGGACATATCATATTCTATGTCATTAATGTTATTCTTTAAATCAAATATTATGTTTTAAAAGTATTAAAATAATAAATTAATTAATTAATAATAATTATAAAATTATAAAATTAAAAATTACTAAATTACCCAAATATATAATTAAAAATCAGTAAATTTCCCAAATAATTACTGATTTTTAATTATAATTGGGTAATTTACTGATTTTAATTATATATTTGGGTAATCTATTGATTTTAAATTATATATTTGGATAATTTAGTAATTTTGAATTATATATTTAAATAATTTATTGATTTTTAATTATATATTTGGGTAATTTAATAATTTTTAATTATATATTTGGATAATTTATTGATTTTTAATTATATATATGTAGAGTTTAATTTTACTGTTTTTTAATTATTATTAATTAATTATTTAATTATGTTAATACTTTTAAAACATAATATTTGATTTAAAGAAAAACATTAATGACATGGAATATGATATGTCCACATGGCCACTAACACATCATCAAAGAACTTGCCACATAAGCAATAATTTTCACAAAATTGAGTTGGGAATCAAATGTTCAAGTTTTTCAAAATAGGGGGATAAAAAATTCAAATTTCTTAAAATAGGGGGATCAAAAAGTTGGCTTTTAAAATAGGGGGATCAAAAGTTCAAGTTTTTCAAAATAGGGGGATCAAAAGTACATTAAAGCCAAAATTCTAAATTTTTATCGGTGATGTTCTTATTGTGGTATAAATCATCTTATGTTAAATCATTCAAAAATGTGAAACTATACAAGAGTTTGATTAAAAGTGGGGACTAAAAACACTAACTAATAAAACTTCACGGACTAAAGTGTGAAAAAATCTTCAGGGACTAAAAACGAAATTCTGGAAAACTAAAGGGTTCAAAAACATATTTAACCCCTTATATGAATAATGCGCACAATGACATTTAAAAAAGAACGGAGGGAGTAACATGTAAGTCTTTGTAAGTTTTATGATGGTAGTTTTTGCGTGCTCAAAAATTATTTTAAATTACTTTATTAAAAATTATTTTTTTGTAATATTTTTGTAAAGTAATATAATTTTGATTATGGTTGATAAACATAAAATAAATTTTATTTTTATAAAAAAAGCTTACAAGTGATTTTAAAATTGTTAATATTAAAATCATTTTTTTGTAACGTAAAAAAAATCTCAATAAGACATGTTACAATTTCTCCATACTCTCATAATAAATATTTTATCAAAAAAATATTAAAATAATTAAGAGACTTAAATATATATCATTTGTGGCGTATATTGTTGGTCATTAAATTTATTATTATTATTATTACTAGGTTAGAGCCCGTGCCAAGCACGGGTATAATTACCGTGTCGTTAACTTTTTCAACTGTTTTAAAAGTGGTAGCTAGTATATAATGATCTTGGATAGGGATGGCAATCTGACCCATATCCAATAGGTACCCATAGAAAATACCCCCGACGGGTAGGGTAAAAACCCATATTTTTTGTACGGACACGAGTATGGATAATTACCTACCAATGAGTGGTTATGGGTGCGGGTACGGGTACCTTAGTACCCACCCCGTCTCATACCCATATAATATATATTTATTGATTTTATTTATATTATTATATAAAAATATATGTGTATTAATTTTAAACAATACACACACTATTAAACTATTACCCATGTTTTTAATAAAAGTGTTTATTTATAACATAATCAAACACAATGTAAATATGTCAACAGAGATATGAACTTTAACATGAGATTAGTAATAACTTTGTTTATAATTTTCATAGGTCGACATTAAAATCTTTTAATTTTTTTTAATTTTATTAAAATAATATGATATTTTATAATTGATCGATTTATTCCTCGCAAAAGTGCGGGTAATGGGTACGGGTGCAAAGTTTGTTACCACGCGGGTATGAGGATGGGTACGGGTATATTTTCAAACTACGGGTATGGGGATGGGTACTATAGTACCCTACCCATACCCATACCCTACCCATTATCATCCCTAATCTTGGAAAAAAAAATTCATTAGTCATGTTTTGCACTACATCTGAATAGACAAAATCAATAAGACATAGCGGATCAATATTACGATGCATTTATTGTTGTGGCTAGAATGTCTTGTCTCCCACCTTTTCGCACAATAGGAAATATTTGTCTAAAATCACCTCGCAAAACAATAGAAATTCCACCAAATGGTTTAAGTGAGTTGTCTATGCCTTTGTACAACATGATGTCACGCATTGACTGGTCAAAATACTCAAAAGAATATCTATTCATCATTGGTGTCTCATCCCAAAAGATTAGTTTTATTTGTCGGAATAAATCGGCCTTTGAATCTTGTTATTGATATTACAAATAGATGCTTCATTAATCTCAATAGGAATGTTCAACGATGAATGAGCAGTACGACCACCAGGTAGTAACAATGACGTTATACCACTCAAAGCAACATTTAAGACAATGAATCATTTGAATCATAATCAGGCCGAGAGTTTCTTGGAGTTTCAACTCCTCGGCTAATATTGATGTAATTTTCTTTTTTCGGGCTTAGGCCCTCTTGTTATCCAAAAAAATAATTTAGTCTCAATCTAAAAGTTTGTTCCTCAATTACATATATAAAATTGAAGTTGTCCTAATGAACTTAACTCAGTTGGTAGGAATATCACATTTTATATGTAGAAGTTGGTGTTCCAACTCCGGACACTCCACTTATTCACCTTTAAGGGTGTAATTTTAGCCATTAGCCTACTTGACCAAAGCTAAAATAAAATTGGAGTAATGGATCATCATTTCTTTGACAAAAAAAAATTAATTTTAAAATGGGAATTATTTTCACGGGAGTAATAAAATAGCGACAACTATACATGAAATATAAAACACCGTAAATCATAAGTATATTCTCAAACTTCTAGAATAAAAATATTTTTTTAAAATGTAATTAAAAAAGTAAATAAAGTATTGTGAGCTTAGTTAAGTTGAAAGAGACATTGCATTATATATGTAGAGGTCGGGGTTGAAACCTCGGTCATCCTGGGATGGAATTTATTTTATTAGTTATTGAAGACAATAATTTAGGTAAATGGACACACAATCTCGTAAATAATAATACATTAAACACAAATTTATACTAAAAATAGCAATTTTTTAATTTTTTCAATCTTAAACCTTCCAAACATGCACAACTCTTATGACCAATATCCATAATTGTTTTGTTGGTGATATGTTAATAATGAAATTGTGCTTTAGAGACCATGCATTCGCATAAAGATGAGAGAAGCAACACAATATAAATTGTGTAATACGGATGAAATAAAATAATTTTGTGGATTTTTTATGGCAAAAGTACTTATATTTATGATAATTAATATAATATTGAGATTTTTCTTTTTAATACTTTTTAATAGTATTTATTATGACTTGCATGTAACCGACATTTTTTTCTTTATTTCACATTTAAATATACATATAAACCTTTATTTTATTAATTGTAATTTGTTGGTTTAATTGCACTTGTTGCCCCCCTATTTTATAAACTAACAAAACAGTCTCTCTATTTTAAAATCGATCTTTTTGGTCGCTCTATTTTCATATTTGTTGCAATTTTGGTCTCACCCCATGTTTTTCCTCTAAAAATTATGATTTTTGGCGTCCTAAAAAAGTGATTTATCGTCTCTAGCATTGATTTTAAAGATGAAATATCAAGTTTGAGATCTAAATCCACTTCTTTCTTCTTCTTTTTTGCGTCAAAAGTCACCACTTTTAGAGTAAAAAACACGAGTTAAGACTAAAACTGCAACAAATATGAAAATGTGGGACCAAAAAGTTTGATTTTAAAAAGGGGGACTATTTTTTTGAGTTTGATAAAGTAGGGGACCAAAAGTGCAAAAGCCTAATTTGTTTGTAACTGACATATGTATTATGTCACATTTAATAATATTATTGAAACGGTTAAATTATAATTTTTTTTTTTTTTAACTGACAAAAGTTTAATGTAAAGCTTAAATTTAGAATACATTTTACTTAATACAAAAATATTATAAAAATATTAAATGAATTAACAAATGCACCATAATGAAGAAGGTATGAGAGGCTATCATTTTAGAAAGAGAGAGAGAGAGAAAGGTACATAGTTGAGTCTTATTCATATTGATAGAATAGTCTTTTTGACCACTTGGACATTTGTATCAGATGTTTCTCATGTCTCATCTAGTGAAAACATTATCTTCTTAAAAGAAACGGTGAAGCAACACTCCAAGTCTACACCTTAGAGCTATCAAAATGGGCTAGCCCATATGACCTGACAAACCCAAAAAATTGTAGGGTTTTTGGGCTTTAAAATATTAGCCCGAATGTTTAGGGCTTTTAACCCGATCCGAAAAATCCTGTTTAAAATACGGGCTAGCCTGCACGGGCCATGGGTAACCCGTTATCCGCATAAAGCAACACAAACGCCCAAAAAATTAAAATAAAAACTAAAGTAAGTATCCTACAATAACTTAATATGATGGTTTTATTGGTTAACACCTTAATCCCTACACTAAATTAAATATTATTGTATTTGATTTCTAAAATATGACTTGTAATTGTTTTATAATTCTTCGTGGAACTTAAAAAAATAAAAAATTATTTCACATTCAAAATCTTATTCTAAAGTTCCATTTGCATTTTTCACAATTTTTTTAATCATCATTCCTCATGTGTTTCTTCCTTCATAGTCTTGTAAACCAATTTTAAATTTTATTTTTGTAAACTATTTTACATTATTTTTTAAAAAAATATGTAAAATAAATACAAACAATATGGGTGGCACGTCATGCCTGTGGCCCGTATAGTGTCAAATTATTATAATCTAGTAAGTGAAAAAACTAACCCCACAACTTTCTTTCAACCTCTCAATTGTTATCCTAGAGGTGACCTTTAGAAAATCATCTCCATCACTCAACACATTACGATCCTGAATCAAGCAAATTTCAGGGGACGCAGAATCAATTTTTTCCATCATCCTATTGTCCAAATTGATCAATCGAACATAAATTATAAAATACAACCGTTACAAACAATTGTTCAAATTCAACGCACAATTGATATGCATACATTTTCTTCAAATCATTGACACCTATATGAAATCAGGATTAAACAACAACTTAGTTGAAAACATAGAACTTTGAATTGTTGCAGATCTTATAAAAGATACATATAAATAAATTGGTTTTAACCATTTTAGCCAATATCACAAATACTTTGCCATATCTTGATTTTATCCATTAATATAACGACTAATGTATTTTCGATTTTGCTAGCTGCAACGAACGCATTCAACTAATCAACGTATGGACCAAATAAGGTAACTTTAAACATGAATGTGAAAGTAATACATATATTAGTAAATTATTTGGAATGTATTTGAATATATTATAATAATTTGAGTACAACACATTAATATTACATGCTAACTCATCATATTCCAACTGAATTACAACCATTTTGGTCTTGATATCATTGCGTTCATACTCCTTTTGAGTTCCCACTCCGGTTAAAATGCCCATAATGTCTACTTAGCAAATGACATTGTGAGTATATTGTGGCAAGTTTAGGAGAAAATTATCTTGAAGACCACCTCAAGGTATCCTAAACTTGATTTTGTTGTGGCAACTAAATTAACAAATGACTTTGTGAGTATGTTGTGGTAAAAAAAGATTTATTTATAGTCATATTTAGAAAAACGTAAAAATAATATGATTTTATGATAATTTATTTGTAATTGTTAATGATATATCCGTTGCCAATTTAATAAATAAAAACGTTTTATTTAATAAATATTTCAATTTCATTATTTAATATAAAAATGTAACGTCATCAAATTTTATTAATTCAATTATTAAAAAAATGTAACATATTAATTTCATTATTTAATATAAAATGTAACGTACATATATATATTTATTTCATTTTTTAATTATGATTTTATGATAATTAATATAATATTGAGACGTTTCTTTTATTAATTATGAATTTATGTAACCGACAATATATTGATTGATATGTAACGTTTATAGTTATGTAAAAATATTTATTATAATAATTAAAATTTGTATGTAACTGAATTTTTTTTATAGGGCATTTAAAAATATATTGAAACGTTTAAGATATTAATTAATTTTTTCTTACGACATAAGAAATTACATTAATTTGTAACATACAAATATAAATGTTTTTCATTTTTATATTTAATAGAAAATGCAAAGTCATCAAAATATTAATTCAATTAGTAAATAAAATTCATATCATAAATTTGTAACATACAAATATAATTGTTTTTAATTTTAATATTTAATAGAAAATGTAACGCCATCAAAATATTAATTAAATTATTAATAAAATGCATGTGATAAATTTGTAACATACAAATGTAAATTTTTATTTTAATATTTAATAGAAAATATAACGTCATCAAAATATTAATTTAATTATTCATTAAATAAAATTAATAATTAATTCTTTAAAAAAGTACACGAGGCACTCTCTTATGAATAGGGTGTCATTTGTTTATAATATAGATATAGATATAGATAGATTATGTTTTGTTATCATAATGTTGTTACGAAGTTTTTATCGTCGTTAGTGATAGTTAATCTCTATCGGAGAATCTGTGGGATGCAGAAGGTGGATTTCCCACTCCAAAGCGAATTTTTTTCATACGCATGAGTCATGAATCAAATCCCTGACTACAAGCTTAAAGAGGCCAAGACTCTTACCACTTGGACCAATTCATTGTTGGTCGTTAAAAACCAACTCACTATGACTTTGTATCACATAGATACAAACTCACACTTTTTGCAACCTTGCCTAGTAGTGGCAACAACTTTTAACCAAACAAGGAAAGTCCTATATGGTTAGACAGAAAATCTTGATGAGGTTCACTATGTGGAAGTCTTCCAGTTTGGTAAAAAGGAAATCTAGGATATGATCTTATCCGAATAATTGTAATCGAGAATTATAATTGTTAAAGTCCTTATATGGATAGAGGGCAGAATCACGCTGGTTAGGGTGGACTGGACCAACTTACTAGTTGGGTAGTGAATCAATCAATATAAAAACATCGTGTTTCTTTTCTTCTTTTTTGCTTTCTTTATTTACTCAATTTTATATGGTTTAATTTCTCCTCTGTTGTTTGTGTTAAACGGTTAAATTGAAGTTAAATGATTTGATAAATAACTTAATTTACATTCAACAATTAAATTGTAAAAAGAAAAACGGTAAACACAATTCAACCCCTCATTTCCGCCTTTCTTGTGTTCCACGATGAACCATCATAAGTAGGTTAATTGGATGTCTCCCCATTTTTAATTGGACCAAGTGCAACACGGATGAGGTCTCTAGATGGTCACCTGATATCTCTTCTTGCAGGATACTTTTTGTAATCACCTTTTTAGGTGGTTTTTTAACTTACTCCCTCCGTCTCATTTTCATTGCCACATTTGACTATATTGCACTATTCACATATATTGTTTTGACCGTATTTTTCTATCAATAAATAAAAATAAATATTAGCATATAAGATGTTGTTGGATTCGTCTCGATGAGTATTTTTTAAATATCAAATTTTTATAATTTTTACTATAATACAATTAAAAATATTAATCGTCAAAGTTATGCATTGACATGCGTGAAATAGTCAACTGTGTCAATCAATTTTGGACGGAGGGAGTATATTGTTATTGCAGCTTCATTTCATGTTGAAATGTATTATTTGCAATTTTGCTATTGATTGACATATGTTAGAGGTTGGACAAATTTGTGGCCGAAGTGTGACTCTCTTTTAAATGTCCAAGCTTTTGCCAACATAAACTTGGTCTCTTGGAGGCTTCGAATAAAGTGAAAAAAATAGTTTAAATTTGATTAAACTTTTCAATTCAGAATTTCTCATGTTTATACTTATAAGGAGAGAAATACTTGTGTGGATAGATTAGCCAACACAAGTTAATTTCTTTAGGGGTAGATTTGACTTGCCAAACTTTATTTTTCATTAACTTTGTTAGGTAACATTAACTTTGCACAGGTGAACATCGACTAACATTACACTCAAGAATTTCTCATTCAAATATATTCTCCTCACATAAAGGGGGAAACCCTAAGTAAATCTAAACATATACATAAAAATCACAAAAAATCTAGTTGAATTTGAAGTATTTATGTGAAAGAATGGAAGAAAATAATAAGAAACAAAAATATTATTGACAATGACCTAAAATAATATGTTTATATTATTTACATAATAAAACAGTAGGACGACCTTGGTATTTATAACCAATTGAACTAATTTAAATCTAAACTAAATCCCTTAATTATAGGGAATAAAATAAACAAATCTAAATATATTTTCTCAACAAATATAATATAAAGATTAAACCTATTTTATATTGTAACAAATCTAATTAATAAGACCGCATATTATGAATTATTGAACACTAATATCAAGTACTTTGGAATAACTAGTGGCCTTAGGAATAGTTATGTAAAGAACACCATCCTTAACCTCTGCCTTAATACTCTCAAACTGCACATTCTCAGGCAAAGCAATTCTGCTACTATATCTTCCATAGCTCTTAGAAGACCATTCTTCACCATCTTCTTCTACTTCTCCTCCATTCTGTGGAAGAGTACTCTGTTTCTTCTTCGGTTCCTTCTCAGCTTTTACAACCAACATCTTCTCTTCCACCCAAACTTTCACATCCTCTTTGTTCATACCAGGCATATCAAACCTCATCTTGTATTCACTTTCTCCTACTTTAATCTCCCATGGTGTTCTTCCTCTCCTTTGATATCCGCCAGCTCCTTCACTCGGAAGTGGTGATGATGGCCACTCAATTGTGCTCATTGCAAATGGATCTTCCATCATTCTTTCCATTGTTTCCATCATCTCATGCACTGTCTTTGCTGTAGGAAATCTATCCCATAGCCCTATTATTTTATACATATGGAATGTTAATTATATACACATTATAGTTATCATAATTAAACAGCGATTAATTAAACCAATTGTTAGTTGGTTTAGTGGTGAATGACCCTGAACTAGGTAGGGGGAGGACCACGGTTCGACTCCGCAACTGTGATCGGGAGGAGGCGGGAATCACCTGATACCAAAGCTGACCTCCGGACCAGATTAAACCGGTAGTGAAAGGAAAAAAACATAAAGAGTAATTAATTAAGCATAAAAATTACCTATGGGTGGGGAAGGAACAAGTCTCTTTTGGAGTTTTTTTCTTGCATCCTCTGTCACGGCTCTGATTCTGAGAGGTTTCAAATGGGTTGGTCTTCTTGAAGTTTTGGAAATTATGGCAAGGTTAAGAGCTAGATATGAGGATAAAGAGTGTGCCATTTTCTTTAGATACAAATATCACTAGTATTATTATTAAAAAAATAAAAAATAATATCACAAGTATTAAATGTTACTTGTATTTTTATATATGTTTAGTTTTGGAAATGAATGATGGAGGGTTCTGGAAAGCATTATATGGACTGCTACCAATTGGTGGGGACCTGAGGTCATGCATGTGTAGCATTCCACTATCCAGAATTTTCCAGAACCAGACATATATTATAATAAGAGGATCAGTTCAAGTCATAGGAATATAGTTACAATATGATATGATGATGAATGTGAGATAAACCTTAACCTGTTAAATGAGAGGTTGGATTTGCATGTACCACAACTTAATTTTGTGGTTAATTTGGCCTTTGTATTTGGATTGATGGATTAATAAGTTTCTCATAGAAAAGCTAGCTGGCGTTGGTTGAATATATATTCCATACTTTGTCTTCTACTTATATTTTTTGTTGTGAATTAAAGTTAACATGTGATTTTTAAAAATCTTAAAAGAGGGAGAGGCCGAGAATAATTAAGAACCATACTTGCTTCATTCTCTATTAAGACATTCTAAGACACAAAAAATATACACAAATTTAGTATATTTTAGAGCATAATTTCTAGTGGCAATCACATGCATATCTGTTCAAGATGAGATGCTTAATATGGACAAGTAATTGAATGATTTTGGAGATAAAACGTGAGATTGTCTACATTGTTTTATGCTGTTTTATAAAAATATTGCAAAAAGTACAACAAATTAATATTTTAGAGGTTTAACTGGGTCTTGAAGTTAAATCTGTTAATACAAATTAATTCTTTCTGTTAAAATGTTAACAATATTAGTCAAAATCAAAAGGTAGACAAAGAATGAAGCAACATAGACAAGTCGGGAAACAGGCTGCAGTTACTGCGTCACAAGGTAATTGTTTTCGTCCATCCAATCATAATCAACGGTTAATTATGTTTTACTGCATGGAACTGTGGCCTACAGTAGGGAATCCAGATCCGAAAAGTTGGGCTCAAAGACTATGAAGTTGGTCTCATGAGAAATGATTTTTGCCGTGAGAGTTTGAAAGATGAATCCTACATTTAGTACAAATATGTTAGAAGAGTTTGACAAATAAATCCTACATTTAACTGCATTTAGTACAAATATGTTAGAAGAGATAATGAAGAGATATAATATGGTAGATGATAATAATAATAAAATTGACCTCAAAAATAAACTAAATGTAAATGTTGTAAAAAATGGACCTACTCATAATAATAAACAACATATAAATTTAAGTAATTCAACAAATGTGAATGAGAATAAAATAAAATAGAGATCATAGAGCTTATCTTATGATTACAGTAATTGATCTCAAAGTATTCATCCGTAAAGTATACAGCCAGTATCGAAGAATAACCTGTAAAATACCAAACCATGAAACAATACCTGAGGATTTATCCGCCTCATAAGCGCAAATCCTCCAGGATTCAACAGGTCCTTCCTAGATATAAATCATATCTGAGGTAACATAACTAGCAAGAATTAATGTAAAACAGATTGATGTTAAAACTCAAAGACTCAATATGTGAGAGGAAAAATTTGTTCTCCATTTCATTTCTCTACCTCCCACTCTCTATGCTGATACGCAAACATATATAGTGGAATTTAGCAAACTGAAAGATCCTATTATTATGGTAGCAGAGCATTAATATGTTAGTGGTGGTTCCTATTAATAAAACAGAGCACGAGTGTCGTTATTGATAATAATTTTATCCAACAGGTTGTTATAGGTATTTATTTTTTCTGTAATGGATGATGATTTGATGCAGTGGGTCATCATAGAGGGGATTTTGTTAGCTGCAAAACCTACACTACTAATAGTTTGTTATGTTTCAGTTAAACCAGATTCAAACCAAGTTGGATTGGTTCAGATTTAACTGAAACATTACGAGCTTTTAACCAAACTTAAGCGGAGCCAATGAATTTTAATTGGATCGGATAATGAGTTTGACTGAACCGAAATCAACCCATGAACACCCCCTGGAAAACTCATGATCAACAAAATGAAATCCTTTGAAATAAAAATGCATGAATGTCAATATTACAACCAGTAATTTGTACAGCAGATCCATAAATCTCTTGAAGTAAAAATGATGTCATTACATGATCATCCCACAAGCTATCCGTACTGATGCATTATGAATCAAAACATAAATTAGTAACCGGCGCCATAAAGTTGGTATTCATTCATCAGAACATAAAATTATGTGTCGAGTGCAGGTATAAAGAACAAAACAAGAGTAGCACTTGTTGTGCAAAGAAAGCAGACATTAACCAATCTACAAACAGCATGAAGCTTGCTTCCTAAACCTCATGTGGCTCCAAACAGCACATAACAATTCAAGCAAATTGTGTCCTGATATAGTTTCATCTTTCAACCCTGCCATTAGCACAAAAATAATTTAAAATGTTAGAAATTTTCCTTGAACTGCTTAAAATCAGAGATATCTTCATCAAATATGTGGCATCAAGAGATTTGGAAAAGAAAAATATAGATGAAATTTTTTCCTTTGACAATCACATTTGAGAATTGTTGTTTAGGCAAAAAGATGTAAAACTCACTTAGTTTTTTCTTTTGGATCTTTTCTTTGACCTATCTGTATCGTCAAACGATGTTATATCGCGAAAGGTCCCCTTTACATCTTTGAAAAAGTCCTTCACTTTATCAGCTACGGTTTTTAGTTTATCTGGTGTAGGAAGCTGCAAATTGGATATATAAATAAACACAACAATATGTCAATAGGACAAGGAATGCATCCAAAAATATTGCTCCTCAACATTTGACAAATCTACAAGCTAATGACAGTAATACTTTCCCTACTCCCTAGTTTTCTGCAAATTTATTAAAATCAAAAGTTGCATGGACAACTAGGGTTCTTTGGTGTATTTGTCGAACATATGTCTCTAATGCAGTATAAGGTTTGAAAATCATTAAAATTTCAGAAAAAATTCTCTTGGCAATATTACTGTTATGATTGTGATAAAGAACAATCAAGCCAAGAATATCACCTCAATAACATTACTGGTAGAAAGTGCAGATCTTACATTACCATTCTCCTGCAAATCATCGTCAGAAAAAGTTTACAAACAAAAGAAAAGTCTCGAGGAATCCATCTTCAATTGGTTTAAAAATATATGTAGAGAAATATAGGAACATTACAACAAGTTTGTAGCCATATCTGAATTTAGTACCGGACTTTAGCACACTATATTGTTTGAATGCAGATTCCTGTATCTCCTTCTCATCCTGTTTAAATTGAAGCAAGCAGTGAGTAACAAATACAAGGATCATGCATAAAAAAGAAAGCACAAACCCAGCATCATGAACACATAGGTTCCACAAAGGTTAATAAGAGCTCAACACTCATCAATTTTCTAACACCGACACTTATGAACGAAGGCGTGTCTGGTGTCCAACACATGTCATTCTATCAAATTGTTACCGGTATCGACATATCAGTCTCGTGTTCGATGTTTGTGTCAGAGCTCATCAACACATTAATTTTAAAAAACAAAACACTATCAAAGGGGAATTGGAGGTCCATAGTTCAAGTCCTAATAAAAAAAAAACTAACATAACAATTAAGGTACTTTAACGTAGTAACATTTGTCATTAAAAACAAAATACTATCAAGTATTCACACACATCACCTAGATTTTACCATTTTTCTAGCCAAGAGTCTTGTATCATCAAATTACAACGTATTTTCATACACACATTTTCCTCTGGTTCTGCCACGTCACA
This sequence comes from Trifolium subterraneum, assembly GCA_951799995.1. NCBI lineage: Eukaryota > Viridiplantae > Streptophyta > Magnoliopsida > Fabales > Fabaceae > Trifolium > Trifolium subterraneum. Next base: position 20,824,548 of record OX637468.1, read on the forward strand.
TAAATGTGAATCAAATGTCTAATATACTATACATTGTTATTATTATTATTATACTATATATCAAAAGTCAAAACGAATTATTATTAATTTATAAACGGCACAAGTAATTATCACATAAAAGGGCATTTGGTCTAGTGGTATGATTCTCGCTTAGGGTGCGAGAGGTCCCGAGTTCAATTCTCGGAATGCCCCAACTTCTTTTTCTTTTTTGCATAATTATTTCTTATTCTATTATTTTACCATTAATTGGAGGAGTCGGGGATCGAAGATTTCTCAGTACAAGTGTGCGAGTCTAGTCACTATACTGCTCGACCAAAAAAGAATAAAAAAAATAGAGGGAAAAAGAAAACATACTCTGTAGATAACAGCAGCAAGATTTCTATCAAGTGTATCCTTGTAAATATATTTACCAAGAAAATTATCTTTAGCAGCAACCATAATTTTAGCAGTAGTACCACCAGAAACAATACTAAGAGGATACCAAAGATAAAGTTCAGCCATACGAATGAAAACAACGAATTTGGGATTACCATCGTCTTCAATTTTGGGTAAAGGAGGAGGTGGAGGAGGACGTTGATATTTACCAGACATCATTCCTTTTTTACCCTTAGCTTCAACAACCAAAACATGTCGTTGTTGAGTTCTTCTTGTGGTTTGTAATCTTGGAATGGAAAAAAGAGAGTGGTTCAGTGATGAATCGTTGAGGAATCTGGAATTGGAACTTGAGAGAGGTGGAAGAACGAGTGCGTTTAACGACATTCTTGCTTCCATGCGTTTGGATTCTGTTGTCTGAATTTGCGATTGTAACTGCCTCAAGTAACTGGATAGAGTAGAGAGAGAGAGAGAGATATTGGATTATGAAATTATTATCCCAATGTAATCTATTTTTATTTTTATTTTAAAATAGTTGAAAATAATAATAATAATAATAATAATAATAATAATAATAATAATAATAATAATAATAGAATAAATTGTCTATAAGTGTAGTTCACATAGTAATTACAAGAGATATTATTGAAGTAGCCGAGGTTCAAATCCCGAATTTCATATTTTTCTACATTTAAACATGCAAGTCTAACTATTAGGTTACTTGAAAAAAATTATAATAAATGGACTGGGCTAAAATATAGGGGGTCTGTTAGCAAGACCCATATATTATTTGAGGATCTAAATAAAGGCCCAAATGCGCATGAAGAAGTCCAAACCACACATGCCAAAAACGGGACCTAAAGGCGAGATACTCATCTTTGGCAAGGCGAGTCGCCCACAACACCCATGATCACGATCTCAGTGTATAACCGCTCCTTTCCCATTATTTGTTTCGTTTATTTCCCAATACCCCTACGACCAGGATCACGATAGAGGCATAGTCTCCACGTCCAACCCACGTCCTCCATGATTAGCTTTTAAATAGGCACGTGATAAATGTATAGAGGGAGGAACGTGGAGATATTGAAGGAGAAAAATGGCGGGAAGATTTTCCCTTTATGTAACCTATAAATACATATGGTTCTAATGAAGAGAGGACCGATAATTTTTGCTATCATCGATACATTTTAATTAATTTGCATGCTCCTTGAAGTGTTTAGCAGAACAATAAATTTAAATAAAATTACGATATAAAAAAATCTAAAAAGAAAGTCCATATACACGTGGAGGATGGAGATTCATAGGCATACACACCAACACCATTAGTCCCAATCATCACTAATTGAACTAATTGAACAGTGAAATATATTAAGAAGAATTCCTTTCCATTTTTTTTAATAAATAGAATTTTAGTTTGTGTATTTTTTATTTTGTGGTGAGAAAAATTGGTTCCGAATAAAATTGAGTTGAAAGTAAAATGTAAAATGGTAACTGAATCCATACACATATATGTTTGTTTTGCTAAATAGAGAAAGTAACTTCGTTTTATATTTATAGATAGATAGATAGAAGTGGGAAACTCTAAGCAAAAACAGAGAATACGTACCCCCTTGGCCCCTTTAAAATATAATAAGAGAGATCTCTTGCGTAAAAATCGATTCTAAAATTAAAAGCTACGATTTTTAGCTTAAAGTATAATCAATTATGGAGGCAAAATTAATTTTAATTTGGAGAAATCAAACATGTAAGATTCAATTCTACATGCGTAGCTCTTCTAAAATTTAAACCAATTAGGTTAAATTTGTACTCAATTAAGTGAAAATCACTATTTCTTGTCTATTTTTTACTTCATTAATCAAAACATAACATTTATGTTGACCCATTTTTTTTTTACTAAAACGATATTTATTAATTCAAATTTATAGAAGATATCGAATAATGCAATTCAAAATCACTAAAAACTGAAAAGGGTGAATCTGCAAACATTAGAAAAAGGGCTTATATGTGACAGTTATAAAAGATAAAGGACTAACGTATTACAAATAAATAACATAAAGGACATATATGTTACAAATAAAAGATAAAGGACCAAAGTGTTACAAATAAATAAGATAAAGGACATCCGATGTATGCCTTTTTTTTTCCAAGGTGACCATGAAGATAGTGATGCCTGATACCTCAATATTATGTGATGATAATATTCTCCGATTCTCGATAGATGATCGAAAGACTTAACTAAGATAGTATTTTTTTTCAGGTGAATTTTTCCGTACACATATTATGTGGACATGTACCAGTACATTTGCTAAGGTGAGTGATTCTGATTGGTTTACAATTAGTATTTATTAATTTTTCTATATTAAATACTATTTGTGAACCAATTGCAATCATCTATACTGGTACATATCCACATATTATGTGTACCGGAGTGTTCACATTTTTTTATCGAATATTGGTTAGTATAGAGTAGAAACACCATAATTAATAAGGTTAGGATCTCATGATTTTCTCATATAGATTGTGAGTTTGCAAAAGGTATTTATAAAACTTATTATTCAATTTTGTATATTTTGATTTTATAATTGATACAATAGATTTATTTTAGGGGTAACAAAATAGATAGATAGGTATTATAAAAAAAAAAAAAAAAAAAAAAAGAAGATAGATAGATAAGTGGATTTGAAAGATAATGGATGATTCAAAATAATTCTTTAAAAATAACCCAATAGCATGACATGAATCAAAATACTTTTGTTTTTAGGGATGTCAATTTGCATCCGTCAGAGCGGATCACCGCGAGGATTGCCCTGTTCGAAGATCTGAAAACGGGGATTTTTTTTCCCGTGGGGACGGGAATGAAGGCAAAACTTCTCCCGAAGGCAGTTCGGGGCGGGGATCGGGGATTAAGCATCTGTCCCAGTGGATTCCCCGAATCCGTCTATATATACTTAAATATATATTTTTACTACTATTATTATTCTAGGTTTATTTATATTTGACAAATTTCTAGGTTTCTATTTTGCTATGAATTATGAGATTTTTGGTTATGAATTTTTGTATGATTATGCATATTTTGTAATGCATTGTTTTTTGATTATGAAATGCATTATGTGTTGTTTTCATCATTAAAAAAGAAAGATGCAACATATTTATTTATTTTTTAATAAAAAAAGAAAAGATAACGTCATAATTTTGTCCGTAAAATATAGAAATTTTCTAATATTTGATCTTCGTGGATCCACGCAGGTATCGTGGGGATGGAGATGGAGGCAAATATTCCCCCGTGGGAACGGGGATGGAGGCAAAAAATTCCCCGCGGATGTAACGACCCGATTTTCATTTATTCGTTATTTGTATATATGTGTATATTTAAATATTGATGTGGCTTATTATTATTATTATTTTCTTTTGTGGCGATTAATTAATAAGCGAGAGTATTAATTAATTATACGAGTTTGTGATACATTAGCAATTAGTGGGCTTTTGGACTAATGGGCTTTAGTGGTAAAATGGGGAGGACTATATATAGCTTGAGTTAGAGAGAAGTCACATTTGTGTCTTTTTGGAGAGAAAGAAGAGAGAAGGAAGAGCAAGAGAAGGGGAGAGCTAGGGCAAAAGGATTTGGAGAGCAAATCGCGTGAAATCGTCGATCTAAAGTAAGAGAGATAGTTTTCATAATTGTGAGTGGCTAGAGAAAGGGGAGAATGTCGATTTCTCCGAACTCAAACTTTCTCCACTCATTTTCGTGGGCTTTTTGGGATGATTTTTCTTAATGAAAGTGAAAACTCATGTTCATAGTATGTTTAATATACTCTTAACAAGATGTATGAACAATTTTAATGGGTAAAAATGGGTATTTGTAGATATTTGTTAAGATTTATGAATGTGTATGAGTTTTTACAAATATGTCAAGATCCATGAGAAATAAGTGATTATTAATGTTAATAAGTTACTTTTAATGTGTTTTAAACATGTATGAACATAACTCATGCTTGGTATAATTTCTGGAACTGAAAATAAGTGATTTTGGGTCAAAAAAGTGATTTTTCGCACAAAAACGCATTTTTCTGCAGGTCACTCTGATCCCTGCGCGGCGCGCAGACTGACTGCTGCGCGGCGCACAGGAGACTGACCCCTGGTTGACCAGAGTTGACTTTTGGTTGACTTTTTGACTTTTTGACGGTTTATGCACCCGGAACCTATTTCACTCGATTTTTCGCGTAGATTCCGAATCCGAAGTTAGTTTTATAAGATTGAGCTTGGTTTATGAAGTTTTCCTATATTTTTGTATACTTCCTATACCTTTAAAATTGTTGAGGATGTTTTAATTAATAATGATTTGTTGATGTTATTGATGAATGTATGATATGTATGTATATGAATGAAGAATATTAGAATTGTGTTATTCTAATAAATAAGTATATTAAGGTATTGTGTTATCTTAATAAAAAAGGATATCGGATTTTGTTCGATAAAGACGGATATTAAGATTTGTGATATATCTTAATAAATACGGATATGGATAGTGTTCCATATCATAGAGTAGAACTTAATATTGTGTTATATTAAGTGTTTGTGGTTGTACATGAATCATTCATGCATTCATGTATTAAGTTAGGGATATTAGAATCTATGATTCTAATAAAGACGGATATCGAATTATATTTATTCGATAAAGACGGATATTAGAGGTGAGATACTCTAATAAAGACGATTGGTACCACATGCATTAGATATGTCTAGGGTGACATAGCATGAGTTGTGACATTAGATTGCATTAGGAAGATGTGCATATGATTTGATGATTTGATATGTGACATTGTGTGGTTTGTGTAAGTTGTGTGAGTTGCTTGATTTAATATTGGTGATAAGCATTGTTTCCAAATTGTGTTTCAATGTATATGTGAATAATCTTATGTTTGATTTAAGATTGAGAATATGTATGTGAGTTAGATTATGCATGATAATATGACGAAGTGTTAAGGATATTGCTTACACTTGTATTTTATTGGTTATGATTTATTAACTCTCTGTTTTGTGTACTTCTGGACCGTTGGGTGGTCCAGGTTTACAGGTTATGTATTTGTTGATGCCCAAGTGTTTGGTGAAGCTCCGCTCTGAGTGTGACACGGGGAAAGGGTTGTATTTAGGATATAGGGTCATTTATGACTTAAAGTATTTATTTCGGAAAATGTATATTTTATAAAGAATGATTTTATAGTTAATGTTTAAGATAATTAATCATATAGTTAAGTATGTTGTCGATTGTAATACCTTTAACCAAACATTTTATAATTAAATTGTGATTTTTCCGTTGCGTATTTTGAAAAGATTTTAATAAAGTTAGAATTATTTAAATAATGGGTTGGGTGTTACAGCGGACATTTCGGGGTGGGGAACGGGGATGCTTCCTCCGCACATTCCCCGCCCCGTTGACATCCCTAACTTTTTTATTAAAATTCAACAAATCCAGATTTTGATAAACATTATTCATGATATTCATCAATTTCTTCTTCTAAACTACAAAATTGAAATTTCAATTCTCATCATCATTAAACACTAAAATTTCCAAAATCCCCAAAATTCATAAAACTAAAATCAACCTGTAAATAAATTCTCGATTATGGAAACTCTTGTCTTTTGAGCTAACACAAGCAAATCAATACGTCCTTGCTTTATTCACACATGCAAGTAACTCCATATAACCTTCTTAAAATACCTTTAAAAAGTATAATAATACATAAAAAAGTATTTATTTATATAAGTTGTTTTTGCATAATTTTAAAAATAAGTCGTCCAAACGGACCCTCGTGATTTAGCCTACAAAATCTTATATTTATTGACGGAATTTCGAAAACTCTTTGTCTTTTGAACCAACACAAGCAAATCAATAGGTCCTTTCTTTATTCACACATGCAAGTAACTCCATGTCAGCTTCAAACTTCACCATATCCTCAACCTTCAAGCTAACATATGCCTCAATACCACCTCCATTTTTACAATCAACAAAGACAACCAAATTCTTAAATGTCAAAGCAGGTGAACCAACCCAAATAGGTTTTCCCCAACCAAAATCAGCATCATACAAAGGAAACCTACACAAACTAGTAAAATTAAACACAACCAATTCCTCCTTCACAACCACTCTATCAAAACTTTCCTTAAGAAATTCCAAATGCTCCTTACCTTCTTGAACCTTCCTCACATAATCCTTATCAATCTTCTTTATTTCATGTCTCACTTGCTTCGCTAACCCGTAACACTCTTCTCCGCTATTCAACTTTGGAATCGTCATAGTAAACCGCGAATAGTTTCCAAACGATTCTGAAGGTAATGGTGGTTCCATTTTTGGGCGGAGATTCACTGCATGAACCACGCCATATTTTCTTTGTACACCATCTTTATAAATCACATCAACATAACGACTCCATATAAAAGCCGATAAAGCCTCAACACGTGTAGGATTAAGATTAAGATTAAGATATTTTGATCTAAGATTTTCAACCACATCGGCATTAAAAATAAACATTTTGCAAACTATATTTTCTTTAGTGATACCACTTCTAGGGTCAAATCCTGAAATATTTTTCGGCGGGAAAAGCTTTGAAGAATCAAACTTAGGTTTTGGAAAATGTGAATTTCTAGTAATATTTCCCCAACTATTGAGGAAATTGAAAAACGATAAACCATCCGCGATTTGATGAGAAAGGCAAGCACCAAGCGCAATTCCACCACAATCAAAAAAATTGAGTTGAATACCGAATGTGATGTTTGTGATATCATCGAGCTGAAATGGAATCAAACGATAGAGTTCGCTTGGGATTGGATTTTGAATAACGTCTTTAAGTTTGTAGTTTGTGATTTTTGCTTCTATGAAAGGAATTCCTTCGTCGTTGCAATGTATGAAAGTGTTGTCGTTGTTCATTCGTCCGGCAAGAAGGTAGAAATGGACTAAGATATTTGATAGGGATTTTTTGAGAGTGTTGGATATGGTGGTTGTGTTGAGTGTGTCATTGTGAGAGTAGAAGAGAACGAGAGGGTTGTAGACCATCGGAGCTATTTGGTCGAGAAAGGAAAGTTGGTAATGACGAAGATGGTTAGGAGTTGGAGAAGAAGGTTTGATTGTTTCTTTGGAAATTATTTCCACTTCTAACTTCATTCTTAAATTTCTGGTGATGTTGTTGAAACAGCTTCAATGTTTATTGTATTTTGTGTTGTACACTTGTATTGTTGTATTGTCCTGTTTTCCTAGCATGCTCCATATGCATATATACTCATATATGTTGTTAATTTCTAGTAAATTTGAAGTTTCTTGTAAGCTTTATACTTGTATATTTTTTTAGAGAATTCTTGAATTATTTTTTTTGACTAAAGAATTCTTGAATTATTGTTTCGTACTAGATTAGACTTGATTAGTTTCATAAGTTTTCTTATTATGGATATGACTATATACATTTAATTTAATTATGCATAATAATCTAGACCAAATACAACACAATTAACCACCAACGAATTTGAACAATTTGTTGAAATGGTAAAAAAATTGGACCGCTTAAACAGATGGTTAGAGGTTCAACTCCAATATATAAAAAAATTTCAATTCCCAATAGATTTTCCCATGGAGATTAATCACCGCGATAGCGGTGGAAATTGAAATTTCATACCTATAACATGGTAATGAGAAACCGCTCCCTGCTTCAGCTTATTTGCCTCTTATGTGCTTCGATTATATGGAATGAAAAGTACCACAGGTTATTCAGAAACTCAGAACATTCTTTACCTCAAATATTGGACAAAGTCAAACTTTATTCTTGCCGGTGGTTGAAGACAACAGATATTAATCTAGTTTTGAACTACTATAGCTGGTGGTCGATTTGTTTACTTGTTTGGGCATGTTGTAACTTTGTTTCTACGATTACTTTTTTGATTATTGTATATGTAGTAGTCATTTTTGTCACACCTTGTATTGAAGGGACTAATCGGTTGTTTAATATATTTCATTTTGGCTCGATAAAAAATGGTAATAATGAGAAAAAACTTAATTAATTAACTACAATAATTAACAACAGGTTAGGTTTTTACGTGCTAGGGATGCCTTTTATTTGTAAGATTTAAAGTGTTTCTCACACAATCAAGAAAATTGACCACAAGCTCTAGCCATTAATTTTAATGTTACGGTTGGCATGCTGGTCGATTTCCTCATTGATTCAACACACAAAAAAAAAAAATAAGTATATGATTCGGATTAACGTTACATATTTTTATGTAAGGAAACATGTGTACGTCATTGTTTTATAATTTTCTTTGTATATCCCCACTTTTACAAGGAGCAAAAAAATAACATATTACAAATGTCGTTGACATAGATAACTTCTTGTTCACACCCATTGCAAGTTGCAATTTGGATTCAATTCATTGAAATTTCGCCGTCGATTAGTTATATACTCTCTCCGATCTTTATTATAAGCTCCTCTGACTTTTTTCACATATATTAAAAGTTGTTAGTGAATTTAATGCGTCCATTTTGTATATGTTGATTTTCCAAAAACATCTTTGTATATGTATAACTTTAACTTTTCAAATTCCAAGATAAATTATATATATGGAGAATGTTGATATAAAAAAAAATAAAAAAATATGGAGAATGTTAATGTGTATCCTAATGGCACATGGTGTTACGGAAACAAATGGAGAATGTAGGATTCCTACATTTTCTGTTCTTTGGTTCCATGGTGAAAATGAAAAACGGAATGAAAATCTGTCATTTGATCTAGTTAGCAACAATGTGGTGTACTTGGAGAATGAGGAACAACATCATTTTTAGAGGTGAAGTAGCAAGTTTTCAAGGTCAAGGTCTCTTTGAACGTAAAATCTATCTCTTGATTTTGGTTTTTAGGTAGAGCAGATCGTTGTTGTAATCTCGAATTTTCTAATTGGTGTAACAATCTCTTAACGTGTCTTTGTGGCATTTAAGGGTGTTCATTTGTGAATTGTAAGGGTTTGAGTACTCATTATACTCCTTACTAATTCCATCTTTTGCTTATAAAAAAAATGTAGAAAGTTTTTTTTTTTGTTACTAGAAATTATTTTTGGAACTTGTAAATTTTAACTTTTCAAGCATTAAATTTCTTGCATTTAATAAATGTTGAATTGGCACCGGTTAACATGACCCCAGAAATATTAATAAAGGGTATGTTTGAAAGAAAATAATAAATGCACCTAATAATTCTTTAAAAGGGGCTTATAAGCACACCTGAGCCACATTTTTCTTATTCTTGTCTACACATCAAATGCAAACTTGAGAAGCAAAACACCTGTCCCTTGATGTCTCAAACGCGGACCTGGATTTTGTGCAGTCGCAATCAGTGACTGCATCCAGTAAGCAAGTTTAAGATCATTCGATTATAATCAAATGACTGAATTTTGTGATCGATGACTGTTATTTTGTGTTTATTTATCTGTTTTCTTTAGAACCGGATTTGCTGTTGTAACAAAAAGTCAATGAAATGTTCATTGGAAATGCATTAAAAAAGAAAAGTTCTCAAATGTGCTAAGTGTCAGCTCAGGTTACAAAAGCATAAGCTATATGCAAGTTAAGCTTTGGACGTCGTCGTGAATATGAGATTATCCGCTACTAATAATAAATAGCTTTCAATTCCTATAGGAAGTGAATATCAAAGTATTCAAGAAATTGCCTTTCTTGGCCAACCCATCACATGCCAAAAAAATACTATAAAATCCATTCTTAAAAAATGAAGCTATATAACAGATTACATGTTCCATCTCTATCTAACCTGCAGATTTGCGAGGTAATGCTTTACTAATAAGCACAGCTTCGTTACTTGCAGCTTTCTTTGCGGCAACCTCCTCCAAGCGTTTCCACGTGGCTTCACGTCCTGCTGTCACTTCCTTTTCCTTTGATTCATCTTGCTCGAACTTTTGTAAGCATTCTTTATACAGATCAGGATCGAGATCGTGAAAAATCTTCTGAACATTTAAAGTCAAGCTATGGACAGCTTGATTCCAATGAGTTTTAGTATTTCTCTCCAATGCAGGAAAGATGATTGGCAGTATCACTTTGCAGTTTTGTTTGATTAAGTTCACAATGTGATCGTTATTCCACAAGAACAAAGCTCTTTCCGCCACCTGTAGCAAAAACAATATCCATGAAAACAAGAACAATGCATTGAAACAGGGTTGTGATGGAACTGACAAATTGAGCTAGATAAATTATTGTTTTGTTTTTGGTGGCTCAACATTAAAACTTTCTCAAAATACAATATTATTCAATTGATGCATATAATCCTTTGTAGACATAACTTGAGCAATTGAGACATCATGCAGTGCACCAATGATATCGATTGCGGATGGCAGAAAGCCAAAAATCTGCCATAAAATGTCAAGGTGTCTCCATTTTTTATGACAAACTGACCATGACGGTTGTCGAAATATCCGCCACAGCAACCCACCATGGCTGATATTTGACAACAGTGCAGTGTATTTATGCCAACTCAAAAGAATAAGGAAAATATTATGATCAGTTGAAAGCTGTGAAGCAATTCCAAGCCGTGCAAACACTTCTAAAATGAAATTAGCACAATCTTTATATTTAGACGGTTTAGGGTAAAAACCAAACATGGGCTACATAGAAGGCTTAATTTTTATCTTATTTTGGAGACTGAGAAACATGTTAAGAAAGAAAAAATGACAGAAGACTGGAAGCTATAAAAACTTCATAGTTGGATCATATTTGTCATCATTATAGTTTCCAGCAAAATGACATATTGTATGATAAGGTTTATCTAATCAGAATAATTTCATCATATTGACAGCCCACTAACCACATATAATTTGCACTATGTAATAATGAGTACAATTCTAAATTTTAAATTTGACATAGGAAAGCTAAATTAGAGATGCCCTATTTACTATGGCTTACAATTACAACTTGGTTTTGTTACTTTTGTAAGTAGGTTAATTAACTACGAGTGCAACTTATAAATATAACCTATTATTCATTAATATCAATTATCCCCCATAGAAACAATTAGGTCTTTAGAATTGCAAGCAGAGCCATATTGCACTTACTAGACAAAACTTATGGTTACTTTCACCTCTTCAACTAAAAAATCAACATTCAAAATTTAGCAATAAAGTAGCAGGCAAAATGTAGTCTGCCTAATTATTTAAAGTCGCAAATAGATTGTCGTTGTGAGCTTAGCTCAGTTGCTAGGGACATCGCATTATATATGCAGGACACTCCACTTATTCACTTTAAAAAGTGAAATTCTAGCCACTAGGCTACTTGACCAAAAAAAAAGTTGCAAATAGATTTTCTATGGGGAAAATCTTCAGACAGCTGCACTCATTCTTGTCTAGTAAGCACAGTCATAATGAACAGAAAGTCAGCAATTGTTTTTAATGAAAAGTTAAAAGAAGTGTTGCCTCACAAGAACGTATAATCAATTTCCTCTAGGGAAAAGATAGTCATGTATTTTCATTTTTTTTTACAGAACCAACACATGAATTACCTTCAAAAGTCAAGACACAGGCTTACATTTTCAGACACCAGAACAACCTTCCTAAATTATGCTTGTTAAAAAAAAACCTTCCTAAATTATGAATGGCCTTACTGTATAACATTGACTAACTTCATAAACGTCATTCTAGACCCGTCAGACATATCAATATAAATTATTTATAGGTCCTCTGCCTAACAGCCCAAGTTTTTTATATATTTAGTTGGTAAACATTGTATCAGAAACCAAATGTTCGAGTTCAAGAGCTGACTCCTCACTGCCCTTAATCTATGAATTAAACTAATTTCGGCATATGATTTTGGATGGCCTATACTTCTTTCATGCTTGGCTTTTGGTTGAGAGGACGCATTAGATCAATTGAATAAGGTACTCTTGGGCCATCTCCCATCCCATTGATATAGTCTTAGTGAATTGAGAGAAGTGATTTTTGAAAAGTTAGAGATACAGCGCCAATTCACTAAGACTGTGTCCAAATACATCAGTTCCTTCATACCAAAAGGGGTGTGTTCAATCTAGACTTACATTTTTTTCTTGATGTTATTAGTAATTCGAGGTATTTAATTTTTTTTGTTGTTTTACTTGAATATGACAAAGTCTTTGGAATAGTAAACTCAATACCATAGGACATCAAGTGCATGATTTGATGGTAAGATCATATTGAATGATAGAAATTATTCTTACATATCCTTAGTAAAGTACTACAATTAACGAGGACGACAAAGACAGTATGTGTTACACTGATGACCGCATTTCACGGGTCATGTATATTAGAGTAATATTGTACTAGATTAGCACGCCATCAGAACGCTACATAGAATATTATGTCAGTATCATAAGCACTTCTAAAGGAGACTATACCGTATGTAGTCCTTCAATTTGAAATTACTATGATTCCTACAATGAGAATTGTATGTTTTAATACTATCAAACATCACTTGTAACAGGGTGTCACAAAAATGTAGATATTGGACATACAATATCGAAATGAGATCCATTCCTCATACATAGTGATATCAGTAAAATGCATGACAATGCTGAAATGAGTTGATATGAGATATTAAACTCATTTACTATTTTGTGTCTGAATGTTCATCGAGTAACGAGATGTAACTGTTATCGGATTGGAATCGTAATGCACGACCTTGTTAACCCTAAGTCAGAAAGCAGCAGGAATATATATGTTTAAATAGGCGTGTCTCAGGTGATATGTATATGCTGAAAGCACTGTTTTTTTTCTGACCTGGTGTGTGTCGAAATTCTATTCGCAGGGACTACTGTGATTTGCAGCACCATCTCAGTGGTTTTTTATACATTAAATGTGTTATTTCAGAACTCAAAAATGTGCTCTTTTGCTTTGATCATTGGTAGGAATTTTCAGCTGTAGTTGGTTTTATATATTTGTGATCCCCAACAATGGAAACCAGAGGATCCAAGCATAACAGATGAATGTGATATGCGATAGAAAAGTAAAAAGCCAACAAGACATGCAATGTTGTACGCATGTGAATGTTGGGCATAAAAAGCCAACAAGAAAGCAAATTTAGTGTCGCATAGATAATGTTATGTTGGATGATTGGTTACACGGAAAAAACAGAATCAGAAATACAATTATTAGAAAGAAAATTGGAGTACCATCCATAATATAGAAGATAGTAGGATCTCATCTTATGTGGTTTGGGCATAGATGGAGAAGACCTAAAGAACCAATGATAAGTAATAAGTTAAGGAGAGTAGATCAGACGAAGACTAGCCCAAAGTTAAAGGCAAAAGGAAACCAAGAAAAACTATATTCCAATCATTAAGAGTGATTTAAGAGGTTTGGTTGTTGTTGCATTCTTGGATGGTGATTCCAATCATGTTTAACAGCTTTCAGTGAAGTGAAGTGACAATCGATATGAAACATAGATTTACTGGAAGGTTTTGTCTGATGTCTTAAATTGTAAGTATGTATCTTAAGTAAATCCTTGAATTAGTTCATTTTATGTGAAGATGATGCAAGTATCACCTTTCATCGTTAGCTAATACTGTTTCTCAACTATGAGGAAATGAATCATATGGTATAGTATTCAGTTGTTTCTGAAAATTAATTGTTAAAAAAAAAGCACAATGTTTATGGTAAAAGAAAATTAGCTTGAGGGAAGCATTGAAAATTTAATACCTGAAAATGGGGGCTATTCAAACAATGAGCAATACGGCGAAACAACAGCACCATACATCGCTGGAATTCTGGAGGTTGAGTTGCTTCCAAAACTTCTTCCAACTCCCCTAGAAACATAACTTCCTTTGAACTATTTGTTATTGGCCAGTACTTCAATAACCCCCTAATGATAGTATCAGCAAGCTTGCAGTCTTTCTCCACAAATTGAGTAATGCAATAACATAACTGTTGATGATACATTACCAAGCACTTTGGTTTGTGCAACGGAATCAATATACGAACCAGAAACAATTTATGCTCTTCTTTCAATGGCAATGCAAAACCATTAATGATACTCCCAAGAATTTCCAAGAACTCAGCAATCCCATTATGCTTCTCAGTCTCGAAAACAAAATTCAAAAAGACGTTATTGATTGATTTCCTGATGAAAGGACGGTGGGCCATTAACTTACCATAGATGCGATGCAAAGACATTTTCAAGTATTCCCTTTCTCTAGGATCTTCGGAGTCAAACAAATCAAGCAGCCTCAAAATGAACGATTGATCAATGAATCTCTTAGCCAACTTTGCATCCAGCTCAGGCGATGCAATAAATCTAAGAAAAAGCTCATACACAATTTGCAAATGAGGCCAAGAAGGATCCATAGAAGGCTCCTCCTCCTCCAATTCAACACCATCAACAAGCTTGTTTTCGCGCGGTTGAGGACTTAGTGTTCTGAATATATTTACAGACACCATCTTCACAACCTCTTGCATTACATTCTCAGTAAATTTAGCATTAACAGAAGACACATAATCAACAAGTTCAACCAAAGCTTGTCTCTTAATCTCTTTTTCCTTGAGATGCTTTGTAGGGTCAGTGAAGTCAAAAACAACACTACACATCTTAAGTTTTTTTATAAACAAGCTCGGTTTTTCGGAATTCGAAACATCCTTAAATGCTGGTAATGCTTCGTAAGAATTAAAATTTCCATTGGAATTCTCATTAACAGGTAATGAAGATTTGTTACCATGATTATGATATTGTCCTACATTCAAATTAGAAGAAGAATTACCAGTTTTGCTACTCCCTGATTGGTTAACAACAACATCACTGTTTTTTGAGGTTGTAACACCACCATGGCTTCTAGAATTTCCACCTTGTTCACGATTTTCTGAACCTTTTGAGGACTTTTTAGGAAGTTTACTAAATACCTTTTTGAACATAATTCATCAAACACAAAAAAAACACTTTTTTTATGAATCTAGAAAACAACAATACCTGATATGAAGATGAAGATGATGATTATGGTGAAAATAAAAGAAACCCTTTTCTTATCTAGGTAAAAGAAGAAAACCCAGTTGGTTAATTTTCCACATAGTGATGTTGGATTGAACTTTGAAGCATACCCAATTCGATGATTCAAGAGTTTTTTTGTTTGGAAAAATTGAAACTTTGAGATCAGAAAGAGTGATGGTTGAATAGAGATCAACGTTAATAATCAGAAAGAAAATGAAAAAAGGTTTGAAATTAAGAATTGAAATATGAAAAAGCTTTGATTTTTTCTTCGTGTTTGGTTTGAAAAGAGAGAGAAAAAAGGAAGAATGAATGAAGATGAAGGAGAATGTTCTTCTTCAGATTACCCTTTTTTTCCTTTTTATTTTTTATTTTTATAAATGTCACAAATATTATAATTATGATCATTATTTTGACCAAATCAAAAATATACTAATTTGAAAAATAGGATAAAATAAAAGAGAGTTTACCCATTGAGAAAAGGAAAGGAATGAAAATTTACCCGATAAAGGTTTCAAAGGATAATATTCCTCTCTGCTCATTTTATTTAGAAATTAGTGATTTTCTCTTTAAGATGTAAATCTGATTTATAAATTACTGATTTTCTTTTTTTTTTTTTGTCAAGAATGAATGAGTGATTTTCTTTTTAAGTTGTAAATTAGTGATTTTGAGTTTTTTTTATGAAAATATGTCAATTTTGATTGAAAGTGATTTACTTAGTAGTGACTCGACATTTAGTTAGTACTAATATGCCTATCTTTATATTTATAATTATTGACTTTTTTTTATAATTATTGACTTTTTTTAAATCATAAATTTTATTTATAAATTATTGTATCTTTTTAAGTTATAATGAGTTATAAATTAGTGGTTTTGCGTTTGTTTTTTTTAGTCATGAAAAAATAGAATAATACTATTAAATACCTTTTGAAGATTTATATTTACAATAAATATCATTAGTATTTAGTTGATAAAAAAATATATCATTAATATTTATAATTTATATTTTTGTTTAGAATAGTTTATGATTTCTTTTTTATTTAAATATATCATTTAAAAATATGTTTTATATTACGACTAAACTCTATAAAGAGAGATAAAGATGAATGAAAGCAACAAAAGTAAAAAAATAAAGAGAGATAAAGATGAATGAACTTCGGAACAAGAATAAAGATATGAAGTTTTTTTGTATAAAAATATATTTTATATAACTTCATAATATAAAAAATAAAATAATCTTTGGTTGGTTGTTGGTAGGCTTCAGACTTGGGAGTGTGCTCCTACTTAAGGTTTTAAGTTCAATTATTTCTAGTGTTAATTATGGTAGGCTAATTTAGTTTCATAAAAAAAAATCTTTAGTTGGATTATGCAAAAACATAGAACAAGGAAAAAAAAACTACATGATTTACAATCTACCTATGTGGCTTACAAACATATTCATGAATTACGTTAGCAACACTCTTTTTAATTGATTGGATTTTAAATGAGTCCCTTTGTGTGGAACGTATATGATTTAGTGACGTTTATTTGAGTTTCAACCAATTAAAAAGAGTTGTTTTGAAAAGATTGTGTTAAAAGGTATGTCGTTAACATTGCTCTCATGAACATAGAATAGAAAGAAAAAAAAATCAACTTGAATTTCATTTTAGATGCACTCAAGATATATTGTAAAAGTACCACCAATTTGTTCCAAGTGGTAAGGGTCTTGGGTCCCCTTTATGTGATCAGGGGTTCGATTACTGGCTCATGCATATGGAGAAAATTCGGTTGGAAGGGGATAATCCATTTTATGTGCCCCTTAGTCATCGCTAACGGCGGTGGAAACTTCGTAACAATATTATGATAACCAAAAGAAAAAATATAGAGTGGAGACCCATTTTGGTCTCTCACAAAAACTACATAACCCAAATTAGTCCCCAACAAAAAAAAAAGACATCATTTAATCCCTTACAAAATTAAACCGAGTCATATTAGTGCCTAGATCATTGAACCGTTTCTAAGCCGATGACATGTACCGTTAACTTATCTACGTGGCATTAATTGTGTTAGTTAACTGCCACCGTGAAATTTTAATAATTCTTAAGGGACAAGTTAGTCCCTCATTTGAAGAAAATAATAATAACAAAAAAGAACGATTTGAAGTGTTTTTTTGTCATAAAATAAAATAGAAAGAGAGAATACTAGGATTTTCTTTTACGCTATGTTTGGATTGATGGAATATAATGGAATAGAGCGGAGCGGAATAGAGGGAAGTGGAATAGGATGGAGCAGAATGGAATAAATCTTTCACTCCATTGTTTGGATATTAAAAAACAAAATAGGAACAAAATTGAAAGTAAGCGGCGGTATATGGTATGAAATCCATTCTATCATATTTCACTCCATTCCGTTATTATTTTTCAAACCCAAACAATTGAACATTATTCTATTTTATGCCGTTCCGCTCCATTCCATCAATACAAACGGAGTCTCACGCCTTTCATATTCTCATTCCTTAGTTTTTCTCCTCTCACACGGCCACGGCCTTTCCTTTCGAACAAGATCAATTTCTGACATTGGCATCGATAACAAATAATTCAACCGGAGACAGAGACAAATGTAAGTTTCGTTGTTACTATAACCTTAACATCAACAATAGCATATTGTAAAATGGTGTAATGGATTTTTTAAACAAACCAACGATAATATATTGATATGCACATGTTTCACTTTTTTTATCCTCCTTTTAATGTAAAATCATATATGAGACACTATTGAGCAAAGTAGCAATAGTTAGGTTTGGGGACATGGCTTTTGTCATCATGCCAAAATAGGTATAGTAAAGGAAGGTGAAGAACACGAAAAAGATATAATTTTTTTTAGTGATGTTACACTCATGACCAAACAACGATGGTATATTGAATATTGTATAATTTATGGTTTTTTGTTTTTAAATTTATGGGAACCAAATTGTCCCAGAATATAATAATGTAGGGACCTAAATGTCCCTTATGTTTATAAATAATACACATGGTAGTCTAGTCATGGTTCAAAAGTAGGAAAAAAACAGTTTAAGAAAAATAATAATGAAGGACTAACATGGCCCGGTTTAATTATGTAAGGGATTAAATAGGGTCTTTTTTTGTCGATGACTAATTTGGGTTCGGTAGTTTTTGTGAGAGACCAAAATGAGTCTTCACTCAAAAATATATTGTAAAAGTAACAATGCCGAGAATAATATGCCTAAATATCAAACCGGGTCATGTTAGTCCTTCATTATTATTTTTCATATGTTATTTCAAGTAGCTTATAGCTTATATTTTTTCTTCCACTTTTAACCTTCTTATTTAAACTAAAACTTACCATTACCCTTTATAATTTATTTTAATTTAAATTAAAGCAACTATTTCTATAGAATTCAAACCATCTTCTATAAAAAAAAAAGTAAAGAATACAAACCATCTCTTCAATAAAAAAAAACCAAGAGCCATGTTTCATATATTTATATACACAGTACCGTCGTTTTTTATCCTCCCCTCTAAATTGTCTGTCATATATTATTTTGAATTAATACAACTGTGGTTAAAAAAAATTTGAGCAAGCATAGTTAATATTATTATCTTAATTTTTATTATATGTTTAATGCAAAGACTACATAATTGTGTCGAATATATTATATTATTATGTTTAATTTTAAGTATCTTTATATAATTGAGTCAATTCTCAAATGTCATAAGTTGACAAGTGTACATATACACTTTAACGTAAAAATATATATTACATTAAACTAAAAATAAATTTAAGATAAAACAGCACTTTAGCTTACACAAATTAGTTTAATAATATTGATAACTTTAAAATATTACAAAAAACTTCAGCTTACACAAATAGAACATTTGAAAATCATTATTTTAAATATAAATTTAATTATTAATTAAGAATATCCTTTTATGTCATTTTACACTTATCAGCTGGTTGAATCAAATATTGCAATTAGCTAATCAATTATAAGCTATACGTTATCGGTTGTCTTATCAACCATTCGTTATTTTTACCAATAAGAGTCTTAGAATTTATGATTTATATTTCTATTTAAAATAGTTTAAGATTTGTTTCTTGTTTTAGTTTAAATACGCAGGTTAAAAATACGTTTTGTATTGCAATTTAGCTTTATAGAGAGAGCTAAGAATGAATGAAAAATAGAATGAGAAAGAGAGTAGAGATATGAGATCGATTTCCATGTAAAAATATATGTCGATAAGAGTTACATCCGTATAAAAATATATTTTTTCTAACTTCCACAATATGGAGTACAAAACACACACAAAAATTGTGTTGCTAATATTTTGAACGACAAAATTAATCTTCTCAAACATTACATCCACAGACTTAAAAGACACAACATTGTTATTCGTTATCATTTAAACTCTTTTGAAAATGTATCACTTTATGATTTTTCAAAAGTTATTTAAAGATGCAAATATAAAATTATTGTGTTGGAAAATAATGTCATTAATTTGTTGAATATTTTTTAAGTTGGGTTGGAAGAAAAAAATTTACCAATTAAAGTAATACTAATATTCTTTTCTTTTCATCTTAAAATTACAATAGCAAAGTCTTACCCTCCCTAAACTAGTACAAAGCTTTAAATTGGTATTTCTAATACAAAGCTTCTTTTATTTTTTTCTCTTTTTTTAATTAATGTTCTTAAGACACATATAAACAAAACTTAGCATAACCCAAAATACTTATCACGTCCATTAAATTCTTGAAAAAAATAGAGTTTCATATAGTATATAATAATTAGAAAATAGAGGGAAAATGGGAAGAAGCACATGCAATGCACAGACAAAATAAAAAATATGGGAGAATATTATTTATAAGTATACTAATATATTTTTACAATAAAAGAAAACATTGGAAATGTTTACTGCACCAACACAAAGCAAACACGGTTTTGTTATCTTAATTAGTGGTTGTTGTTTGTTGACCTGGGAATTATGTATTTTTTAATTCTCAGGATTCAATCATTTATTTTTTCTTATTCTTCTTCGAGAAGAAGTCAAGTCAGTGCAATGTGTGATTTTCGACCAATTTTAAAAATAATCAATGAATTGGCATCCAAAGTTTTAATATATCAAATAATTAATGAATTTCAAGTAGACAACAGTATTTGACCACCAAAAATGTCACAGTTTTTTGTTGTTGTTGAGATTCTCACTTTTCAGTTAAAAATTACATTATATCTTCAACAAAAACAAATTAAGAGACAAGTCAATGAAATGGCAATTTACATTTTGACGTTTTTGGCTCCTTGTTTAGCCAGGCTGTCAATATATTTTAGTGATCACCATATTTCTTAGTATAAGACTATCTGCAACGGTGAGATTTTGTGGTGTTGAATGTAGCATTAAACTATTGAAACCACTGCAAGTGTTATGTTGAATCCTTATTGGTGGAGAGAGAAGATGAACTTCTTCAACATGTTGAAGCCTGTCACATGGCTACTTCTGATTGGGCCGTGGATTTTTATGATTTTTATCCTTTAAACTCAATTATCTTATTGCAAATTATTTTTTTATTTTTTTATTTTTTACCAAAATTCGTGATTTTTTTTTCTCTATAAATAGAGTCTTGGTTTATTTCATTTGGACACAGAAAAAAAAAACCAAGTTTTTCACTATCTTAATCTATTATTATCTTTCTAATTAGTCTTTCTTTTGAAGTTTTAATTTTTTTTAGTGAAATGGATCCCAATAATTCTTCTAATAATCCCAACAATTATCAAAATTCAAATCCATTTTACAACCAATTTCCTCAAAACATCCATTTTAAGTTAATTTGCATCGTATTAATTACGTAACTTGTGTGTTGTATTGCATTTTAAATTAATTTGTATCGTACTAATTACGTTATTTGTGTGATGTATTGCATTTTAAATTAAGAAAATAAAAAAAATTATTTAAATAAATTTTGTTAAGTGTATTATTTTAATTTAATTTTAATCGATAATTATAATTTTATTTAATCATAAAAACAAAAATTTAAATTTAAATAAGAATATGAAATATAAAGTGGTGGGGTAGAGAAAGTGGTGGGGTAGGGTGTTGAATAGAAAAACCATTGGAGAGGGTAAAAGTTGAATGTGTGTTGAATGATTAGGTGGAAGAAAGAGAAAATGATGTGGAGTGAAAAAGTGGGTGTTGAATGTGTAGTGTGTGTTGAAACCATTGTGGGTAGTCTAAGCTAAACGGTTAAATATAATATAGCTTTAATGCAGTTTTGATCCCCCTATTTTGAAAAATTTGAACTTTTGATCCCCTATTTTAAAAGTTAGTAGTTTTGATCCCCCTATTTTAGTTTTTTTGGAGTTTTAGTCCCCCAATACATTTTAATCAAATTTTTTATGACGTGTCAAGTTCATTAATGACATGACGGTCTCCACAGTTGACAAACATATTTCACATCATTAATTTTTTTCTTTTAATTCAAATGTTATATTTTAAAAATATTAAAACAATTAAATAATTATTAAACAGTAAACTGAAGCAAAGAAAGAAAAAAACGCAGAAGTAAGAAATCAGAACTCATCCCCCAAATCGATAAATAGATAGATAGATAAATCACTAAGCATATCACAAGAATATCTACGTAATTATTTTTCTTAATTTTGATGTGCAATAAAACATGTTACTATTACTAAACGATAGAAGACCACGGCATTCAATTTTAAGCTCTTTATCGTCGAAGAAGATCTCTTCGTTAGAGTTCCATGATTTGGGGATGAGTTTCTGATTTCTTCTGCGTTTTTTTTTCTTCTTAGCTTCAGTTTACTATTTAATAATTATTATTGTTAATTATTCATTTAATTATTTAATGGTTTTAATATTTTTAAAATATAATGTTTGAATTAAAGAAAAAAAATTAATGACGTGGAATATGTTTGTCAAATATGGAGACCGCCACATCATTAATGAATTTGACACGTCATCAAAAATTTGATCAAAATGTATTGGGGGACTAAAACTCCACAAAAACTAAAATAGGGGATCAAAACTGCTCACTTTTAAAATAGGGGATCAAAAGTTCAAGTTTTTCAAAATAGGGGGACCAAAACTGCATTAAAGCCTATAATATAAAACCATTTATGCAACTATATCCTAATAACTTAAACTTTTGGGATAATTGATTATTTGACATGGTATCAAAGCCTCTAGTACTGACTGGTCTAAAGTTTGACCCTGTTCTCCGCACTTTCTAATTAAAAAGTGGTATTTAAGCATATGATAGGTGGACCTATCGTTATCCACACTTCAAGTCCAAGTGAGCTCTAGCATGTGTGGGCGTGATAGAAATAATATAAAATTATTGATGTGACTCTATCTTAATAGCTTAAGCTTTTGAAATAATCAGTAAGCTATAAATAGGACCACATCAACGATTTTATATTATTTCTAACGTAAACTTTTTATTTTTAAATCAAGTTTTTCCACGTGCAATCTAAAGTTTAATCCTACAATTAAAAAAAAGTTATACAAATAAGATATAATCAACCAAATATATAAACTATTTTGATTTATCAATTCATAATCTTTAAAACACATTTAGAAAACCAACGATCTTAAATAATTTACTTTATTGGTAAAAAATTGTACCCACTCTGTCCTAAAATATAAGCAAAAGTGAGTCAAAGAAATTTGATGTATTTAGTTCAAAATTTGGATCAAATACGTTCACTTTTGTTGGCTAACTTTTGCTTATATTTTAGGTCGGATGGAGTATCTGTTTACGTCGGTTATTGTCTCAAAGTATACCTTGAGTTGAGTTGAGAATCTTTGTCCTCGTCATTTCCACTCTAACTAACCTCAACCTGAGGAATCTTCTCCGAACTTCGGAGTTCATTCCTTGCCAATCCATCCATTACGTGAAAGGAGATTCTTACCAACCAAACACGCGTTATAACGTGTTCAATGGTTCTGCTATAAATATTCATTCAAAAATATATGGTTTAAATACAAATATTAATTTTAAAACATTTTTTTTTGGTATTCACCACCAGTTTAATCTGGTTCGGGGGTCAGTTATGGCATCAAGTGGTTCCAGCCCCCTCCCGATCGCAGTTGCAAATACATTATCTATTAGTACTAATTATTAGTAATAAATATTTTTTCTTATCTACCAAACAAAAAAGAAATTGTTAGAAAATAGAGCAGAGGACCAAACTCAGAACCTTCTGACTCGTGAATATTATTCAAACCTCTCACCGCTAAACCAAACTTAACTAAGAAAATTTCTATGCAATGATGTAAACTTTCTTTACATATTCAATCAAATCACATAACAACGATGTCATTTTTATAAATTAGTTTCTAAAAATAGAGGCTTAGCTGAATAATGAGGAAAAAATAAAGGTACTTTAGTTTTTTTTTATAATAGGTAAAAAAATTTTAATCAATAAAGGTACTTTAGTTTTTTTTTACGGGAATAATGGTACTTTAGTTAAATAATAACTATTTTGTAATAATTTTATTAATAATAATAAAAGTACTCAATTTTACACTGAGCTATTATTATTTTTGGATAACGGATGCTCCAAAAAAACATCGTAAGTTGGCACCAAGAAATATTGTCAATGAACAAATACTACTTGTAGAAAAAACCTTACAAAGTATACTTGGTTTTGTTCTCAATGTAAGCTTTAATTGATGGTTCTCTTCCTAGAAAGTCTGATATTGCTTCAAAAGAATCCTTTGTTCCGCCTGGGGCCAATACCTGCAAAAAAAGATTAACTCGAGTTCACGAATAAATACAACATTTCTAACAACAATCTCTGATATCTGATTCAGGAAACCAATGCATTATAGCATGTGATCTCTAGGTATTTGGATCCTCGTACGTTTGAATTCTTTTTTGATCAATCGTACTACTACGCTGGAATTCAACACGAGACAATTATATTGATAATCTCACTGTTAAAATTCACTTGTATATTTTTTAAGTTGTGGACCGACGAATTTTAATAATGAGATCACCGACATAACATAACCCTCTAATTCAACATGAGAGAATACAGATTTGTAAAGTGACAATACTAATATGGCTAATATATTTCTGGAGAAAAATTGGAATGCCATTGTCGCTAATTACCTTGTTCCTAAATTGCAAGCCGGGAAGCTGGTTTGAAACACCATTGCAAAAGATTGTTGCGAATATATCCGCAGCAAAAACCTGAAACATTTTATAATTCATTTTTTATTATTCAACTCATTGATCATGGAAGACTCTCACAAACAACAATCTATAGAAAAACTACATGTGTGGGATTATCATGAAATAAGACTACTATATCATATATAGCAAATTAATACCTCACTCCATATACGACTGTAGCAAGCAGCCTCATAACCAACGACGCTAAAAGGAAAACATGAAGCAGGATTGGTTCCTTCTAATACCGGCAAACCTAACATCACCTGGGATACAAATTATAGTGAATATCTTTTCACAACCTTCATTAAAAGCATCGAACTTCAAATTAGAACTAATGTTAAATTCATTTACCTTGGAATGAAGATGCTTGAATAACTCACGAATGTCTATATTATCCGCAGAATGTATGATTTGGTCAAAAAGGCCTGAAATAAAGCAGTTTTCAAGTTAAATGAAAAGTAAATATTCACTATTCAGTGTATAATCTGCTTTGTCAACACCATGTCCCACTTTCTATCCAAAAGAAATATAATTGCCAGAGCTGGCTCTTCGAATCAATTGAAGGATCATAAGGAATTAAAGAGTCCACGATGATCAAACATAACGTTGATAACAAACATTTTGAATTTTTCAATAAAAAATTACCGTATCAATTACCATACCAGTTACTTATCTAACCTACTGTATAGGTAAAAGCATAAGGACAAACTGGTAATTAAGACGATCAGTTGTTGTAATGAAAAATAAAACAGCATACAGTATAGAATCTCTTGCTTCAATTTAAGTGCGGAAGAAGAATTTCTCCATCTTTTAATTGATTTACATAGGTCGTCCTTTAGGGGCTTTGTGATATCCTGCAACCCACAAATTAACAAATTAAAGCCTGAAAGAAGCATTAAGCAGATGTTTACAGATTGAGGTATACTCAAAAAACAATGACCGCTTATATAAAAAAGAAAAAGAAAATTAAGCATGATTCAGAAAATTATGGAGGAAAAAGTTAGAACAACACACCTGATGAAATCCAGAAATCAACTTCAGAAAAAAGCTTTCATAACAGCTACATTTCCGACAAGTACAAAGGAAGAATGAATTTGTGTTACATAAAAAAAATAAAAAGCATAAATGTTTAGTCAAAATCAAAATAGCAAAGAATGAGGCTCAAATTTTTTACCAGTTTTGTAAAAGTTGAGCAGGTATTTCTACGAAGTCAGGATCAACACGTATTCCAGAAACTCTAGCAAATGAAGCACGGTTGCAAATGTGTTGAACCTAGTATGTTTTTATAAAAACAGAAAAAAGACTTCAGAATATAATAAACCATGTAACAATGTGCAAACAAAACTAAATAAACTATGCATTACAATATCTCACACCCTCTGAAAAACGATACAGCTCAATTTATATTAAAATTCAAGCTATTGACAGAATGAATCTGACTGAGGTGAAGCAACAACTAATCATAAAAATCAAGACAATAGCAAAACACTCATCCCCGTTAACAAAAGTGTGCCGCTCTAGGCAATGGAAAGGGAAGAGATTGGTGTCTGGAAATACAGGCAAACACATCTAACAAGCAAACAATTAAATCTTGCATGTCAAAAAACTTCTTTTGAACACAGATTTAGACCGTTTACTTGAAGCACCTTTTGCTAGCCAGATCCAGATACAGATACCATTGCCCAAGGAAGTGCATATGAAGCGATGCTTGTTACCATTATACCGTAAGTTGTATCATTAAAATTTGAACTCTGCCTAGTTATTTGCAGCACCCTCATGCGACCAATATAAAATAACCTTTTCATATTTCCAGCACAATGCACGTTGTCTTTTCCTAAAATAACCAATAAATGCCCAAATCCCCTACTTTCTATTATACGCTAATTCTCGTGAAACCTAATTTTTTATCATTTCAATCCTACACCTTCCACCATCCTGTACCAGTTTTGGCAACCACAAAGAATATGAAAGAAAAATTATATGTAAATGCAAGTTTTCAGAAAAGGATCTCCAATCTCAGTTATACAAATCATACATTTTCTTCCCCTCTATACCAAACTCAAACAAGGGAACGATAAATAAGTATAATGCAAATCACGAAAATGAAAATACAACGCTGATGAGCTGATCAGTAAAGCATGCTTCATGGATATAAAGCAAACATACCACATGGCCAAACTCGCGGAAAAGACTGACCACTTCAGAAAACCGCAATAATCCAGGATTACAGTCAGAATCCTTTTGACACTGAGATATTAGTAATGCAACTGGTATCTGTGTAAAATTGAAAAGGAAAAAAAAATTAAGAAATCAAAAGAGAGTTGTGTTTTTATCCATACAATTGCATAGATCCTTCCACGTCAGAACTTGAAAGTTGGAACACTATGTCAAGATTTATAAAGGTAAAATTTTGTTGTAGCGAGTTATTTATTTCTCTCCAATTGTGTGTTGCGGGACAAAATGCATGAAATTTAAGAAGATTTAACACCCTTGTATATGTATATTTTGAGAGGATTGTGATTACAGCCTCTCTTTGGTGCTCATTGCATGGTGTTTCTGTTAATAAGTAGGTGTCTCTATCTGATATATGTAGAAAATATTGGACAGCTTTAAGTGCCCGATTAAACCAAAAACCAGATATTAACCATCATAGTTATCAGCTTATATATCTACTATCTATAAAACGAAATTTTATTTTATTCACTTAAAAAGAACCTGTCGCGTCCCACTGATTGTTAATGCACTGTTCTGGAGAGGCACCACACAACTGTGACCATATTTTCCTTCCCTGTAAAAGTCAATAAGATGAAGTATGAACCTAACTTCAATTTACACTAATAAACAAGTTATTGAAGAAATTACAAATAGTTAAAAAGCTCAACCTTGACAACAAGTCAAGGTAGCAATAACCCAAGAGTTCACTTGAACTTAAGTCAAATACTGAAAATACACGAACATCACAATGCCAAACTTCAGCTCCTGCAATTTCCTCAAACCTTAAACCTGCCCAGAAAGTAACATGAATAACGATCAATGTGTATTCTCCCACATACAATTAAAACAAACTGCAAAATTGCAAAATGAATTCTTGATGAAATATTTCAGTTCAGGAATAATTAAATACTAAAGCAGTTAATATTTTACTCGTGAACACTTTTATGAAGAAAAGTAAAATGTTAATTATTCTTAACTGGAACTATTTTACCAAGAATCACTTTCCAGTAACTTTTCAATATTAACAATATCTGATGAGTCAATGCAATAAAATATAATTTCAAACAAATTGTCAGATATAAAGTTACCAAAAAGATCTTGGACAATTTTGAAGATTCCAGATAGAACTAAACTAATTGGTAAGTATTGCTTGATCTCGCTAAAGTCCAAATCATAATTCTGCTCTTCAACCCGTTTTACATAATACAGTAGGTCTTCGATTCCAAATGGAAACTCCCCTTCCTCTTTCTTCTGATATCACAAATGAATTTGTAATAAGAGATTTATAAATTAAATCAAACCCAATAGAGCGAAAATTTGCAAACCTTCAAATCTTTCAAGATATCAAGTTCTCTTATAGCCAAGTCATTTATACGTATCGATATGTCATTCAGAAACTCAAACACCTGGATGAAATTTGGAAAAATGAAAAGAAAAAGCATAAGATATTAAGATTCCGGGAAAAAGTATAGGAAAAAACATTAAGCAACCAACTAATTTATTTGCTAACAATTACTTTATGACAAAGCAACAAGACAGCATATTCATTTCTCATTCCAATATTTATTTAACGAATAAAAACGCATAATTGTACTCGAATTATAATTAGTGGTTACTGGTAAAGTTTCATATCCTTCAACTTTATATGTTGGAAACTAGCATGGGCTAAACTTGCCAAAACATCAAATGTGGCTTATAATGATTTAAGTACCTCATAGAAGAGAAAAGATGACCAAAGTGAGGAAATAAAAGCAAGTGTGTGATTTGATGGGCTTGATGGCATGATACATTGTTGAATTTACTTCCTTCTTTTCCCAGACAAATATATTAAAAAAACAACTAAAAATAGAAGTTCGGATGGAATCCTCTTCTATTGACTAGGAAAACTCAAAAGAGATGCAAATCATGATATATCTAACTAAATTTCTAGTCTCTGATGGGAATAACAGTATGCATCTCTACAAAAAAAAATGGCAAACCTTTGTTGGTGATTTTGCCATTCTAACATCAACAGCATACTCGGCATAGCACGAATAGCCTAGTAAACGAGCATATTTATGACGTTGTTGCACCTGAATCATGCCAATGGAATATCAACATAAACAAACTATGAAATAAATTTGGCAGTAAAGTGCAACTGCAAACACATCCAGAACCAATGCAAAGTCAAGAAGAATATAACACTAAATGAAAGATGCTCAAATGGACCCCATAAACAATTCAAATTTTATGCTATATACTAACCTACAAAACCATTTGTAATTTGTAATAAACAAATAATCATATATAAATTGGAAACTGAAATCAATTCATTAAAGTCTAATAAATTCAATTGCCTTATCATTGGTACGTTGTGTGAAATCATGAAAATATAGAACCACAAAATTAAATTGCGACTATTATCTCTTTCCCAAACTCTAAATAGTAATTTAAGTACAATGACAATAGATTGCTGCTAGCAGGTCAATGGCCTGTTACAAGGTCCAATTACAAGATAAATTGTATATTTATATCTCAAAAATACAACAGCAATATTTGATAGTAAATAACTGAAATTCTTAAAGAATAATGTCATAATGAAATTACCAGACTTTCTAAAATAGAAAGATTGGCTTCTCCACATCGATTTCCATACGCCCGTGATACCATCCTTCTTGTAGTTCCTACCTTCATGTGATCGATATAGATTCATAGAATTATAGACTTTGTCAGTACAGTTTCCTTAAATAACATACACAAAAATGTACCAAGAAGAGAAAGATGCTTTTCTGATAAAAATAATAATTGTGTGCCTATCAAACAAAACAACTGGTATAAGCTACCAGTATGTTATGTATCAATGATCAATAATAAGATTGCAACGTAAGAATCACAATTAATCATTTAATTTTGCAGCCTATATGAAAATCTAAGCAATTCATTCTGACAAAAAGATGAAACAGCTCTTCTTAAAAGATTATTTTTTAAATAAAAAATCACAAAGTGAAGGTAGTCATTCCAGCTTCCTGATCTATAACTTCCAAGTCAAATTCCCTTGGAAAGTATTGAACACAGCCATTTCAAAATTTTAAAACGCAAACCCTTACAAACAACAATAGTATTTTATTAAAGAGAATACAACTGGATTTTGGCTTTAATTATCAGTCTTTCCTATTGTTTGGATATTAGAGGGTAGTTTAGTTGGTCTAGCTTGACTTGGGGTGTTGCCTTGCAACATGTATTTTGTTTCTCTTGTTATACCTCTTTGGTACTTCTTGTACACAATTTGGTTTATTAATAATATTTGGCTATTTCGAAAAGAAAAACAAAAAGTGGTGCAAGAACAACCTTAATCACATTGACAATATAGCACATACTAATAAATAAGAAACTATTAGCTAATACTTCATTCACCATACCTTGCAAAATTCAAGTACAGCTGTCACGTGATGGCTTCTCAACGAGATCTTCAATTGTCCATTATCAGATTTATCTAAACCCTGTGGAGAAAATATTTACTCCTAAGTATATAATAACTAGAAAACAAAAGTGGATAACAACTGAAGGAAATGCAAAAGCAGTAATTAGGCTACATAGAAAGCCATGCATGAAGGTTTTGAGTCAATCCAGGTATAAATATTACACCTATCCAGAGTAATAGTCTAATCAATCTGTACAAGACAAGGAGAGAAAACCAGTCTGTTGTTCACTTGGCATGCCCTTAGGTAATCCAATCAGTTAAATATTTTCTTGATCTTAGTATAGTATCTACATTGCCTCTTATTTATTCTTTCAATTACTCAAAATTTGATTCCTTTGAACTCTTCTTGCCATAGTCGCATAAGTTCATTGGGCCTATATTGGGATTTTAGATTGGAATGGGATGAAGTGGTTTTCAATTGAAAGGAGAGAAAAGGTAGTTATCTTCTTGTCAGGTTTTTATATAGTCAAACAGAATTGAATATAGATTGTCTCGTTAGTTTAGGACACAGAATAAAGTGGAAGCGAACAGAGATCAATTTATTGGTTTGCCTTTTTCGTGTGAAAGGATGATTTGGAGGAAACATTCAACTCTGAGGGAGGAAAATTGAGGGTACCAGGTTATTCAATTGACTCGAGTAATATATTATGGATGTACATTCCCTTCCCATTACTTCCACCATTTTGTCCCAATCACAAATACAGTAGAATGCTTCCACATACCACTTAGGAATTCACAGTCCAAGGAGAAAGCAATCATTCCCAGCCCACTCACAAAAGTGTTTTGTGACTCAACTCAATTGTGCAATTTATGTCTCAACAATAGTAGACTACAATGGTTTTAGATTTAAAATAATATAAGCCATAAATTTGAAGTTAAAAAAGTAGTTTACATGCAAGCATTTAATAGTTGTCTTGGGCCACGGTGCAAAAGGGGAAAGCAATTTTTTCAGAAACATGACTACACTTGTCAAGTGGATTGATGGGATAAGGATATATCGAACCTTGAGAAACTCTGGAGGTAATCCTGCTAACTCTGCCTCGTTGAAGGGAAGAAATGCGCTAGCATCGTTGAGATTTTGGATATATATAATGCTTAACTCATCAATCTGAGCTTTTATGCGCAGCAACTCTTCTCTTTTGCTTGCACTGAGGTTCAACCCATTTCGCTCAAAATCTCTCACCTGTCACTGATTAGGAAAGAATCAACATCTGGATTTCATGGTTCTCGTGGATAACTAAATTACCCTTTTTTAGTAAGCAATTAAATTAGCATATGATGCAACTCAACAATCACTTTAGCAATACAATACAGTGTATATACAAACAGTAACCAATTGATTCATTAATTTTTCAGAAAAATTCCAAAAAAAGAAAGAAAGAAAGAAAGAAAAGGACTCATCTAAACAACTATTTAGCTTTTACCAGAATTTGAACAAAGCTTTTGGTTTCAGCATTTATCCAGTCCCCCCTCACTGCAAATGATTTAACGACAAGATATACGTCTTCACGTTTGCTGTTCCGCATGCAAGGAATAACACATTATTTAGTTTTTTAATCCATCAAGTGAAAGACATGTGATCTTCAAAAGACAAATAAACACCACACAATCCAACAAACTAGACATTTTTGCCACACCAAAAGTGGATAATGACAGAAATCACAAATAGTGTAAGATATTAAAAATCAACAGCAAAGAACCTGCATATGTCAAGATGCGCATCAATTCTTCGCTCCGCTTCTGCACTTGCTTTGCGCACATCCTCCCGGGTAGATACCAGCTTAGGCAACAAACAAGATTGAATCAATGGAAATTGCTGCGCTTGAAGTTCAGCTAGAGGCGATATAACATTTGCATATGTAACCTACAGTATTTACCAACACAAGTAACAAAATCCACATAAGGAAACAGCACAAAAAAATGAGGGAAAATTAAATACAAACAGCAAGAACAAATTTCAAAATAACTAAAAACAACTACAAAACTTCTTCGTCTTCCAATTTCAAAATTTCACCATGAATTAAAGATTCCACAATTTCAAAAATAATTTCGCCCATAAAGAACTAGCTTATTATGAATCTGTAATTCAGCAAATATAAACAAGAATAACAAATCAGTGAATCAATAATCGATAATACCTTATCGAGAGGCACGGATGCAACGGAATTATGAACCTCATTGGATTTTGCAATAATTTGATTTGCTAACTTAACAATCTCAGATGCAGATAGGTTAACACGAACATTAGAACCTACAAGATCTACAAATTTAAACCAAGTGATTTCAGTGAAATAATCTTAATTAATTCTTAACAGTTTCTGCATTAACAACACGAATGCATAATCTAAGTAAGTATACCTTTCTTTTTTGCATTTTTTCCTTTCTGGTGTTTGATGGCGGTGATAACGAGGTTAACGGCGATTGCGAGCACTGCAGCAGTTCCGGTGAAGGCGATGATGCCTCTCGTTTTCTTGATGTTTTCCATTTTCTCACGCTTTCCTTCGTTTTCCGTCATTTTCCCAGCTGTGTGTTAGTTTTGTCTTTGCTTTTTCTCTCCCTTGGCGAGCGCGAAGAGAGATTTTGTATTGGGCGGAAAATGAAATGAGGAGATTATGACGTAAATTTTGAAATTCCGGAATTATAGTAAGAAGACACGCAATAATATTTAATGCGTTTATTTTTTTTTTGTACAATTTTATTTTTATTTTATTTGTCAACAATTGTTATCATTGAAATTTATAGACAACTATGAGATTTTTTTTATCAAATTGTTTAATGGTTTGAAATTTTATTTTTGAAATTAATGGGTGAAGTGTGCGAATTCAAACTTCGACTTTTTATATAGTGTGATATTTTTATCAACTGATTTAAATTTACGGGAACCAAGTGCGAGATCTTTAATTCAAATGAATTAAGGTAATGTGCTCAAATAGTCAAACTATTAATCAAGTTATTGGGTTGAAGTGGTTAATGAGTTTCATCAAAGGACGATTCGTTCAGGAGAATCCGAGTTCAATTTCGAAGTGAAATATTTTTTTTATCAGATTTTATTTATCTCACAGCCAAATTCTGGATTACTAGGCCCCCACCTTCTCAAAACCGTTTGATACTTTTTATGATAACTTCAATTGAACGTACGACAAACTTTTAAAAAAACCGATGAATTTCAATAGTCTGAATACATAACTACATTTTTTTTTTTTTATAAAAATTTGTGGAGTTGATCTACTCAATGATATATTTGAATTCAACGGTCGGATTGAAGAAATATAATGTCGATATCGAGTTATTAAGCGGAGTAAGTCATTGGAGACTTCCTCCTGGAGTCAACGGATCCCTCCTATATATATATATATATAGGAGAACTTTCAAGTGAGAGCATGTCTTATTATGAGAGATGGGAGCATTGAATATTAACCATTTGATTAAAATAAACTGTCAAGATTAATTTTCTTATATTGGACCTGACGCTGCACCCTCACCTCTCTTCTCCCTGCAAAGCCTTTCGTTCTTCCTTCCTCATATCCCCTTCTATCAAGCCTACAACGAGATTCAATTTACGATTATAACTTTTGCAAGTCCCACCACAAATGTTGCACTAGTTTTATAGAATATTTTATTCAAGTCCAATGGATTGGAAGTAGAAGCCATGAAATTGATATTAGCAAAGAATTATTAAATAAAAATATGAAGATGATATGCAATTGAGATAACAGAGACGATATTTGCACCGTTTAATTTGTTTCTCATATTCTATTTTGAGACGATTTGGGGTTAGGGTTTAAACCCTTTGAATTGGGGATTTTTACTAAGTTTTGTCCAATTTTGGTGCCATCTGTTTCAAGATGACACATCTAATTTATGATGATATCGAATCGGCGGCACGATATGTCGATAGCAGTTTCAACATTTTGAAGAACAAAAAAATCTTTGTGCGAGAGAAAGAGAGAGTTTGATACAAGGCTTGACTAGATCTGAATTTTTTGTTGTTTGCAAAGCCAGATCTAGAAGGAAAAGAAGAAGAAGAACAGACTATTAGGCTGCAGTTTAAAAAGCTAAGTATCACTATAAGGATTAATCTAAGGGTTGTGAATTAATCCTCTCTTCCTCTTATTTTAAAACTCCTCTCACTTGAAAGTTCCCCTATATATATGTGGCTAATGCTACGGTGGACCACCTTCACAAGTGGTCCACCGTGGACAAGTGATCTACCGAACATGAATTTTACAAAATTCACTGTTGGATTGAAAGTTTATATCGTATAGATCATCCATAAAAATTTTAAAATTTTTTGAAAATCGTTTCATATGTTATTGAGACCCATCAAGATTTATGTTATTTAACAACCGTTAATCTTGATGTGTCTCAATAACATATCAAATGATTTTCAATTTTTCTATGGGTGATCTATATGATATAAACTTTCAATCCAAAAGGTGAATTTTGTAAAATTCGTATTCGTTATAGTGTTATTCGTGACTGGTCCACCATGACCATTTGATGAAGTGGTCCATATTAGAATTTACCATATATATATATATGCTCAAACTATTAAGATTGGCATTTTTTGGCTGAGATAGGTATTGCTGACAAATGCATTAGTTTTTACGAGTACTAATTAATTAGAGGGTGGTCCAACATTGTGTTTGAAAGCGACTCCATATTTGTGGTGGATGCCTTACAAACTAATCACATGGGTATACCGAAATTAAGCTTATATTAAGTCAATTACGTCTTTGTTACATTGTAATTCGAACTTTGAGATTAAGCTCACTAAGTGACAAGTGAACATGGTGGTTCACACTTTAGCTAGAGCGGTTATTTCTTTATCTAGTCACAAGTTATTTGATCATGTCCCTCGTTGTATTGAACCTTTTTTTTTTGTATAGTTGTATTGAACCTTTTATTACTAATGAAATGAGTTGATTATGTTTGCTTCAAAAAAAAAAAATTAAGGATTTCATCTGTATAGTAGATTTACACAGGAGAGGAAAATATGGATATGGATTAGGTGCATTCAGTTTTTATACTCGGTAGGTGAATGTAAAACGTTTTATTAAAAGCTAAATATAATAAAACTATTTCAAAATTTGTGTAGTCACTTTTTAAAAAAATATATTTCTTTAACTAGTACTCACAAGCAACGATGAGAAAAAAAAATCAATGAAATGTCGCGATTTTTTATTTCACACTATAAGTTTCAAAATAACCACGCCACCAAAGTAGTAGATTTTTTTAATGTCAATGTAAAATAATTTTGGGCTTACATTGTATACCTTTTAAATCTTTTTATTTGAATTGGTAGAATACATACTAAAATTGAAAATGTAAATGTAATATAGTTTTGCGCTTACAATACTTACTGCACGTTCAACATTGCTAAAACTAAAAATGATCAATCTATAAACAAACTCACAACATCTAAGTTAACAGTATAGTCCGACAAAAATACTTACAGATGTGACAAAATTAAAGTGGTGGGAACATTCCTGTCACCAAATATATTGCATCGATGCTCAAGGCATTGGTTGAATTTGTAATTGATCCAAATGAACATATCAATATGAACAAACGACAACTACAAGGCGTGAAAAATTAAATAATGTCGCATCAAAATGTTGACATGGTTGGTGAAATTACTCTGCTTCCATGGTAGATAAGCTTTTTAGGAAGAATATAAACAAGAAATATTAATTTATAATTTCACAATTATTCCACCGTCCAATACAAAATTATGTTGGAATATCCATATAACATTTTATTTTGTATTAATCCTCTGGTTCCTAAGGGAAGAGAGGGCCGATAATTCATAAGTAAAGTCTGGAAAAAATTTGTTCCCATTATAAAACTTGAACAATTCGTCATGTGGAAAACTCATTAACCACTTGAGTTCAATATATTGGTTCCATAAAATAGAATTAGTAACAAACTTCTAACAAACTTATTCTAAAATGTTGAAGAGTCAACACTTCATTCCAACTATTGGGCTTTGCATGATTTGAGCTTCATGATCACATCACATGACGAACAAAACAATGTCACATTCAGACGATTAAATCATAGAAAAACATGAAGTAATGTGTAAACTAGCTATTTGATAAAATGAGAATAAATCTCTACAAAATTGTGATTTTCAACAACAACAAAATGGCGCTCAAACCACGCCCTCTATGATGACTGAGAAAGAATATATATATATATATAGAGAGAGAGAGAGATATGAAAATAATAAATCAAAATATTGAGTATTTGATAGTTATTTTTAAAATACAATTAATATAAGCTTACGGGGCAATATGATGGATTTTTATTGATGATGGTGCATCTCATTTAAATGCATAACTAGTTATGTTTATTTTCACAGGTTTCATCTACAGTATTTGATGTAATCATATTTGAGGCACTATTAGGCACTAAATATAAACATCCACCTTGTAATAATTTAGTATCTTCCGTTATACTCAACGATGTTGGTAATTATACGTATAATTTTAGATGTAGTTATAATCAAAGTTAAACATATTTTTTTAATCCTTCGGTTCAAAAGATAAGGCCCCCTAGTAATCTGAAGTTCGGTCACGAGATAAATAAAGTCTAATAAAAAAAATTCACCTAAAAATTAAACTCAGTTCTCCTGAACTGTCTATCTTTTGATGGAGCTCATTAATCACTCAAGTAAAATATTCTAGTTTGAAGTTAAACACTTTGATATATAAAAAAGAGTAAAATATTTTAATAATTTGACAAATTATTATTGATTATCCGCGCAAAAAAAATCTTTACCCCAATCGTGTATTAAACTAAATTATTTTTATTATTTCTCGACATTTGTCATTCCCAAATCTTAATTATTTTTTTAGTCTGTGTATAAAGTCTAAAGTCGGACCAAGTATAAAGCGACTCAAACATTTTCTTTGAACTTAAAAAACAAAAACAAAAAGTTTCTTCCTCCTTATTAAATGTTATTATACTTGCAACAATGATCTACTTTTTTTACAGTATACTGGATATCCCCAACTGTAAAGATTAATCTCATATCTCTCAAACTTTGTAGTAATAAATACTGTTCTTTTACTGCTACATCAACAATAGTTATAGATTTTGCGGCAAGTCACAAGATATGATATATTTAACAATGTACATATTATTACCATTTTTAGTAAATTATTCATTTCTTTATTGCTACATCAATGATAATTATAGGTTTTTTTAAACCAAGATAATTATAGGTTTATCCCTATTTTTATTTTTATTAAAAAAAATTAGGGTGAGGAGATGATGCTTCAGTCCAAGGCACGGAAAACCTTAGGGTTCAAAGAGCGTTTACAAAGGTAATTGCATTTATCTCCCTCCAAAGGTTTATCCCTATTTAGTTATCGTTTTTGTTTGTGATGGAAATTTTAATTTCAATCTTAAAGTTAAACAAGATCATCGCCAATATCAATTAACATTTTTTTATAAAAGGTCAAAAGGATACAAAGATGATAACCAAGACATTTCAACTGTGTTGACACTCCAAATAAGTCATCTAGAAAATACCCTAATGAAAGAAAGAGAAAACAAAGCGCCGTTGTAGGAGATCAAACTCGGGTCACCCGCGTGACAGGCAAAAATACTTACCACTATACTACAACGACCGTGTTCATATCAATTAACATAAACATGATTATGCTCAATTTGTTGTTACGAGGATAAATGAATGAAAGAAGAACTCTGACGTTACAGAAATTAAAAAATTACTCAAACTATCATTCATGCCACGTATTATCCAAGGAACATTAAAAAAACACAATTAATATTAACAAAATAATTCATTAGTTATCATCTCCTTGTGTGTTTAAAAAAGTTAATCATGTAATCAACAATAGTCAATGCATAGTTGCATCAGATTGTAAGTAATAATTGATAAATTCTGGAAACAAAATGAAGGTAGAATTTTATTTGCTTCAACAAGCCTTTTTTCTCACACAAAAAAAGGTCAACATCAAGTTGTCAATTACATTATAACAAATTAAATTCCAAATAGACAAGGGTGATTTCATAAACAATAAATGCAATAACAATATTTTCATCATTTTTGAGTTTTCTTGCGTAGTTCTTTCACCCATTTGAGGCTCATCACAGACTTCCCAATTTTGCTTACCTTTGATTCATCCTTGTTTTTTTTCTTATCTTTCTCTGATATTGGAGGGTCTGGGTTGGGGTCCCATTGATCAGCCCATGACATGCCTGAATCCATATTTTGATATTTGGTGTTATTTTGGATTAGAGAAAATTTTAAATTACAAACTATATATATGAAATATATCATATACATATTTTACTTATTATAGCTAGTTATTAGTTAGAATGAGGTAATTGTTTCCTTTCATATGAATCAACGAATATTTTTGGCAAAAAGGTTATTCTGGTTAGTCCTTAATTAGGGAAACATCATGTATCTAAATTAGTAATCTTTATTTTGTCAAAAAAAAAAAATTAGTAAACTTTATTATAACACTTTTATTAGCTCCTGTCCTAAAATTCCGGTCATTTCATTTTTATTAGTTTAATTTCCAATAGCACACCTCATTTTTGCTCGTCTAATCTTTTTTTCGGACTCCTAATATTTTTAAAGATACATGTTAAAGAAGTAATGTAAAAATATTTTTTAAGAATTTGTTCATTAAACTTTTAAAATATTAATGTTTATATATTATTAAATTTAAAAAAATTATTTTCATTTTGATTAGTTGATTTTTCAATAGTACACCTCATTTATGTTCATCTGATCCTTGTTCCTTGACTTTCAAGGAGATGTTTGGCCGAGCTTATTATCTAAAAATAAAATCCAAATATGTATTTAAAGGTGTTCCGTATGTATATGTTAAGGAAACAAATGTAATTTTTTTTTTTTGAAAATTTGTTCATTTAACTTTTTAAACATTGAATTTTTTATATTATTAAATATAAATTTTTTATGTTTGGATACTTAAGATGTGCGCTTAAAAGATATGTTAGGATGACATTATCTAAAAATATATGACAATTTTTTTTACTAGTGAGACACCATATATTTTTTCAACTATTTTTTTAATTAACTCTATAGTTCCCATAGAAGTGAGTCCGCTAATTTAAAGTTCAACTGTGGGATAAGTAAAGTCTGATCGAAAATTATTTTCATCACAATTCTAATTTAAATTCTTTCGAACTATTTATTTATGGAGAATTAATTAACCAGTACGTTGAGTCTAATATCTTGGTTAAAGAGTAAAATCATTTTAGTTTCTAAAATATGTACTATTATTACTATAATGTGTGAAATTATCAAGATTATAAATGCGTTCAATATTCGAATTTATGCCCGCAATGTGAGACAACTTTTGAGAATGAATGACATGTTATGAGGTTGTAATAAGGCGGTTTGGATGACAACAATATTGCAAGGGAGAAAGAAAGTGCACCCGCTAGCTCTACCCTCTATCTCACATTAATTTGATTTTGCCGATCTATTAATGTACTACCTCCGGTCCTTTTTACAAGGAATACTTTGGGGAAACAATTTGGTATTTTTTATAAGAAACACTCTTTAAATTTATTTTATTTATTTATTTATTAAATACACAATTCTATTTGTACCCTTATTAAATAAAATCAAATAATTCACTCCAATGCTAATGCATTAATTAGAGAGACATATTTTTCATGGTAGCATGGGGTTTGAGAGATCTATAATCAAGTGATTGTTTACTGTGTTGTAATAGTATGAGCTACAATTAGGGATCAATTTATTTTGGTTAGCATTGATGTAATTTGGTAAGAATTATTGCATTGCTTTTATTCCACTGTATTAACTTTTCTCTATATAAATAAAGATCTCCCTCATTGGTCGGTTAAAACAATGGCTACCACCCATGGAGGGGGAGGTTAAATGTAACATTGATGTGTTGTTATCCAATGATCAACTTAACTTTGGAATTAGAATGTCCATTCGAGATGTTCAAGGCCAGTTCTTAAAAGCAAGAACAATGTGTTTTGATGGTAATTCACCACCTATAAAAGGAATTTGGATTCACTCCATTTACTACCATCCATTTATCCTCCATTTATGAGAGAGATAGACATAATAGAAGATTTGTGGGACCTACTCATTAGTGGGACCCACTTTTAATGGGTCCCACAAATCTTCTATTGTGTCTATCTCTCTCATAAATGGAGGATAGATGAAGGGTAGTAAATAGAGTGAATCCAAACTCCTATAAAAGTTGAGGCATGGACATTAAAAGAGGAGTTAGATCCTCTCCATTTTCACTTCTTTTAATTTCTTCCATTACCAAAGTTTTTAAATGTTTTGGGATGTATAAAAGACATTTGGACCCACTTAATGTTCCACTTTTACATTTATATTTTCAAAACTATACACTAATGAAGGAAATGGAAATAATGAGAAATGAAGAGGATCCCAGCTCTTAAAAGAGGTCGTCACTTGGCTAGGCAACTTAGAACTTTAGAGTGGCTATTAAACTTATGGATGAATTTGGAATTGGATGTTAATGGATAGATCAAATAATCCACTAATGAATCCGCTGAAATTTTCTTTAAAATATTCAATCTAATCCACTAATTAAACAAATTATTCACCCAATTCATCCATTATTATAATATCTTAAATGGATGGATATTTATCCGATCCAACCATTAAAATTTCAAAAATAAACTAAAATATATTTATTAAATGATTAAAAAACAATATTTTTTTTTAATGGCGGATTGATTAAAAATTTAATTTTCTTAAAAACCAAAATTTTATTTCATCTTATGAATGAATTTCGATTTTTGCTTTTTAGGCCCCCCATATTGCTCTTAAACCCCCAAAAATTCTAAAATACCCCTAATTTTAGATCCAAAATGTTTTGGATTATACAATCCGAAATGTATTTTGTTTCGGAATATATGTCCCGAAATGCACATCTTCCACACAACCACCATCAACCTTAAATCAAACAACCACCGTCAAATCATCATTAGTCTTCAACCCACACAATTTCACAGCCACCTATAACCACCAGAAGCTTCTAACCTTTAACCAACAATAAACCCAAAACCACTACCAAACAACCACCACTACGATTCATCACCACAATAATTCAAACACCAACCCATGACCAAAAAGAAAACAAACAGAATGCAGAACAAAACAGAAATAGAAGAAACGAAAACGAAGAACACAGAGAGATCTAATTTCGTATTCGGCATTTAGGTTCTGAAATTAAAACTTGGTGAAATTGTGTTTGTAATCACAATGCAACACATCCTAACTTTGAGGACAACAGTCTGCAATCACAATGCAAAAAAAAAACCAATTGAATCACACTTCCTATTTTTTTTTAGTAATTTTGCTTCGTAGAATTGGTTACATTTTTGTTCCTGAAATTCCAAAGCTTCAAATTATGCTCCCTGAAATTGGTTTAATTGTTATGGTGTCTAGAAAAACAAATCGAACTAGAGAAATCATGAAAATGAGAAGAGCTCGATACCAAAGCAAATTCAGATCGCAATTTCCGAAACTAAGCGAATTTGGATCGTAACTTCCGAAACTAAGCGAATTCGGATTGTAACTTCCGAAATGAAGCGAAGCCGGATCTTAATTTCCGAAGTATAATAAGCGGTGCCATGATTCTTGATGAAAGACTGTTGTTAAACACTCAAAAACTCACTCAACTTCGTTTGGTTGATCTGCTAATTTGTTGTGTGTTGATAAATAGAAGAGGTAGGCTTTATTGTTGTTGTTTGTTATAAAAAAAATCCATGTTTTCATCGTTGATCTTAAACTAAGAGAAGAAATTAGAGATGAAGGCAACATGGAAAGTGTAGTGTTTGGAGTGTTGTTGAGGAAAGAAAAGGAAAGTGGGGTGAATGAGTGCAATAGGAGAAATGTTGGGTAATGACTAGGACTCTTACTTTTCAAGCTAACACTACAATACCTTTTTAATCTCACTATTTCCGATCCTAGGATCCAAAATCCTTTATAAGGGTAAAATGGTCACAACAGGGGGCCTAAAAAGCAATATTCTTGAATTTGTGTATAATTAGCCCAAAACCATTTTTAGCTAGGCCCAAATAATTTTTCTACTAAGCCCAAAAATGTTTCTTTCTACACCATCCCAAAAACAAAATTTATTTATATAATTAAAGAAATAAACATTTAAAAAATGTTGGTGCAAGTTGGGTGGTCAACGCGGCGGCCAACGCCGAACCACTGGCTGGCGACACGGGTGTACGGTGGTGAACGATGATTTTCCAGTGATCCGGGGCGAATCTCCAATGACCGACACGACGATCAGTGGCAGCGCTCCGTCAGGTTAGGATTGATTTAGAGTGGATGGATTAAATCCATCCATTTAATTAGATGGATGGGTGGATTGGATTGATTTAGAGTGGATGGATTGGATGAATGATGGATTAATGGATTAATTTTTCACCTCTAATTGAACTATATCATTTACTAGTGATAAGAACCTTACTGAGGTGGGCAACATATTGAAAGAGCTATAAGCTTGTTAGCAAATCATCCAAATTTCTATGGGGTGTTTCTTGTTAATAATTGGGATACAAAAATAGGTAAAGAGAAAGTGGCTAGGGTTCTAATAATATTACATTAGCATAACATAACATAATAAAATAATAATTGTAGGAGAATTTATAATAATATCCAATGAACTAGAAAATAAACCGAAATTTAAAGCCCTGTTGTATAACACTTCCACCTCAAACTCATTATAATCAAGTTTTTCAAACAAAAAACGAAGAACATACTTAGTAATAAAAATTCAAAGCATCTTATTCTAATGCTACCCCTCAAACTAAAACAACTAAGAAAATAAACCAAAACAACTAAGATCACGACCAGTGGAGAGCAATAATTTTCGCATTCAACAAAGGGAGAACCAAATCAAACTAATTCAATATTAATCTAAACAAAATAGGAAGAAAAACATCTAAACATAAGAGTCAATGGTGAGAGAAAGAGAGAAGCAAACACTCTAAAGAATCAATAGTGAAATTTTGT
Source organism: Trifolium subterraneum (assembly GCA_951799995.1). NCBI lineage: Eukaryota > Viridiplantae > Streptophyta > Magnoliopsida > Fabales > Fabaceae > Trifolium > Trifolium subterraneum. Next base: position 20,867,805 of record OX637468.1, read on the forward strand.
TCTCTGGTGGACAAATGTCTTGCACGATGTATGAGACAACTGTGTAATCTGCCAGATGTCTAAGACAGCTGGTAAGACAATTGGTTGGCAGGATCAATATGATAAAATAATGAAGTAAAGAAAGCAAATAAACGACACAATATATTGTTAACCTAGTTCGGTGTAACTACACCTACTATGAGGGATACCAATCCAGTAAAGGAAATTCACTATTAGTAATTTTTAGCATCCCGGTCTTATATGAATAACCCTTATTCAAACCTACTACTAAAACTACCCAATGATTTTCTACCAAAGAGTCTACTCCCCTAAATATGAGAACTCACTCACTTCCCTCTAATCACTAGTCACGAGTGATCGAAATCTTCTTCTTTGTCGTTTACAAACAATGAATTTGAATACTCATTCAACAATAACAACAACCTAGCTTCTAAACCTTAGCATCTAAGCTTCAGAGGCTGGTACAATCCTTGCACAATGGGTACACGGTCATTGACTCACAATCTTCAGTTATTGCGGTACTTTGACACTCTAACTTCGGTCTCTATTTATAGAGTTGCAGCTCCTCTTAATCATAGAGTATTTGAGATGCTCCTCGATAGAAATTAGTTTTAAAACAAACTTTGTTTTAAAACGTATTCCATAAGATAAATTATTCAATTTAATCTTTTAATTATTGATGCAGCTCCTGTAGATTTGAATGTATTTGAGTTGCATAATGATATGATTCAGTTTTAAAACAATTTTTTTTTAAAACTAACTCCATAAGATAAAAGATTTAATTTAAATCTTTTTATCCAAGTTAGTTATGATTCTCAATCATATCTAACACATAAGTTTGATAACAAGCTTTGTTATCTAACATTTAAATAGTTGTCCATTGTGAATTCGCGCTCTGTAGCAACTTTGGAGAGGGTTGCGCGCTTACTGGATAAGTTACGATCTCCAGCTTTCAGTTCTGGGCAAGATATCTAACACATTTTGTTCAACATGTTGCACATGCATATCTTGTTCTTGCACATGTTGTTTTAACTTTATAATGTAGCCAATTTCACACGAACAAAAAATAGGAAGTGCAATGAATAAGAAGAATCAATATAGAAAAGTGAATAAATCAGAAGAAAAACAATATATATATATATATATATATATATCACGCAAAAGCTTTCACAGCAGCATCATAATAACAAAAGCAACCGCAACAACATTTTTATTTTTATTTGAACCCACCCATATTATCCGCTAAAGTAGAAAATTTAACACTCACAATTCTTTCGTGTTGAGCTCATCATGACAATAGTATTTGCTATAAATAGCAAAATTCTTTCGCAAATAATTCATTATTAATTAAAACACATTTAAAACTTTATCTAAATTGTTTGATTTTTTCTTTTGAACAAATCTCTAATTTATTTATTTTTTACAAAACTAGACACCGACCCGTGCTATCGCACGAGTTTTGTAGATTTTCACATATTATATAAAAAGAACTATAATAATTTTTTTAAAATAAATGACAAAATAAAATTTGTCTTTTAAAATCAGTCCAAACTGACTCATCCCAGTGTATAATAAAATCACCCAAGCACCATATTGAATATTATAAAAAGTATGCAATGCAGACCATCCATGTTTAAAATATATGCTGGCATTAATTTTTTCAACTAAAATTTCAAATTGATTTCCGTTTGGATCAATAAGGGTGTGTTTGGTAGGAGAGAAAATGAGAAGAGAGAAATAGAAACACGGGAACTGATGCATGTATTTGGGTACTTCTATTTCTCTCTTCTCATTTTCTCTCCTACCAAACAAATGCTAAATGTAGCATAACGATGTACATTGTTGTCACCAAAATCAGATGCAAACATTTTTTGTAACATGACCGCGCCATAAAATAAAAATAATAAGAATGTTAAATCTCTACAAATGTGAAATGCTCAAATACAATCAAATACATTCGGTTGAAATAAAATGTATACTTACTTTATCTTGGTGAAACTCAACATAATAAGTTTGATATTTGAACATGTATTACAGAAACAATTGATTGGATTGCATATTCAATACATGTTGGTTGCAAAAATATTTTAAATTGATTGATATGTCATAGTGGCTAATATAGGAAGCCTTTACAAAAAGGTTATAAGTTTAACTCCTATTGAGAATTTTTTTTAATAATAATTAGTGTTTTAGTAGTGTTAAATTAGGGTTACTTGGAGACTTAACAACTTTTATATATATAATAATAATAATGATGCCAAAACTCTAATATACTAAAAATAGATATTATCGGTATGAGTTTAATGAATATGCTCTGACAGTGTAGATTAATTTTACACTGATAATCAATGAGAATGAAGCATTTCTCCAAGTCATACATTTTTTTTGTTTACAATGTTGTCAATGAGGATCGAATCTAGGACCTGCATACTACCCAAACCTCTCACCCTATGATGCACGAGTACTTCGTTTGAGGAAAAGTACCGGTACCGGGTACGTACCGGTACCAGTATTGGGTACACATCCGTACCATAATTTATGCCCATACACATGTATTCGTTTTTCTAAAAATGATGTATCTCGTACCGGTACCCGATAGGTACCCGTATCGGGTACCGGTATCGTACCCGCACTTAGGCAACGCAGACTCACCACTATACCAAACCTAGTGGCTTTCTCTATGTCATACATTGAAAGTGAAGTGTAGTAGAGTGATTTGACAGAATTCACGATTGATATTAGATGACAGCGTAATTTTTTTTTTTGTCTTAAATGAAGTGGTAATCCACCGAAATTAAACTCACATATAATTGTAAGATCTCGGGTTCGAACCCGGGACATGATGTCCGACCTAATAATTTTAATATTTTTACCGGTTGAACTAGAACCTATGAGACAAATGACGGTGTAAAATATGTATATACTATTTTCTCTATCGGTATTATCCTAAAAAAATGATAAAAAATATTTAAAATCAATTTTGTTGAATATAAAGAGACAGACATGTCCATCTCAAGTCTCAACCTCATCCTCTCCTTTACACATCAAACAAAAAAAAAACTTTTACTTAACGCTGACAATATTTTTACACACAGAAAAACCCAAACACTTGTTACCTTCTACCCTTTTCTTTACTACTTCAAACCTTTTTTACTACAACAAAACTATTCTAGAGTAGTACATTACACAAACCATTGTCTTTTCTCTCTTTCCCTTCTTCAATTTCATCATTCCAAAATCAAAATCAAAATTCTCAGCAATAATGTATCTATCATCAGAAAAGCCTCGTCCAATTGATTTCTACAAAGAAGAAACAAGAGACATGATGATGGAAGTTGTAACTAACTCCGATCTTCCACCACCACCACCACCACCGCAACCACAACCGCAACAACACCACCACCAACTCCAACCACCACCACCACCGCCGCAAATGATTCTCGCTGCTGAAAGTAGCGGCGAAGATCCTGAGATGGAGATCAAAGCTCCTAAAAAACGAGCCGAAACTTGGGTACAAGATGAGACACGAAGTCTCATTGGTTTAAGAAGAGAGATGGATTCACTTTTCAATACTTCGAAATCGAATAAACATCTTTGGGAACAAATTTCGGCTAAGATGAGAGAAAAGGGTTTCGATCGGTCACCGACTATGTGTACTGATAAATGGAGGAATCTATTGAAAGAGTTTAAGAAAGCTAAACATCATCAAGATAGAGGTGGAAGTGGTTCTGGTAAAATGAGTTGTTATAAAGAGATTGATGAGATCTTAAGAGAGAGGAGTAAGTGTGCTCAGTATAAGACTCTTACTCCTTCTTCTAAAGTTGAATCTTCTTACATGCAATTTGCTGATAAAGGTTAATTATTCAATGTTTTTTTTTTTTTTTTTTATATTATAGTTTTATCATTTTATGTTTGTGTTTGTGGTATAATTGATTTGTGATATGTTTGGATAATTGTTGATTTGTTTCTGTTTTATAATTTATATGCAATCGTGCTTATATGAGTATAAAGTTTAATTTTGATGCACTGTTTTATACTATAGCTCAATGTTTTTTTAGTTGAACATTCTGTTGGTCAATGTTATGTTGTGCACTTGTGCATGATTATTTGGTGGCAGACAAATTTTGTTTATGGATTTGGATTTGGCGCGCATTTAGCGCGCAGTTACTGGTCTTAGCCGTTTGATTTGGGATTGAGAGTCGAGATTATTTGAAGTTGATTTTTCTAGTGAGTAATCTCAACTGTCTGATCTTTATTTAACGGCTGAGATGTGTAACAGTGTGTTATTTCAATTGCGGGAAATTCGGGTCCATGTGTTTATTTAGGCTTCCAAACATGTCGCGTGGCATCATTTCCGTGTCTTGAACACGAGAGCATGTTTGAGATTAATTATCGTTGGAAGCGTGCGAAAAAGTTGCTGGCCTTACGCTTCCAACCACGTGGCTTGACATCTTTCCGTGTCTCGAACACAAGAGCTTGTTTGATATATTTTATAGGTGGAAGCGTGCAAAAAAGTTGTTGGCCTTAGGCTTCCAAACATGTGGCGTGACATCTTTCCGTGTCTCGAACACGAGAGCTTGTTTGATATAAAGGTGGAAGCGTGCGAAAAAGTTGCTGGCCTTAGGCTTCCAAACATGTATCGTGGCATCATTTCCTCGAGAGCCTGTTTGATATAAATTATAGGTGGAAGCGTGCGAAAAATTTGCTTGCCGATGCACTTTTTATCAAAGAAAGTTTTTCTTGCTTCTCGTAAAATCTAGTCTGTGAGTTCTCAAAAGCTAAAACAAACAGGCTAGAAGTGAATCTTTTAGAATGTTAAATGTAATCTAGTCCGTAAAATCTATGAATGTCGGTAATAGTAGTCCCTGATGTTGGACCCATTAAGGACTATTATGGCCAAAAGGGTTTTTAGGGTATGTCACCTCTCTATATTTTGTACTGACGAATTATCAGTCTGCTCATAAAGAATATGACTTTTGAGGTAATAATGATAGGATTAGGAATCTCTTAGAATTTTTGCGTTGGGCCTAACTCAGCCCTACAAAACGAGCTTGTAAGATGAGGGTTGCCCAAACTTTATATACGCGTCACATGCTGTATCTTTAAGCAATGTGGGACTAAATCCACCCCTTCACACCCAACACAATGAAGGTGTTGGAGGCTGCAATGAAGGCAACCCAAATGCCGCAATTAGACAGGTGGGACCGGACCACAATTGTTTTTGAATAACGGCTATTGCGGCATTGTAGCTCTGTTGCATAGCGAAATTTGAACAAATCGCCATTGTTCCGCGATATGCTATTTATTACAAAATATTTTGTAGTGGTTATAGCAGTACTATAGGATTGTTGCATAGCGGAATTTGAACATACCGCTATATTTTTCGCGATCCACAATTGACAACATTGATTCAAACTGTTTTTGTGCAATGCATATTTAGTGATGGTGTTAAGGTGCCAAACTTAAATCCAACAGGTTTTTGACAACACTTGACTTCTGGCACATATACATATGCAGTTCGTGTAAAAGAAATTTTGTGTATGTAGCTTTAGTCAAAACCGAAGAGTTGGTAGTCTACTACTAATTCTCAAACATTATGGCTTGGAATACTAGCCTATGCTTCTTGTCTTACGAAGTGGATGTAATACGATGAAATGCCTGACTGTTATAAACCTAACTACTCTTTTTATAACTGCCTAATCGACTACATTTTCCAATTCCCAACAATACAGTCCCGAAAGGTGTGGATCTTGGTTAAAATTACTGATTTTGACAGTTGCAAAACCGAAATCTGAAGGAGTAAAGAAGCAGCATTCGGTTGCCCTTTATAGCTTTAGGAGATTTGTTTGGAAGCCAAATTTATATGCTTGTTAATAATCTACACTTAAGTAGTGATCACCAGCCCATATCAATTGATGTTAGGCTTGATAACTGTGCTATTTTTCCCTATGCTTATGATTTTTTATATAAGAGTATAAATCACTGTAATTTCAAAGTTCTCAAGGGGATTTAATTCCTATTCTATTTAATCATCACATGCAACCCAAGTGAATCCTTGGTAATTTTCCCCTGGTTGTCATTCCGAGTTGTGGCATTTGGATGTCTGTTCGTTACAATTTATCTCATTTTGTCTTCAATAACAGTTGTGTGACTCATTATGTTACTGTACAGGTATTGATGATGCCAACATTTCTTTTGGGCCTGTTGAAGGTATGTCTTTGTCAGCTTTTTATTTTCCACTATTACTGTTCGTGTTGTGTCCTAAGATTATTTCATATATTCAGCTCATGAATCATGTAGGATTTTAATGCCATGTGACACTTTGATTTGGTTCTAGTCATAGATTGCTGTACTGGAAAATAACAACTAGTGTATGCTACATCCATTTCATTTCAGTTACTCACTGACCCAATACCATAGTCAAGTTGAATACTGGTCCATGTTTTACAAATTTAAAATCTCACGTGTATATTGAACTTGGTAAATTTTATGCAAAAAAACTAGATTTTTGTAAAAAATATCACAAAATACTATCAATTCTAGTCAATATTTTTAAAGCTACAATTAAATATGTTTTTGAATTGTATGTAATATATTAAATGATAAACTACTATACTGCTAAAATAATATGTATTCACAAACTGGAAACTTCTAGATGTCTAATAGTACAGATTATAATTCCAAAATATATTTGTATTATATATATACATTTTACAAGATATATATTTTACTCTACCAAATTTAAGAATGTAAAATAAGCAATGCACTGGTTTAAAGAACATGTATATAGCAATCTATCAGAGATTAGGTTGACCAGACAGGACTTGAGTCCTGTTTATGGTTGAACCAGTTGGACCAGTTGGTCCTGTCTTGATTTATAGACGCACATGCATTGCATGGGAATTTAGCCACTACCGTAACCGACCTGTTACCTTTTTGGTGTTCATTTTTCTTGTAAACGTTTCATTTTACGATAAAAAGAGTGGGGCAAATATTGAAATGTTACTTTGAAGAGCCTATTGAAATGAAAATTCAAATTCCGTACTAGTCGTACTCTGTTGGAATGTTCTGGTTGTTGTGTTTTGCCATAATTCATTCAGCTCATGCGTGGCTGGTAATTATTTCTCAAATAGTGGAAAAAAGTAATGTTCCTGCTTGTTGCAATTATTCATCAGTTTGTCTCGATTAAAATTTTCAGTTGTAGTAACTCGTCAGGTTTATGACCAGGTAAGTATTGTTCATATAGTCGGAGGAAGTATTCATAGTTCATAATACTCCTTTTTTCTTACCATTTATAAGTTTTTCTATATCCAAATATCTTTTCTTTGCAGCATTTTAATGGCCAAAATCAGTATTTAAGTATTCATTAATAATTGTCATTTTTTTTTTTATGATTTTGGAAACGAAAAATATGAATTCACCAATTTAAGAAAGGGGGTATTTAAAGGATTTAGATATATATGGGATATCATTTTGATGTTTAGGCATTCATTCTATCCAAAGTATTAGTTCCTTCATGTTTCTCATCGTTCTTGAATACTATGCAATTAGCTTCTGGAAGACCAACACTCAATCTTGAAAGAAGTTTGGATCATGATGGACATCCTCTTGCCATTGCCGCAGCTGAAGTTGCAGCAAGTGGAGTCCCTCCTTGGAATTGGAGAGAAACTCCCGGAAATGGTAAATTCTGTAAATGATTAGTGCATAATTTATTTTTTCCTTTAGGTTAATTTTTCTTATTTCTGCTACTTGCTCTTCCTATTTTGTCAGGTGGGGAAACTCAGTCTTGTTGCGGAAGGGTTATATCAGTCAAATGGGGCGATTATACCAGACGAATAGGTATTGATGGCACTCCGGAAGCCATCAAAGAGGCAATCAGGGCTGCTTTTAGGTTGAGAACTAAACGTGCATTTTGGTTGGAGGACGAGGAGCAAATTATCAGAAGCATTGACCGTGACATGCCTATAGGAAACTACACTCTTCACCTTGATGAAGGTTAGGCTCAGTTTATTCTTTTAGCTAACCTGTGCAAATTTAATGGTTTTACTTTTAATGTCTTGGAGCTTTACTATTACTACTTGGTACCTGTTTGGTTGCATGTTGGGTGCACCAATACACAGTGTATCTGGCTATGAAATGTGATTTGATCATAAAAATTATGTTTGGCTTCAATAAAGGCAAATTGATTCTAGAGCCTAAAATTGATTTTGCTTGAAGCTCATATCTGTAGCTTCTGTTGTCAACAAAATCAATTATACACTTTTGTTGAACAATTATTTTATATTATATCATTGTTTTCTATAATGTCCTTGTTTATATAATCCATGCACATGTTTTGTTTTTCTTACGCCATGCTTATATTATTTTTCTGTTATTTATGACCAAATATTTCTTATACGGAACATTTGTGAAAAAAAATTCTTATATGGATCTAGGCTTACAAGTTGACTCATAGAACCAACTTATTATGGTTATTGTTTTTTATCAAGGAACCTTGCTTATATTATTTTTCAATTATTTGGTGTTATGTATTTTATTGAATTATGTTTGGCTTCAATAAAGGCAAATTGATTCTAGAGCCTAAGAATCAATTTTGCGTGAATACATCCAAACATAAATGAATTATGTTCAACTCAATTATCAAAATTAATTCTTGCAAAATCAATTATCATCACCGCAAAACCAAACACATGCTAAAAGTTCATGTATTGAGATTTGAGTTTGTGGACCCTTTAAATTTAGGGGAATAAATAAACTGTATTTCAGCCAAAATGTGTTGAGTTCGTGCACAATTGTTGTTAACATAACAATATTTTATCATTGCAGGAATGGCCATTAAAGTCTGCCTATATGATGAGTCTGACCGTATCCCTGTGCATACTGAAGAGAAGATATTTTACACCGAGGATGATTACCGTGATTTTCTGGCACGCCGGGCTTGGACATGTCTGCGAGATCTTGATGGCTATAGAAATATTGACAATATGGATGATCTTCGACCTGGTGCCATATACCGAGGTGTAAGTTGAGAGCAGGTGCATGGTATAATCAATCTTCAGCTGTTTGCATCAAATATCTAGAGAAGTGGAAAGAACTGTTAGGATCTTTGATGATATATATCTATATATATCTGCAGCTCTGACCTGAAACTGTATTTGTTTAGTTTGATAATGCCGTTTATAATCAGTCTATAATAGGAGAATGAACAAGTCGCTCTTTGCCCTTTGTAAATATGCATTGGCAGTGAGAAAAGATTATCGCCAAGATATTCTACAGGATAATTTTCAACTATTGTCACTTCTAGCAGTAGTTCTCCAGAACTGTGGCATATTCTTTTTTCTGGCGTACTTCTCAAGCAAGAATCTTTCAAATCATCGTTACTGTTAATGTTGATCCGTCAAACATTTTGTCATAAAAATTTCAATCCTGTACACTTGCATATGAAGGGATGCAAAATGTTATACTAGTAGACTGTGGCCTGTGGCGAGTTTGGATTACCCACCCTTTGAAATCTAAAAATAGTAGAGGTTGCAGAGTGGTGGTGCAACGACAGTGGCTGGTGGGGACACAAAGCAGTAGAGCCGAGACATCATGAGAATAAGCCGCTGTCAAAATGATACTGTAGTGGCTGCGCAAGATACAAATCTATAAGTATCATAAGTTATTATCATATTTAAGTGTTATATAAGTGTTATTACTGTATGTGTTTACAAATTTTCAGATATAAGCTCTTATATCTTTCTAACAATTGGTTCAATTCCAAACCGTACATTTCCTAGAGATTTGGTTTTTATGATCTCCTTTGATGCTTTCATAATCAGATATTCAGAATTGAGTTAATATACTCAGAGACTGAAACGATAAGTCCAACAAACCAGAACTATGAAAGGATTGAGAAAAGGTCTTGAGATCCCCATTACATGGTTGCTTCTACAACTGAAGTGCCGAAACGACCGCTTTTTATGTTTAAAATATTAAAGTGATGATATATTTCGGTCCTTGAAAAAATTTCAGAGATCCAAAGTTTCTTAGAAAAATTTTAAATATTTTTTAGAACATTAAACCAGGAAAACTTAGTCTCTAGGTGAATTAACATAAAAAATGTTTGTTGGGTTTTTTCTTATGTTGATTCATCAAGTGAATGTTCAATGAAAATTACTTTTCCGACCCCTGTCCATTTCTTTTTTACCCCCTAAACTGACGTTTTTGCCCTCGGGGGTATGAAAGAAATTTGCCAAAAAAATTCGGTTTTTAGAAACCAAACTAGTTTGGTTTGTAAAAACCGAAGTTTCGGCAACGGTTTTTACCCGTTGCCTTAGAACAAAAAAGCGTTGTCTTTAAGAGCTAACACTTCCTCAACATAGTATCCAGATGCATAACACGCAACGGTTTTAAAGTGTTCTCTAAAGTGTTCTATGCATGAATTTCAACTAACACTTTAAAACCGTTGCGTGTTATGCATATGGATACTGTTTTAAGGAAGTGTTGCGTTAGCTCTTAAAGACAACGTTTTTTTGTTCTAAGGCAACGGTTTTTCGGTTTTTACGAACCGAACTAGTTTGGTTTCTAAAAACCGAATTTTCTTGGCAAATTTTTTTCATACCCCCGAGGGCAAAAACGTCAGTTTGGGGGGTAAAAAAGAAATGGGCAGGGGTCGGAAAAGTAATTTTCATGTTCAATATTTGTGATGTTATTTAGTATCTAAATCGAAATCGTAATGTCAAAAAAGAGGAATTCTTTTTTCCTACCCCAACATTTAACTCTTTACCCCTGCAAACAATTCAATCTTTCAATTTTATACTTTTATCATTTAAATTCAGCTATTAAAAAATTAAAAAAAAACTGCAGGAATTTTTTTTTAGAAAATTTGACCACCCACTTCATCTTCTCCAAAATTCTAACCCTTTTCTCTCGACCCAAACTTCATCTTCTCCTAAACTTCTTCAATCCACCATAACCTTACTTTTCTTATGTCTCACTCCTTAATAACAACCATCTCTCAAACATTCAAAATCTCACAACACCATACCCGTTTTCATCAACACCATTTTCATCAAACCCCACTTCATAACCACCGCAAAACCCACCAAAATTTGTTACCACATCTCTCAACTCTTAAACATTCAAAATATCCTTAATTGCACGCTTGTTTTTATTTATTTTTTATAAGCCTTAATTGCACGCTTGTTGAAATTGAGAAATTTTTTAAATGTTATGGATTGGAAAATGTAGGGTATGGATTGGAAAATCCTTGGATCTATACTCTAAACTCTCTTGAGGACAATACTAAATTTCTCAATTCTATCACAAAAAGGAATAATTTGTGTCTTTGTGTTGCTGTTTTGGATTGTGTTTTTGGACTTTCCAGAGTGTTTGCCACGGTTTAACCGTGGCTAACACTCACCGGAACACATTTTCCAAGCTGTTCCGATTTATACTTGTTACCGGAATACATAAGAAAAGTGTTCCGAAAATTGTTCAGATTAGCCACGGTTTGACAGTGACTAAGTGTTCAAAACTTATTTTTTAAAATTTTTCAAAAGGGGTAAAATGGCAATATTGGTTTGTTTGTAGGGGTAAAGGGTTAAATGTAAGGGTAGAAAAAAAAATTCAACATGTACTGTCACAAAATAGAGATATTCTTACATGGACCCGAAAATTTGGACCCTTTCTTTTTTTGGTTACAAAATTTGGACCCTTTCTAGATCACACACAAAAAGTAAATGTAGAAAAAGTGAAAATAAAATAATATATGTATTTTTTTAATAATTATATTATTTGTTGTGTTTTGAGTGTGTGACCAAAAATTGATTTCTTGGACCATATAAGAATATCTCCACAAAATATCCCCAACTTATACTTGATGCGGTAAATGAAATATTCTCTTCCCCTTATGACTCTTATTTTCTTTTCAAATTTTTATTTTTGCCCTCGAATAAAAATTTTGAAACGTGTTTTTTAAAAAATTTCTAATTTAAATGTTATTTTTAACTGTATAAAAAAAATGAAAATGCGTTTCGAAGTTTTTATTCGGAAAAGAGAGTCATAGGGAGAAGAGAATTCTTTGCCCTAAATGGCTGGTAATTATTTTATGTTACATTTTGGATTTTTTAGATATTGCAGTAGCTTAATTTGGATACTTGAGGTTTAATTGAGATATATTATTGTTCTATTTTTTTAATTATTGTCACAGACTAAATAAGTTTTTAAAAAATTATTGTTGAGGATTAAATGGTCGCTTTTTAGCTATTGAGGACCTAATTGTCCTCATTTTGAATGACATGCTACATTAAATAGTCACTTGATGAGTCAGGGTACATATTACTCCCTCCGGTCCAATGTATAAGGAATAATTTGATAAAAAAAATTGGTCCTTTATATAAGAAACAACTTATAAATTTATGCTTTATTAATTAAATATTTCCATTTCTACCCTAATTAAATATCCTTGTGAATAGCAAAAGCCACATTGGAATTAAGCATAATGGTGTATGTAGATAATTACAAGAGAGAAGTATAAATTAATACACCAAGGTTATTTTTGGAATAGACAAAAAGATTTAAAATTTTTAATTAAAAAAATAAAGTTTATTGGTCTGTGTGTTTTTTTTCCAAATTATTCCTTATACATTGGACCGGAGGGAGTACTTATTAGCATAAAAATCCAATTTTTTTATGTCGATTTACATGATTTACATAGGACTGAGTTGTCCCGGTTTATTTTTTCCGAGGGATTGAAAAATGCTTTTATTTTTTTTACGGACTAAATTAGGTCTCTCAAATTTTTTCAATAAGAAAATTGGGTCTTCACTCAAAATGTTATTTTTTTGTTGGATTTATAATGGAGTAGATGATCGAACTCAAAACTTCATACATATTACACAAACTCCTCAGCACTAAAATGTTATTACAATGAAAAGAAAATGTGGCTATATACAATACAATATCAAAATAGACATGATCTTTAGACTCACGAAATGATATGCACCATATCAATTGCTGAAAATTATGCATTACCTTAAAAAATTCATGAAATAGCTTTCTGAACTTTGGACTTGTGAATTCTTGTGATCCAATAGGAAATAAACTGCTTGGAAGATGAGTATTTGAATTATAAACGAGAAAATGATAGAATTTGACATAAATACAATTATGAACTAAATTGAAACAAAGCAAAGAAAAGAGAAGAAATGAAATAAAGTAGAAGGGGCGTCACACACTTTCTAATCCAAGCGATGAATGATAAGTCTATGGATGAGGATCACCACAAGAAAATGATTCCTTTATATGATCAGTTTTAGTCCAATCCAGAACCTAAGAGCAAATACTCTCAATTACACAAAGTGTAAAAACTTAACAAAATTCATGGATTTCGCAAAAGTTACATGTCTCCTTTATATAGGAAAGACTTGTGATGATGTAATAAGAAAAAGTAGCTTCTAAGAAAGCAAAAAGGTTTCGGCCACTAACTATCATGATAGTGGGGCTGAATTATTACAAGGAAAATGCTAAATAAAGAAGAGATAGTAGTGCTCTTTGATTGCTTGGTACACCACTTTCATATGCTCAGTGGATGAACTCTTTGTTTTTCACTTTTTTTATGTTCTATTGTACCACTATCATATGCTTGGAAGATAATCATAAACTTTGGTTCTTTTTCTCAATTTTTGGGCCAAACCTTCTTCAACTTGGGCCAGACCTTCTATTGATTTGATCATGAAGTGAATTAAGACATCATTGACTCTTCTTACACGCGCCATTGTCATAGGACCTCCTAAGCTTTGAATTGCATCACTTATGTCTAGATGTGGAAATAGGCTAGACCGAGTTAAGCTTTGCCAAGCCTGACCTGTCAAAAAATGAAGGTCTGTGTCTAGCCTGTGGCCTATCATAGACTTATTTTTTAGGCCTGTGTCTGACCTTTTGAAAGTCTGACATGACCTATTAGTCTGTTTAAAAGCTACTTCACATAAACATATTTAAATAATTATATTTATTTTTAAATATAGTAATTAACAAATAAACCAATGAGATTGCATTTCTTTTTTATATTTAACATGATATTTTAGAGAATTTGACTATATAAGACATCATATTTCGATTTTAGTTTATAATAATACATTTATATACGTGAAAAGTTAATATGGATTAATAAACTTGAATCACTGAAAAAGTTAATAGATTTATAATTTAATCAAAGTATAAATTTTAATATATAATAACAATAAATGTAAAAATATTATTCGTATTTACTTAAATAGGCTGACTTAATTGACTTAACAACTTTTTTACTGGCCTGAAGTCTGACCTTTATAGCTAAATAAGCTTATAAAAAAAATATTGGTATGCTCTATTTAAAAAAATAAACTGACCTGGTCTGAGCCTATGTAAGCTAAGCCGTAGGCCCATGTAGACCGGCTTAATCTATTTCCACATCACGAAATCAAATGATCAATGGTGTAATTAACAATTTTTTGACCGCGGGCCAAATATAAAAGATTTTTTTACCAAAAATATTTATTCAGAAAAGTTAAGTTCGATGACGTTTTAAAGAATCAAATTTATGAATCATTGAATCTAAATTAAACTGACTAACAACATCTTTTCAATGTAAACAACAAAACTATTTTATTTTTTAGTCTTGTTTTAACAAATTTTCCCCTTTGGATGACTAAGTGGGTGGACATGGGACATATAAGGTAAGGTACCTACCAGTTTCAGACTCTAAGAAAGAAACAAATTTACTGAAGAAAATGAAGATGACAATTGTGTGTGTGTGGGAAGAGAGACAAAGGAAACAGAACCCAAATCTTTGGTGTCTGTACTCATAGTATCTATCTATCTTGTATATATGGCATTATTAAGCAAACCACCTATGTCATATAAGGATGTTTGGATCTACTACAAGGATTTTGTTTTTGTGACCACTATTTCAGGGATTCAACAGTTAACTTTTTCCTTAATGCTTGTTTTGATTGGTTGCATTGCATGGTAGCAGCTCTTACCTCTTATGACACAGTTATATTTTTGGAGTTATATCTAGTTGTTAATGTGTTCACTACTTAATTTTAGCTAGCTCTTCACACCCTGCTGGTTACGAATATCTAAGGCATCTCATCGTCAATCTGTTTGCATAATTTCTGCGAGCGGTTCTATATCAAAGGGTGTCCTTCGTACTCCAAATGCTCCTATCACGCGCCAGGTTCGTAGGTTAAAGGCCGAAATATGATAAGTCTCTAAGTTTGAAATCATGGCACAGTATGACTTTAGGTATGAAACTAAAATGTGATAAGCTTTTAAATCCAAACCTTCTCCTACAGTTTTAGATAGGTAAAACTGATTAGGCTGTAAACTATGGAACCAAAATAAGATATATACAGATAACTAGTTTTCTCATTGGAATTAAAAGTGTATAAGGGGATTATAATCTATATGTATATGTATATCAGGGTTCTAAGTAATTATATGTTATTGATGTAAAAATAAAAATAAATAAAAAAAAGTAAAAAGGCCCAACCGGGGACCTCTTGATCTGCAGTCAAATGCTCTACCACTGAGCTATGTACCCAATTGATGATATTGATGTATAATATATTAAACAATACACTACTACAATAATGTATTCGCAAAATGGAAATTTATACATATTTAATATTATATATTATAATTATTTTTTGGTAAGCAGTATATATTATAATTCGAAAATATATTTGTGTTATTTAATTTTTTTGGTAAACATCCTCTATCAAATTTAAAGAATGTAAAATAACCAATGCACTGGTTTAATGAACATATTCATATTGCAATCTAGCGGAGATTTGATCAAATAGGTTGAACGGACAGACCTGAGGCTGATCCTGTCTTGTTTTCTTGATGCACACTCAATCACTACCTGAGGCGACCTTTTATCTTCCTTGTGTTCCTTTTTCTGATAAAATAGAGCTTATTGTGCATTCTCCCTATCCTAAATCCCCTCATGTAACTAACCCCTAAAATCTAGGAAACTAACTAACTAACTACTGAAAAGTTGGTTAGAATAGTTAGTTGATACCATATTAAGTGAAAATCAATATAAAGAATTAAGTAGAGAAGATAATATTCATCTCTCTCAGAACTCTCAAGATCAGTTTCACATTTCTAATACGGTATCAACTAACTATTCTAATTAACTTATTAGTTAGTTAGTTAGTTTCGAGTGCGCAGTAAGTTCTAGTGAGAAGATGAGCTCCTCTAATACCGGTAATTATTTCTTCAATTAGTGGAGGAAGTGTTCATACTTCTTTTTTCTTACCATTTATCATTTTTATAAATTCAAATGTATTGCCTTTTTCTTTTCAGCATTTTAATGGCCCAAAATAGTATTTATTAGATGTTTAAGCATTCTTTGTTTCCAAACTAATAGTTCCTTCATGTCTCTCATCATTCTCAAATACTTCTCAAATACTTCTCAAATTAGCTTCTAAGAGACAAAAAAGACTCGATCTTGGGAAAAGTGCGGATCTTGGTGGAAATCCTGATACCATTGCCGCAGGCGCAGCTAATGTTACAGCAGGTGGAATCCCTCCTGGAAATGGTAAACTATGTAAAGGACTAGTTTATAAATTATTTTCTTTAGGTTAATTGCTTTCTTATTTCTGCTACTGGCTCTTCCTTTGGCAGTTGAGGGAAGTCAGTCTCGTCGTGGTAGAGTTATATCAGTCAGTTGGGGTGAATATACAAGGCAGATAGGTATTGATGGCACTCTGGCAGCCATCAAGGAGGCAATTAGGGCCGCTTTTAGGTTGAGAACTAAACGTATGTTTTGGTTGGAGGATGAAGAACAGACTATCAGAAGTATTGATCGCGGCATGCCTATACGAAATTACACTCTTCACATTGATGAAGGTTAGGCTCAGTTTATTCTTTTAGCTAACTTGTGCAAATTTCACCGAAAGCGTATTGTGTACAATCGCTGTTAACATAATATATTATCATTGCAGGAATGACCATTCAAATATGCCAATTTGACGAGTTTGAGGATCTCCCCATAATCACTGAAGATAAGATATTTTATACCCAAGATGATTTCCGTGATTTCTAGCAGGTCGGTCTTGGATAATGTCTACAAGAATATGATAGTAATAGAAATATTGACAATATGGATGATCTTCGACCTGGTGTCATATACCGAGGTGTGCGTTGAGGACAGGTGGATTGTATGATCAATCTTCAGTTATTTGCATCAAATGTCTAGAGAAATGGAGGGAACTGATAGGAGGATCTTTGACAATGTGTATATGTGTGTGTGTGTGTAACACTAACCTGAAACTGTATTCGTTTAGTTTCATAACGCTGTTTATAATCAGTCTACAATAGGAAATTGAACGAGACCCTTTGCCCTATGTAAATATGCATTGACAGTGAGAAACGATTATTGTCAAGGTATTTATTTTACGGGATAATTTTCAACAACTATTGTTACTTCTACTGATGTTATTCTCTAGGATAGTGGTTATAAGTTCAAATAAGCTCTTTTAACTTTCTAATAATTGCTTCAATTCCAAACCATACTCCAAACCATACATCTCCCAGAAATTTGCTTTCTATGATCTCCTTCAATACTTTCATAATTATAATTGAATTAATATACTCAGATGATTCACTAATTCATAAAACTGAAATGTCAAGTCCAACAAACCAGAACTATGAAATGAAAGGATTAGTTTATGAGATCACCCTAACATGGTTGCTTCCACATCCAGATATGAACAAAGGAGTGCCAGAATGAGGCTGTGGCAGACAGACAGATATAGATATATCATGATGTATTTTAAGTGTTAACGTTATAAACTCGAATCATCTTTCTAATCTTGTAGTAACTGTTTCAAGAGTAAATCTTCTATTTGATATCACTCTCCCCTAGCCCCTATTTGATATCTCTCAGTTATTTTCAAAATTTGAGAGAGACTAATAGTTTGGGGATTAACTTGATTCATTGAAAATAATTTGGAGACTTTATTATATTTCTATAGCTCAAATTTGGAGACCACATTAAATATGACTCTTGCAGAATTTGTTTTTTATGATCTCCTTTTAATGCTTTCACACAGACTGATTCAGTAATTCATACTTCAGTTTGATGATCAAATTAAATATTTTCTCTTGTTTCAGTGCTCTTTTGAGGATTTTCTTTGTATGATCTCCTTTAAACACTTTCACAAACTGGTTGACTAATTCATAAAACTGAAATGATAAGTCCATGAGAATGATTCACTACATTGATGCTTCCACAACCATATTTGAATTAACATACTCGGAATGATCCGCTATTTGATAAAACAATGAGTACAATCCATCCATAACTCTGAAAAGATTAGGGAACTTTTTTTTTATATCCCCTTACATGTCAATTCTTTCTGCCATAAGGAAAACATACAAAAGCCAGGATTAATACATATTGACATCCACATAAGTACACATATCTAACAATGTGAATCGAAAATTCACAATTTACGCAATTCACTTGAATTCAAAAAAAGCACAGTAACAGGAAAACATGACAAGAAAAAGACACAGATGGCTCAGCTTTACTGCTCGTCCCATTCGTCATTCTTGTATGATACAAGTGTGTCAACCTTGTGAATCTGCATAACCAAAACAAGTATTACTAATAGCTAAATTTACAAAAGCATGTTAATCACATAAATAACAAAAATGGCAAGTCCAAATTTTACCTTAGTATCAAAGGAATGTAGTTTCACCATTTGCGGATTTGCAATCAGCTTTGGATCACTCTCAGTCCAAGTGAATGGAACTGCGACGTCTGTGTCTGTATATGCTAACACATCGAAAACACCTGAAACAAAATAGACAAGCTCAACAAGGTGAAAAAACAATACAAAATTTAAAATACGAAAAAAGAAGAATCAGCGAGTGGCAGCTTACAAGGTTCATCCAGGCATGGCAAATAGGTGATACTGGAAGCAATCTGCCTCATAATAGCCTGTATCTCTCTCATGATTTCCTTGTCACTCTTCTCCCTCGACACGCCCTTCTCAACAACCTCATTATCCGTCTCAATGCTGAAATTCCACCTTTCAAGAACTTCACCAGTAGACTTGCTCATTATAACAAGGACAATCCTCTGTAACTTGCCAGCTTCAAGCCATTCTTTTCAACATTAAAAATTCAAACAGTTCAATCATCAGCAATAGTCCATAACTAAATCACAAAAAACTCTCAAATTTGAGTATAGATATTAAAAGCCCCAAGAAAAATAAGAATCTGAATACTAGTAAAATGCAGCAACATTTTCACAAATGAACTTAAAAATTCCCAATTTTTCTACAACATTAAACACATAACCACACTAGAATAATAGAACTTTAAAATTCCCAATTCTTCATAAATCACAACCGAATAATAATAAACTGTTTCAATTTTTCTACAGCATTAAATAGATAACCAAAGTAAGCACAATAAAAACAATAGAAATAAACAAATTAGGGTTCATAATTACCAGAAAGCTGAGCAGTTAAATTAGCTATAAAAGATTTAACACCCTCATCTTCAGTAAGCAACATAGGAAGACCATATTTCTTCACTTTCACAAAGCTTTCTTCCGGATAAACAGCGCGATTATAAAGAATACTGAACAATTTCCAATTAAAATAAAATACATATTAATCAATATCACAAAAATTTCAAATCACATAACTAAAAAATACGATAAACAAAGAAGGATCAAATTCAAACCTGTTTGCAGCATATCCTGACGATAAAAAATAACACGCACAAAAAAAAAAGTAAAATAATGAGCCATAACATAAATAATAATGAAAGAAATTAGGGGAAAATTGAAGAGAAGAGTTTGAAATTGAATAATACCGAAGAACTCGCTAACGATTGCTGCAGAACCACGAAGAGTGATGATGTCTTTGGTAACTGTTTTTGCGGCCATTTGAAAAGTTTCGAATTTAGAGTGAGAAATATGAATGAAGTGATGATTCGGAAATGAAATGAGGATATAATAATAAGTTAGGGATTTGAGTGGAGAGAAACTTGTAGGGGAAGTGCCTTAACGGCTAGTTCTGCTTTTTTATTTTATTGATTTTGATTGGGCTTTCGTTGGTTCTTAATCTTAATATAAGAGAGCGTAATAAGCACTGGAGTATACTGTATTTATTATTTTGAATTTGTCTATTTAATTAACGGTTAGGATTCAGAATCGCCTTTTGCGATTCAGCTTTTAATCTTGAGTGCATGTGCACGTGCGATTCCTTTGTGTGCATGTGTTTGGGTTTGTGATTATTTTTTTTATTTTTTTATCATACACTAATCACAGATAAAGAGATTACAACATAATTCAACGAGGGTCATGCTATCAGCTAAAAGTAAATGGATTTGGATCCAAATCCAAAGTTCCTGCCTAGAGATCTAATCTTGATCGGACGGTCGATATACACTACAGCGTGAAACTGTGTGAAATCTCAACTGCAGCAAATCCAAAGTAAATGACTAAGAGCACTAGGACAAACATCAGGAGTTCAGATATGCTCCATTGTTTTATCCTTCAGTCATATCTAGTTCCTGCCTAGATCTGTGACATGTGATAACAATTAATTCAATGGTCCAAATTTTTTTTTTTGACTAAATAAAAGATATTCATTCATTCAAATTGAGAATAGTACATCGATGCAATACAAATTCAAAGTCGCTAAAAACAAAAAGGATGAATCTGCGAACAAACTCACAGCATCCTTGCAATTAATGGATAAACTGTGTAACGATCTATCTTCCTTGCAATAACATCACTGATCATCTTTCTTCGCTCTCATCGTCATTTATTTATTTATGTTTTATTTTTAATTTCTCTCTCTTCAACACACAAAAAGGAGGATTGGAGAGGGAATTAGAGAGGAAAAAAAAGGAGAGATCCAAATCCAAGGGTTGGTATACTAGGATTTGGATCCTCTCCAATAATTGGGGAGGATCCAAATCCGGTATACTAATGTGCTGGTTTTTGCTATATATTGCTATATTGATTTTGGTTTTTATATTTTTATTTTTTATTTTTATGCAAATAGTAACATGAAGACTCTATATACTTTCACAAAGAACATGAATTCATCACCAACTCCGGTAGTCGATTTTGTCGATAAATGGGTGAACAATATCCATGAATAAAATATGCAACATGAGCAAAAAAGTATTGTTGATAGCGAACCACACATGGAAATGCAGTTTGACTCGAAGACAACAACTTATGAATTTTATAATGAGTATAGTAAAATAATTTGATTTGGTATTCGTAAAAAATATGCAGACAAAAGCAAAAAAGACGGAGTTTTGACTTCAAGAAGATTTACATGTTTTAAAGAGGGTATAAAATACTTCCTCCGTCCCAAATTGATTGACACAGTTGACTGTTTCACGCATGTCGATGCATAACTTGGACGATTAATATTTTTAATTGTATTATAGTAAAAATTATAAAAATTTGATATTTTAAAAATACTCATCGATACGAATCCAACAACATCCTATATGCTAATATTTATTTTTATTTATTAGTAGAAAAATATGGTCAAAACAATATATATGTGAATAGTGCAATATAGTCAAATGTGACAATGAAAATGGGACGAAGGGAGTATGTTGATAAAAGACGTGAACAGACATGTTGACAAAATCAAGCCAAGTTGATGCATTGGGATCACAACACTAGTTTGTTTTTTTTTTGAATCACAAGATTAGTTAGTTTTATGTACTATACATTGTTGTCTCATCAAATTACTATTCAAATCACCCTTCAAATTTTGAATAAAATTTGAGACATGTATACAAGGTTAGGGTGGTAAGTTGGTGGGTTCAATTTAAGACAAAATCCATTTTGTGCATCCGAGTTTGATTAAGAGCCTGTTTGTTTCGGCTTTAAAAAAATAGATTTTTTCTTTGTATTTTTTAAAATAGATTTTGTAAAACCGTTTTTTAAAATATTACGAGTTTTTTGTATTAGTTTTTTCTATACTTAAACACTAATTTTGACATCATATAATGTATATTATTGAAGGTCAAAACATAGTCAAAATCACAATTTTTAAAAAAAGTTGTATTTCAAAAATGATTTTTGTGAAAATCTATTTGAAATAACTTCAAAATTAAGTGATTTTTTGAAATTTTGATATCCAATTTTTTTTTCAACAAAATGATGAAATACCTAAAATAACATTTTAAGAATAACCATTCAAACAAAATTTTTATTCGAAGCTTTTATAAAAAAATTGTCTAACACTACAAAATCTATTTTTAAAAAAATCCAAAACAAATAGGCCCAATATAAACCTACTATCTAAAAACATCAATTTAGTGTTTCAACAATTCATTCTCATTCTTCATCAGGTTTGAATTGTGTGACTTTAGAAAAGGAAAGTCAACATGACATTTTCTCTCGCACATAAAACACTTCAAAATACACTAAAGGCACTATAACTTTCTCTAAAGTCACCTTAATCCCCATCCCTCGTTCATTTGTCTTTTTTATATATTCAATTTAACAATTTCATGCAGAGACTTAAGTTGCATGTTCAATTGCCCATCATTAAAAAGATAATGGGCTCGTTTATTTTAACTTTAAAAAAATAGATTTTTTCTTTGTATTTTTTAAAATAGATTTTATAAAATTGTTTTTCAAAATATTACAAGTTTTTTGTATACGTTTTTTCTAAATTGAAATATTAATTTTGACATCATATAACATAAATGTATATTATTGAAGTTCAAAATATAGTCAAAATCACAATTTTTTAAAAAAGTTGTATTTCAAAAATGATTTTTGTGAAAATCTATTTGAAATAGGTTCAAAATTCAGTGATTTTTTTAAATTTTGATATCCAATTTTTTCTCTCAATAAAATGATGAAATACCTAAAATAAAATTTTAAGAATAACTATTCAAACAAAATTTTCATTTGAAACTTTTATAAAAAATTTCTTTGTAAATTTTTTTTATACAAAATTTTCTAATACTACAAAATCTATTTCAAAAAAATCTAAAACAAACGGGCCCAATATTTTAGTAGCAAATACGTGTGATAGACAGAGAAAAATACGGTGCTTACTGCTTAGAATGGGCAGCAATATAGTTTTTACAGCAGACAACAGCTCAATAATTTCTAGATATAATTACGTTAACCAATTCAAAGAATAAATGTACTTTTAACATAATGAAGCTTTATATGAAGTACTTATGTCACAGTTTTAACCATTTTTAACTAATCTTTTTCCATACAATGTAGGGCTGTTAGAATGCTAGATAATCTTGAATCAAAGAGTTGCAGGCAAACAATACTTCAACGCTCAATCTCATGCCGTGTTTAAATGAATTGTGTGCTTGGATTTAATTCATGTACATCATTCTCGCGTCTATTTTTACGCGAAGTTTTGAAGCTACAAATTGTGGCTTTACTAATCACTATTATAGTGATGCACATTTATATCCACAGATCTGATCACGAACATTTCATCAACCAATTAAACTAGATACTTACTAGAAAACACGAATGGTGTAGCGCATAATATTGCACATTTATATAACTGTCGTTGTGACATCCAGCATTGCGAGATATCGCATTTCCCCTTCACTATCCAACTAGCATGCATGTTATAATTTCTACCAACAATATCAAATGAAACTAATGAACACCAACAAATGTTTAAGTATAAATCTTTATTCTCAAGACAAATTGAATGTCATCCAACAACAAGTTACACAATCATCAACAATATATCCTTTATCTGAAAAATCAAATTCCTGTGTCCTATTTCTCAATTCGAAATAGCATAAAGTCAAAAATATAAATCCCAGAAATCAAGTAAAATTTGGCATAAAATCAAATTTCTGGATCAGAGAAGAAGTTGTTGATGGCTGGCATAATCTGAGGACTCTTGTCACGGACAAACCTTCTTACAAAGTGTTGTGAATATTTCTCACCCTCTGAAAAATTGTCAAGAACTCCTGCAGCTCTGTTCTGTTTGGTTACCCTGAAAACCATAATCAGATTCAACAATTCAATCATAATAGATCATAAAAACATGTCAATAATTATACAAAGCTAGTAACTAACAACATGTCATAAAAACAAGATATAATTTATTATACATAGATCAAATTGGAAAAGGATTCTGCAAATTTTGAAAAGTTATAGCCAATTTTGATTCCACAGCCAAACACACCCCATGTTCACATTTGAGTGGTTTGACCACAAACTAGTCATGTTTGGCATGCCACCTAAAATTGATTTTTGCAGCAAACTCAATTCTACCTAAAAATTTGTCTTATGTCACGGTGAATATGCTTCTGCCTCCACCGTAATTTTACAGAAATTACACGGCAAATTACGGATGAATTGTCATTTCTTCAAATGTATACATATACTCCCTTCGTCCCAAAATAAGTGACTTAGTTGACCACGGTCACGTTTGTTAATATACAACTTTAATTGTTAATATCTTAAATCATATTTTATTAAAAATTATAAAAATTATAATATTTTGAAAATACTCATCGAGACAAATCAAACAACATCTCATATGCTAATAGTTGCCTAGATATATTAGTAGAAAAATATAGTCAAAGTAGATCATATGAATAGTACTCAAAGTAAAAAATAGGTCACATTTTGGGACGTAGGGAGTACTATATAAATAATTTTTTGACTAAAATCAATTCATTTGAAATTAATTTTCCTAGTCCCATAACCAAATTCAAAATACATGGAACAATACGAATAAATCAAAATTCAATAGAGGTAGGATTGGATTAGAACAATACGAATAAATCAAAATTAACGAAAGATATATACCTGACTTCAGGATTTGTGGTTATGTTTCTAACAAGTTGCATAGCGCAGATCCCAACAGCCAATCCAACGGGCACAAAAAGTGGGTACACCTATTCACATTATACAATACATGTAACTCATTTAGATATCATCACATCACACATATTAGATGCACAAAATTAAAATAAGATAAAAATTATGTGATCTCTTAATATTCATAAAAAAATCCAAAGAGTCATAGTGTATATGTAAATCGACAGATGATTTGACAACTTAATCAGATAACCTCATTTTTAGACCTTCAACAAAATCATACCTATGTGAATTCATCAAATTCAACATCAATTCATACGACTACTCAACTAGTACCCCGGTGCAAAATCAGATAACCTAACTCCTAGACCGTCAACAAAATCAAATAACCTAACTTATAGTATATAATTCCATCAAATTTAATGTCAATTAGCACAACACACAATTCTATTGTGTATTTGTAAAATCAGATCAAACGACTCTGCAACCGATACACCGGTGCAACTGTTACATAGGTAATGTGAAAATATGTACCTCAGGTCTGATCCATCTGTTAGAAGCCATGATGAGAAGAGAGCAGTAATGAGAGAATAAAAATGCTAAGAAGAAGCGCCGCCTCCAAAGAAATTAATGGAAAATTTGTGAAACGAGAAGGAAGCAGAGAAAAATTGAAGATGAATGAAAATATCTGAATAGGGGAAAAGAGGGTTTATATAATGTAACGTAAGACCAAAATCGTGGGCTTAAATATAATATCCCGAAAAATTAGGGAAGCATGTGTGTTTAGCTGTAAAGATTAGTATTAGGTCAGCAGTGTACAATACAACCCGCCGCCAATTAAAATAGTTGCGTTCAATTTGGGTCAAAT
Organism: Trifolium subterraneum; assembly: GCA_951799995.1. Taxonomy (NCBI): domain Eukaryota; kingdom Viridiplantae; phylum Streptophyta; class Magnoliopsida; order Fabales; family Fabaceae; genus Trifolium; species Trifolium subterraneum. The sequence goes on from OX637468.1 coordinate 20,893,526, forward strand.
GGGTGGGTCCGTATTTACTTGGTCTTCAATTTGGGCCTTTCGTTTTTCGAATATTCTTTGGTTTAGTTGTGTTTTTTTACTTTTAAGAGAAAAAAGGAAAAATTTATTGTTGTTTTTTCTATTGGCCAACGTGACATTATTCTTTTTGGACTATTTTCTTAAAAAAATTAGTAGTTTCTAGAGAGGTCAAAATGTCAAATATTGTTCTCTGTATTAATTTGCGTGGAAACCAAGATGGAACAATCCAACTTTAACACCCTGTCCTTATTTCTATGATCACCAACCAAACGCGTATTAAAATGTTACCCCTTGCCTCATTATTAGGGGTGTACATGGGTTGCGCAAATCCGGTTAATCCGGTCAAATCCACTCAATCCAACCCAAAAAAGTTGGTTGGATCGGGTCATTGGGTGGGTATGAATTTTAAAATGAAAAATCCATTAAAAAATCGGGTTTCGGGCAAAACCGGACCCAATCCAAAAAATCCACCGACCCACTTAATTTGTAGTGCTATGATTTTTAAAAATAATTTTTATATAAATAACAAAGATTTTTCTTTTGCAATTTGAGCATTAAAAGGAAAAATTTACAGGTTCAATACTCTAATTTCCAAAATAAGTTGTATGTGTGTTTATTCCAAACGCATTTCGTACATCACGATTTTAACGCATATTTTTATCATCTCCTTCGAATCTTCACTCTTCGACTTATTTTTGTCATTTAAATGTAGCGGTGCTAAAAAATATCATTCTTTAAAAATAGTGAAAATAGGTTGTTCTTATGAAGAAAAAAAATATGATGATGATATTATCATATTATGATGCTAAAAATATACTTAAAATACGTTAGACTTTTTTTAAGAAATAAAAAAAGTTGTGTTATTTTTATGAAAAAATATGATGATTTGTCATTTAGTCATTTAATATTAAAAAAAATTGGTAACCCACAACCCACCCAACCCAACCCGAAAATAAGTAGGTTTACCCAACCCGGCCCAATATTAAAGTGGGTGGTTATTTTCCTCGACCCAATCCGGAGTACTCGATGTGGTTCGGGTTTTGGTTTTGGCCAAACCCAACCCAATCCGGCCCATGTACACCCCTACTCTTTATCATAAGAAGAAAAGGAAAAGGGTATTGCTAACTAGTCTATCCCGGCACTTTTTATCATAAAACTTACTCTCAATTTCATTTTATAAGAATTATTTTGACTAAATGACACTATTTATTTATCTTGTTTTGATTTTTTTAATAATATACAGATATAAATATTAGCATATAAGATCTTGCTTGATTTATCTTGATGAGTATTTTCAAAATATCAAGTTTTTAGAATTTTTACTAATAAAGAATTAAACATATTAGTGATCAATATTGTGCATTAACATTCGTGCAGTAGTCAAATTAGGTCTTATATTTTGGGACAGAGGAAATACTATTTAAGATCTTAAAGAGTGTCCGGGATACTCATTATCATTTTCCAAAGAAAAATTATTGGATAGGATAATTTCACCAATTGTACCATGTGTTAACCAATGAAGTGTCTTTAAATTTTTTATGAAGAACTTTTTATTAATTTATTTTAATTTTGTACTAACACAACATAACATTGTTTCTTTTTCTAGACAACCACCGCTGACTATTACCTATCACAACTCTCTCCTTTCTTTCATTGACTTCTTTGTCGGGGAGTATTGAAGGTATATTAGTCGCTTGCATTTTTTAAAGTAGGTATAATTATACCATTTGGACGATCCTTAGATGAGATGTGACATTAGTTTCTACTATCATTTACGCCATAAGGTTACAAAACTAAACTATGAAACCATTGAATATAGTTTTAATTTAATGCAACTAGTAAGAGACCCGTGCGATACGTCGATATTTTTAGAAGTTACACTTTGCTAATTAAAATTGAAAAAAAGTTGCTTTTTAAAGTTAGATATACTTGATTAGTTATATGAATCAGTAACATAATTTGTTCTATGTAAGATTTATTAAGTATATATGATTGTTATTTTGAGATTGTTATGAGTTCTATTAATCAGTAGTATAATTTGTCCCCGTAAATAGTTTATTTAGTATATGTAATAATTATTTTGAGATTGTTATGAATTATATGAATTAATAGCATAATTTGTCTCATGTATATTACAGATAAATATGTTTGGTATTTTGAAAATTTTATCACTTATTTTGTACATCATAGTTAAATGTTTCCGGTACATAAATCCATAGCATTATTTTGTCCCCTATTTCATTTTTTTTAATACTAAAATATTTTAAAATTGTCACCAATTTTACAAATCAATAATCCATATTGTCTCATGTATAATTTATTTATGTGCAATTGTTTTCAAAAAAATTATCATTTAAAGTTTATCACATGTATAATAGCTTATTTTTTCTTATAACTAATACTATTTTTTTTATAAAAATTTAAATTACTATATCTATAATATTAGTAGTAGTTGGAAAAGATATTAGTAGTAGTTGGAAAAGTTGCCTAAAAAACATTGAAAAGTACTTATATGATCTTTTCATCAAAAAAAAAGTACTAATATGATCTTATCTATGAGAATTGAGAGCAGAGTCTACTTCTCAATACTCACTCTTAACACATGTCCCATCCTTATTTTTTTTTTCCGAACATTAATTCAATACATCCCATCAACAAAACAAAACCATATTTATTAAATATTTCAAAAGATTAGTTGTGTCAAAAAAATTTTAGTTAAAGGCAGTAAATAATAGCATTCTTAAAAACAAAATTAATATTTGTTCTTACTACTATATTTAAAGGAAAATATTTAAAGCGTACATGACAATTTTTTTTCAAGTAGAATTTGATCTATTGTAAAATTTTATCAATTTGAATTTATTTCGTATATGATAGTTATTTTGAAATTTTTATCAGTTATGATTTGTCTCGCATGTGATATTGTATTATATTTTGTCCAGTGTATGATTTATTTGGTGAATTATAAATATTTTTCCCGTATTTGAATCAGTATCGCATTTTGTCCAATGTATGATTTATTTAATATATATGATAGTTATTTTAAAATATTATTCAATTATAATTTATCATGTATGTTATAACATATTTTTTTCCAATGTATGGTTTATTTGTACATTATAATTAATAATTATTTTTTTCCGTATTTAATTTGAATCAGTGTTGTAATTTGTCCCGCGTATGATTTAAAGTTTTATCAAACTAATCAGATTCTAAAGTTTTATGGACAACATACATTTCTTAGTTCTTCATTAGTCACGTTACTCAAAGGAATGAAAAAGTGAAATAGCATACTTTATCCCCTTTATAAAAAAAAAAACATGTTTGTCTCATGTAATAAATGTTTCCGGTGTATATAATTTGTAAGTCAACAGTATAATTTGTCTTATATATAATATATAATTTATTTAATATATATATATATATATATATATATATGATAGTTTATTTTGAAATTGATATTAGTTCTATGAGTCAGTAGTATAATTTGTCCCGTGTAGGATTTATTTACTATATATAATAGTTATTTTGAAATTATTATTAGTTATATGAATCAGTAATATAATTCGTCCCGTATAGAATTGATTTAATGTATATGATAGTCATTTTTGAAATTATTATCAATTCTATGAATCAATAGTATAATATAGTTTAGGATTAGTTTATTTTTTAAAAGATATGTTATAGTTATTTTGAAATTGTTAATATATGATTCACGTATGATTTATTTAGTTGATTACTACTATTTTGTTTATTAACTGTATAAATATATATTATTGTTGATAAAATTATATTATTATTATATATTTTAGGATGGTTATATTATTATTATTATTATTATTATTATTATTATTATATGTGTGAAACCTATCTTAAGTTCATTTTATAAAGTTTCTTCTCTCTCATCAGATTAATATTTTTTTTTACGCTCATCAGATTCATTTTGACACAGTTTCTTCTTCTACCATCAAAAACCCTAGCCGCCGCCCTCTTCGTTGGTTGTGCCGCCCTCTGTTTCCTACATGCTTTGGCAGTTCCACCATCACCATCTTCATCATCTTCTTCTCCCCTATCTGTCTGTCTAATTTATTTTGGATTGAAGAGATTTTTATATGTCTCAAACAGCCATTTGTCTAATAGATCTTGACCACCATAAACAACCTTTTGAAAAACCATCACCATATACAGGCTCTCCTTTGTCTCATCTACAAATCCCACAAAAAATTAATATTTGAGCATCTTTAAACCTGTGACCTCCATGCCGGAAACTATAGCTACCGCACCAGATCACCGCATCAGAGAAACACATTAACTCTGTTACATGTTGTCTTCTTCTACAATTTTTTCATACCTGCAACAACATCAACAACAACAACTATAAATCAGAGTTTGAAAGTTAGATCTCAGCTTTCTTTTATATACTCTAGAGATTTTGTATATGTTTGGTGAATAAAATATCTTTGATGCGCTGAAATATGTTTCATATGTTGGACTACTCTGTTTTATTTTTTAATTGTTATATTTTTTGATGATTTTTTCCTGAAGAAAAATAAAACATATATATGGATCTGATTATAATTGTTTGTCATGTGTAAATTATATATATGTATATTTTTGGATCTAAAAGATTGATAGAAAAAATAAATTATGTTTTTATCATAAATAATTTTTGTATTTTTGGGTTTTGGTTACTTGAAATTTTGAAGGTTTTTTTAGGCAAAACCACCTTTTTCAAATAAACATGTCTTCTTTAACATAATGAAATGTGTGAAAAGGAAAGTAAGGTTAAGAAGATGAATAAATCAAATATTTCTGTGAATCAAAAAATGGAGAAAGAATATATAACAAAAATGATATATTTATTTGCTCTTCTAATCTAAAAAGATGTTTAAACTATTTTTTTTGGATCTGTTTCTATTCTTCTATCCACATAAGCTAAAAATCAAAGTCAAATGAATACCTATTCTCTTCATGTTCATATTTGAGTTCTTGATCTTCTTGTTAGGTATTTTTCAGCAAAATACAAGTTGTTCAAGCTATTAGTACAAAAAGATGATTGAAATGATGCATGCTCTCTCTATTTTGTTTGGCTTTTTTGATATCCACGAGATGTTTTTTTGTTTGTTCATATGTTTCTGTTGTTCTAAGATTGATACCAAATAATTAGTTTAACTTTTGCCAGATCTTACATTCAATATAGAAAATAGAAAAGCAATAATTTTTTTTGAAGTATTTGAGTGTTACCAGATTTACATCTTCATCTCTGTTCTCATATTTGTACCTGCAAACATATAAATAAAATAAACTATTTATGTCATTTAATATGAATCAATTTTTTTGTGATGTATTCAATGATTAGGAAAAAGTTACCACGAGATAAATGAAATCTTGGTTGACATTGTTCTTGAACTTGAACTTGCAGCATCCTTTTAATGAAGAATCTAGAAAAAAAAAAAATGGAAGAAAGGTTAGTGACAATGTGATGAACAAAGAGTTATCATTTTGAAAGAATAATTTGACTCATTGCAAGAGAGAAAAAAATTAGTTTCAATATAGAAAATAGAGAGAGAGAGATAGAGAGATAGAGAGAGAGAGTTATACAAATGTTTGTGATTTATGTTGGTGAGAGAAGGGATTAAAAGCATTAAATTTTAACATTTGAATTCAAAATTTGAATTTTACATTGAGAGGGAAATTTGTGACAGCAACATTGTGATTTGATAGGTCACATGTGCTACTTTTTACAAACTGAATATGTTGAATTGAAATTGGTTGGTTAAAATTTTGTATGTGGCTTGAGACAAAGTTACTTTTCCTCTCACATGATAGAAATATGGCTTAGTTGGCTCAAAAAACGGCTTGGTTAAATGCTACTTTAGTTGAGTTTGATAAATTTTGGACATCAAATACCCCTATTTGGGACACATGGCAATTTTTTAAATAAGGGCAGTTTTGATTTTACCAGGTACTATAGTTTTCTTATATTGTATTTGATATTATTAATGTCATGTTAATAATTAAACTAATTTACATAGTTTATATTTTGGATTAAATGCAGTTTTACCCCCCTGTTTTGATTAAATCGGAATTTTACCTCCTGTTTTAAAATCCGAACTTTTACCCCTCTATTTTAATTTTTTTGGATTTTGCCCCCATCATATTTTTGCTTATGTGACCGTGCTGATGTGTAATATTATTTTTCACATCATTAATTATTATTTATTAAACATTATTTAGATCTTCAAGTAAGAGATTAAGAAACCATTGCCACGAATCTTTTGTTTCCGCTTCTACTACGGCATAAGCAATGGGAAATATTTGGTTGTTTCCATCTTGACCGACGGCTGCCATCAATTGTCCTCCATGTTCTCCCTTCAAGAAACAAGCATCTAAACCAATGAGAGGCCTACATGTGAATGCAAAGGCTGCCTTACATGCCTCTAGACATACATAAATTCTCTGAAAAACAGGACCCTCATTGGCCATATCACACTGAATAATAATTGTGCTATTATGATTTGATTCTCTCAACTGGTCTGCATAGCTCCTTAGATATAAGAATTGGTCACGGCCAACTCCTTGGATAATTTCTATTGCCCTTAACTTGGCCCTATATGCCTGATCATGTGACAACTTCACACCCCATTTTTCAATGGCCAAAACAATCAACCCATTCACTTTCATTTCAGGAGTATGTTGGAGTGTACTCACAAATTTTTTAGCATGATAATTTATTTTGGCTTGTCTGTTTCTAGGTGTCCTAGGGCATGCATGCTCATCAATGAAGCTTACGATTTGCCAAAACTCATTTCCAATCCGCTTACTAATCCTCAAATGAAAAGGGCAACCAGAGTGATCACACTTTACAACCATGAATTCTTCTTCATTTTTCTTGAGTATAAACTTTTCATAGTCTGCATTGCATAGTCTTTAATTGCCTCCTTTGCTTGTTGTTTATTGTTGAATGTCAAACCTTTTTGAAACTGAACTCCAATACTCCCATCACCCATCTTAAAAGTTGGATAGTTGTTACCAAGCTCTTCATCTTCACTCTCTGGTGGAGTATGTAAAACATCAGAATCTTCATGTATTTCATCTTGAAAATCAGCTGCAGTTGTGGGAGTATTTGTTGTCATAGAACCTACATTAGTATTAACCAAACAAAATATTGTTTCAGGTGGAAAAACAATATTCAAATCCACACATTCATCCTCTTCACTATCATCAATGTAACTATCATCGTCGTCGTAGTCTTCCTCGTCACTTGCAATATAATCACTATCTTCATTCTCCAACTCATCATCATTGTGCCTACATTCACAAGCATTCAAACTTATTCAGAAAATGTTAATTGTTGATTGGATAATTTCCAACAAAAAACATGACTTTGTAAAACATCGACTTACAAATTGATGAAAGAATATGGAAATATGACTTTCTAAAAGTTTTTTTTTAATATAGAACTCTCAAATATAGGGATAAGTACAAAAGACAACAACCAAATCCCCCTAAAAACTCAACCACCTACACACACAGGTAGGCACCAAAAAATAATAACAATGGCAAATATTAATAGTGCTATCGATAATCAATGGACTTCCAAAAAAAAAAGGTGATAATCGATGACAATATATTATGCTTCTGCTTCTATAAACAAGAAAGAGTATTACTTATGCAATAGTAAAAATGGAGGATGTTTCTCAATTTTAAGAATTGTCTACGTTTAACAATATACTATTGCAATAGTAAAATAAAATATGTATCTTTATTTAAAATAAACACTCCCTAAGTAAAATAACATTAACAGAAATAAAATCAAGAGACTAACATTAGAGAAAGAATATACCTAACATCAAAAGTAAAACCACAAATTAAAGAAAGAAATACCTAACATTCTTCATTGAACTTGAACCTTGAATGAGGGCTTTGTTGTTCTCCATTTTAGTCTTGAATTTTCACCGAAGATGTGACGAGAATCGACGAATGGTGAGGAAGACACGGTGAGAAGTTGCCGCGTTTGAGAAGGTGAAAAGAGAAGGAAGTGGTTGCATAGATGAGAAGATGAAGGTGAAGAGAAGTTGCTGCTTTATGAGTTGCAACAAGTTCCTGCACGTTTTTGCCGTTAGGTTTAGGTTTCTATTTTCTAATGAATAAAACAAAGGCACCGTAAAAAAAATGCCAAAAGAATTATATATTAATAAATAAATAATTAATGACATGGAAAATAAATTATAAAAAAATGACGTGGAAAATAATATTACACATCAGCGCTGCCACATAAGCAAAAATATGATATGGGGCAAAATCCAAAAAAATTAAAACAGAGGGGGTGAAAGTCCTGATTTTAAAACAGAGGGGTAAAATTCCGATTTAATCAAAATAGGGGGGCAAAACTGCATTTAAGCCTTAAATTTTTTATAGGTCAAATTTTCTTCAGGGTTAAGTTACTACTTGCTAGTAGTTGTAACACGAGCCAGAAGCGTAATATATGCATCATCATTTTGGTCTTGTGCGCATGATATTTGCTACTTTTTTGGACCTCTTCCATCTTGGTGAGCAATTATATCTTGGAAGGTAACTATAAATAATAAATAACATTTGAAATTAATAAAAATTTCCCGTTGGCCATTGATTTGTTCAAAACATGCTACTGCCATAGTGATTCTCTCGACCTTCAAGGTTAAGTTTCTTTATATCTGGACCGGGCAAGAGAATATAGGCCCAATTCGCCTAGGGCCAATAGCCCCACCATGGGATAACCGCCCAAAGTTGTACTAAACCCAATATGACTAAGTCAAGCCCACTACTCCCTAGGTTGACTCCACCATCACCCCACCACTCCATGTACTGATCCCTCAACCACTTCATCCATGATCTCTTATGAGACTCCTATATATAAGGCATGACTAGCATCAAGAAAAAGGGGCAGAGATTCTATTTACCAAACTGAAATAATGGCTCATATCCCGGCTAGCCTGAGACAAAATATATATCCCTAATATCCATGCAGGAACATTTGGTGCTAGAAGGAGGGGCTAACCTCCGACCTTGTGGTTAACAGCCACACATCTCTTTCCGGACACCGACAACACTATTTCTTACACTATTTCCTTTGATTTATATGCTTACTTGATTTATTAGTTTTATGTGTCTACTCTGTTCAAATTTCATGCTTCGTGTACTTGATGCTTTTATTTAGTTAATTTAATTGCTTTGTTTCACTAAACAAGAAATCCATGAAGCCACTAAATTAAGAATTGATTTGTTTAATTGCTCTGTTTCAATGAAGATGAACCCCATGAATGGATATTTATCTATTATCATGAATGAGTAGATTTCTGTAGAGTCCGGAATGGAAGGATTTTCGTATCAATGGTATTACAACTTCTCTCGCCGGCCAAAATCAATAACTGTGGGAACAAGAAAACAAAAGAGAATATTATAAGAGTATTTGCCGGCCTGGAGTTCGTGCAATCTCCGTAGCAAGCAAACAGACATCTTTATCCCGGTGGAACGGTAACAATTATCTCCTGCTTCCCCGTTTGCCGCCTTCCCTAAATCGCAGAATACTACTTACGGCGAGAACGGCAGAAGTAGCAGCACATCCACAAACATTTCCGGCGACTACTTCTCTTCCTATGAGTAGCTTAACTGTTGGTGCAACTTTTAGAAGGCCATGAGTGCCTTGGTCTTGAAAACACGCCCTCGACCTTGGTGGATGCGATTATGAGTGGGTTCGCATAAAGCACTCTCCTAAGGATGACAAAACATAGAAGTAACAACCAAAAAACTCCACAACAGAGAAGAAATGAAAGCCAATTCCGTCGGTGACTCTCCAACACTTCTAACGGTTCAGGTTATGTATGCTTTGTTGTTATTATTGAATCATTCAAATTAAAATTGGTAGAATACACAACACAAGAACATGTTTATTTGTTTTCCTTAATTTAAAGATGAAGTTTATACTATAAACACATGATTATTAATAAAGTCGATGATGCACTTGATAATGAAGTAGATAGAAAATGGAAATTGGCAAGGATAATTATTCACTTTCGAACCGTTTTTGCTTCCAAGAATTTAAAGAGAGAGTAGCTTACTTTTGGTAAGCCAGTATTCTTTTTTAGTTTATTCATTATCATGAATAAATGGCGATCCAAATAAAAATAGTAACCAGAACAATCATAATATCTCTTGTTAACTGATTAACTCATGTGTTATAGTTGAAATTATCACTATACAAATTGTGGGATATTGGTGGTCAGAACAGAAGTTTGAGTAGAGTTGCGTAGATGTGAAGTGAAATAATTATCAACTTTATCTCATGTATGTTGTCTGACATATATTATGGTTTTGCATATGGGCGATGAGTCAAACGAGACCTTCAAAAATGTTAAAACAATGCTATGTGGAATTCTTTTATCCTCTGACTAAATTTATGGAGAGGCGGAAACCTAGACTCCTCTATACCAGCACCCAACAAACGAGTTTATCTTCAAGAAATAGAGGACAACGGACGGAGAAACAACTCAACCACGCTGCTTCCAATCCAGATATTGTCGACAATTAATATTCCGAAAACGACGGTGAGCAATATGTCGCCGCAGTAGTAAACAATCGGTGATGTTGTGGATTTCGAAGATGGCGGCGAGTAAAGTGTCGCCACAACAGCAAAGTGCCTCTTCCTTCCTCACTTCTTTTCTATTGGCTTGGTTATCCCGTCGCAAATCTTTGTCGTTAAGGATCGATCATCTCAGATAAGTTGATTGAATTTGTTTTCGTTTGCAGTTTTTGTTCTTATTGTCTTAGTAATCTATCATTAACGATTTCTATCCATTCATTTCTAAGTATGACTTATTTTACAGAAGTTTTAATGCATTTATTTCTAACAGAATTGATCAGTAAAATTGGATGTAAATTCTTACCTCTACGTTATTTAGCATATTCCTTAAGATGCTCGTTTTTTGTTGTTGTTGGTATTTAGATTGTGTATATTAGATTTGTTCATAATTTTCGGAAGTTGATTTTGACTAACACATTATGTCTCGGTTACTATTCTTACTTATAGATAGATAGCCCCATAATTTTAGTAACCGTCATTTGGTGGCCGTGAGATGAAAAATTAACTGATACAACACCAACATCATAATATACTTACAGACTAGTGCAATGCGCCATTTTAAACAGCTTATATATCTTAATATAGTAAATGATTTTGGCTTGATATCTACGATCTCTATGCAGCAATTTTATCATTTTGAACTTTTTTCAATTTGAATTCAGATACATAGTATGTGACAAGTAATTCCGCTTGTCATTCGCGCTTAAATGACTAATTGTAACGGGTCGGAAAATAAATTACAACTCAAAATCTGACGAGGCGAGTAGTATTAATTGATGAGCTGAAATAGGCGGGTCGATTTAGTTATATTCGGCATGTTTGTTAAGTGAGATTGGGTTTAATAAATATACTATATCATATAATTAAAATGGGGTGTAGTAAAGTGATTTGCCAAAGTATAAAGCCTCTATTAGTTTCTGTTTCCCCATTTCAATTTCTTTAAGTGTAGTAACTTCAATTTATTATATGGATTTTTAGTGAACAAGCATATGATAGAAAAATGCTTCTTTTGGCAGGTGGAGTTGCTCATCGGAAAACCAATGATGCGTTATAAAGCAGTCACTTGAGACAAAGCGCCATTTGATATAGGCGATTCGAAGTTGAAAATAAAACAAGTTAATTATCACAAACGAAAGACGGTGATGTAGCCATTGGAGATCCAAAAACACAATAGCAGAGGATGTGCAGTGGCAGGCCTGAAGTTCTCGTCGTTCAAATCAGTAGTTGCTACTTACTATCTCCCAACGTCGTGAGAAAAATTTACTATTCAAATGGCTTACGAGTATTCATAACTTTTCGGAGGGCAGCAAAGATAATTTCCAGGCCATATACCCAACATCTTTGCCGACAAATTCTGGAGAAAGACAATGTAGATGGAAAACCAGGTTCTCCTCTTCACCCAGGATTCAATTATCTCATCAAATTAATGTTTTAAAGATGGAAAAACCAAATTGTTATCATATTTATTTGATTAATTTCTTATGAAGAATTACCATTATATTGCCAGTGTTTGATTTCGGTTGCCATTTTTCTAAAGTCACAATGAAAATACAAGAATATACCAAATGCAGAATTACAAACCTCTTATTTTCATTAAATAATATTAACAAGGTCTCCGGTTTTTGTGCGTCATTATTTTGTGTGTGTTTTTCCATCCTCCTTGAACGAAAATGTGGAAATCATTGGAAATAATCAGTATATAACGGGTGCGTTTGTTTCAGATTTTTTTGGAAAAAAATCTATTTTTTTTTAAAAAAATCACTTTTTTAATTTTTGTGGTGTTTGTTTTAGATTTTTTCAAAAATCATTTTAGTAAAAAAATCTATTTTTTCTTCAAAATGAAAAGCTATTTTGAGTAGCTTTCTTCAAAATCTATATTTTTGAAAACCATTTTCTAAACAAATGGATTTTTATGATTGTAAACAAACGCAAAATAGCTTTAGATTTTTTTCAAAATCTCTACAAAAAAATCTCTAGATTTTTTTCAAGAAAATCTATTTTTTTTAAAGCTTAAACAAACGGACCCAACATCTCTAACACCGATGATTTCTCTCATAAATGAGTAGCTTAAGTAATCATCCAGGGTGCTTTTGTATGATAGAATCATGACGAAAATAATTGCCGTGTTACCTATTTTCATTTCACATTTTGTTAATTTCAAATTATTTGAGTAGTTTATATTTTATATAGGAAAATAGCTGTTGGGCTTCAACTGAAACATAGAGTCATTTTCATATTATTCTTCATGATGCCATGATCCTAGTTAATACATTTTCTTAATTATACTATCTATTAATCTCTTTACTATATTTATAACTTCTCATCTTTTTAATCATCATATGTAGTTGAACATGTAGAAAAATAATAATAATTAAAAAGCCAGCATGAGAGAAATTACAATTGCCGCTAATATGTAACTTGTATATCTAACTTCATTTCTTGTAACGTTGTTTATGTTTTCTTACATGTGCAAAAAAAACTTTGAACACAACACTCTTCTAAGAGGAGGTCGGTCATTGATAACACTCGGCGAGGTCCATCATCCAGTTTGAAAAATGTGTTACAAGTTTCATCAAGCCCATGCTTCGACTAAAAATGTGTGATACAAATATTTCAAACCTATGAATCAATTGTAAAGTTCAGGCAAACACGCCTTCGACTGTTTAAAGTGCAGGCTACAACGCCTTCGACTGTGTTAAGTTCAGGCTATCACGCCTTCGACTGTTTAAGTTCAGGCTATCACGCCTTCAACTGTTTAAAGTTCAAGCTATCACGCCTTCGACTGCTTTAAAGTTCAGGCTATCACGCCTTCCACTGTTAAAACTTAGGCGATAAGAGTTTCGCTTGCGACCGTTTCAAAATTCAAGATTTAAAGTGCGGGCGATAAGAGTTTCGCCCTTCCAATATAAAATATAGGCTATGACGCCCTAAAAACGCAAAAAATATGAAAGGGAATAGCGCTTGCGAATTAAGTGACAAAATGATTAAAGAGTGAGTCTTTCTAAGCAAAACATTATTATAAGTCTTGACACAAAACATAGAAAGTAGAACAAACAAATTCAAAATCCAGATAAAACCGAACTAGCGAGGAACAAGTTTTATGTTGTCTATCTTCTTCATAACATCAACCTGCGTCTCCGACTGTTTAAGTTCAAGCTTTAACACCTTCAACTAAAAAATCAAGCGACAAGATTTTCGCCCTGACTAAAAATATCAGCAATAAATACAAGGTTTCAAATACACTATCTCGCCTATGAAGATTATATATAAATATATGAATGCATTAGTCAGAATTGTTATCTTAAGCACTTCGCCCTTACAGGCCTCATGCTTGGGGGGCTGTGGACCGGGCAAGAGAATATAGGCCCAATTCGCCTAGGCCTAATAGCCCCACCATGGGATAACCACCCAAGTTGTACTAAACCCAATATGACTAAGTCAAGCCCACTACTCCCTAGGTTGACTCCACCATCACCCCACCACTCCATGTACTGATCCCTCAACCACTCCATCCATGATCTCTTATGAGACTCCTATATATAAGGCATGACTAGCATCAAGAAAAAGGGGCAGAGATTCTATTTACCAAACTGAAATAATGGCTCCTATCCCGGCTAGCCTGAGACAAAATATATATCCCTAATATCCATGCAGGAACAATATCTATGTAAGAACATCTTGCACTCAAATATTTCTTCTATTGTGTTTTTTGTTTCTCTTCTTATTATAAGATTCTTGCACATATTCTCATCTTTTGTGCTATTCCATTAAGTAATATGTCTTTCAAAATCTAATTTATATTCAGCATTTTGATCATAAGTTTCGGTTCTGATTATAGTAATTTCTGTTTGTTTTAGGTGAAAAATAAAAATGGAGCTTTGTGCTTGATCTTGGAGCTGTTGTTAAAAAATATATGTATATTTGACTCTAATTGATCCAAATTACAATGAGGCAGAGATATTTGTTGAGAAGAAGAAATACTTGTGTAAAACAATAGAAATAAAATCCTATATGAGAAGTAGATTTCTCTTTTATTTTATTTTTTTAGCATACTTTTTTTGTGAGTATATAATTATTTGTTTCTACTATATTTGTGAGAAAGTGTGATTGTTTTTATTATTATATTGGTTGCATAGGAAATAGAATAGCTATTAATACATTGTAATTTGTCAACAAAAAAAAAAACATTGTAATCTCCATAATTATTTTTATAGGAGTATTTTCTATATGTGATGTTTTTACAGATGATTATGTGATTGCATATGAAATATAATAGTGTTCTATATATAAAATATAATATAATATATGTAATAATGTTAGCACTTTCACAAGCTCACAAATCTAATTGGAACATAATCTAATATCCATCATACATGAGTTTTTTCAAAAAATGGATCAACAAAACGTGGAAGACTATTGGCTTAAAGATAGGTGTTATTTGTTGTGTATTCGATGGGTATGCATAATTTGTTTTAATTAAAGATCAGTAATATATATAATTCAATAAATTGTGTGTGCTATTGGTTTTTATGTGAATTAAATCAGCTGATATATCAATACTCAATATTCTTTTCCTTATGAATAGGATTCAACAATTTTTTTCAATTAAGATGTGTAAAAACATTTTCACTACAAAAAAACATGTCATTTAGTGGGAGTTTTAAAGCCATTTAGCGGGGGTTTTCAACCTCCGCTGATTGTTTTGCAGGAGTTTTAAAAACTGCCGCTTAATCGATTCCATAAAATATCTCCGGGGGTTTTGAGCGACTGCTGGTATCAGGCTAAAAACCCCTGTAAAATGGCGATAGCTGAATAGCGGAGGTTCAAAACCCCCGCAAAATGGACAAATATATATATATATAAAAAATCAAAATACTAAAACTTCAGGTTCCACTATACAAATTTGATTTATAAAATTAGCCATTTAAATATTTCGTACAAAGCAACAATCAAAATTGTTAACTACCTTGAAATCATAAAGTCATTTAAAGTAGTCATTTGTGGAGGGATGAAATTAAATCATAATAGGATGGAACGGGATGAACAGAAGATCAGTCTGCAACAGCAACAATCAAAATAACAACCAAGAAAACAAAAATACAATATCTCACAATAATAACTTCACATTACCTTGAAATCCTGAGCAATTTCACAAACCAACCTCTGGAAGGGGAGCTTCCTGATCAAGAGCTCAGAACTCTTCTGGTACTTCCTAATCTCACTGTTATGATAACAATCCAATTATTAGACAAAATCAAACCAATATAACAAAGAACCTAGACATACAAAATAACCATTCGAGGACACTAACCGAAGAGCAACAGTTCCAGGGCGATAACGATGTGGCTTCTTAACTCCACCAGTAGTTGGAGCAGACTTACGTGCAGCCTAATCGCAAAAAGAAAACAACAAATCATTAACAATAACATAAGATTCAATCATTAACAAAAGATTAATCTTAATAATCATTAACAACATAAGATTCAATAACTGCAGTTGAAGCTTACCACCATCACCAAACCTGCTGCCTCATGATTGATCTCTCTGTTGTAGACGTGGCAAAGCTTTTAGCACCTCTAAACTAGTGACGATGATTCAAGCAAAATTCTCTACCAGCAAGATATGCATCTAACAGAAACTACCAAGCTATTAGTTTATACCTCTGTATCCATGGGTGTACATAAAAAACCCATCCAAAACTAACAAAAGGCTTTATGACTCACATACACTCTTGAGTGCTCTTAATCACATGATAGAACTTGAGACAATGATTCAAATATAAAGCTTCTAGATCTGTAACAGTACTGCAAAGAAGTAAAACGAGTGACGTGAATCAAGTTTTAGCATCTGTATCATACTTAAATGAACATCATTGACACAAAATTGAAACTATAGAAACAAAGAACAATAAAGTGCATGCAAATTGATCATTAACAATTAACACAACATGATTATCAATAAATACAGTAGACACCACGCATACAATGCTAATAAATCAAAAGAGTGGGCTAGAAAACTAGTACCAGGTCCATAGTTGCTTTGGAGGATGTTTCATCTTTGGAGTTTTTACTCTCTGCTGAACCAACTTTGTCATCTATCACTAAATCCCAAGAGAATCATTACTAGTACTGCATTTACACAAGAGCATGATAAAACTATCAATGTATTTACAACCAATGAAGCATCTAACACAAAGCAGATTTTTTAGTTTTAACAGCAAACAAAAATAAGGAACTATGCATCCATGCCATTCAATTACTTAGCCTCACTACAAATACTAAGATTCAGTTGTATCCACTCATAACTACACTACATATTCATAAGTTCATCAAAGAGCCATTATGAAAGCTAGATATTCCTCTGTCCAGAACATGTTCTCCACTCTTAACCAGCATGAAATTCTTATTTCATAACCACATTAACATGAGAAGTCATATGATATTTTGGGTGGGCATATAGGAGTAGGTTAACTGTCAGTGCCAATTTTGTGGATATAATAGCATTTCTTTTCTTATCTACTAAAAGCATCTCCATAAAAGAAAATATTTTTTCGACTAAATAGGATAAAAATTATAAAACACACAATGATACTATGTTCTATTATGAACCAAGTCTTCATAAAACCAACTGGTTTATGTCTGATTTGAAGGGAAGAACAGAGATTTAAAACTAATCTATCTTCTCTTTTTAAAACTAATCTAACTAAGTTTGGTTCCACTTCTAGAGGGGTCAAATATGATTCCAGAGGTGTGAAACCATCTAATTCTAGTAGTTCAGAAGCTGAGAAACCCATGAGAGGTTAAGCCTCAACAACAAATACAAAAAATAAATGAAATTGAAGAAAAATAAATAATTAAAGCAATCAAGTTTTACCTGCGTTTCTGCATAAACATTATTTCTGAGCCATTTCATTCATTGTAATGAGGACATATGCCATATACAGCATCAAATGACAGAACATTACTGCATAAGAAAAATAGCACATAAACAATAGTACAATAACTAGGGGAGAACTAACTAGTGTTAAACCTTTTCACTATTTCTTGTCAGTTACATCTGTCCAGATGTTAAACCTTTTATCTATTTCTTTTGTTCATAGCACATAAACAATAGTACAATAACTAGTGTCTATCTATCAGTACATTATCAAAGTTTTGTTAATTGAATTCATGGACCAAATCATCTATACCAATGACAATTATTCACAATTACTAACTAATACAACAATAATGGTTCACAGATAACAACTTATACAGCAACAATGAATAACAATTAGCAACTAATCATTATGTAATAACAATTGGAAACAATACATAAAAAATTTAACAATAACCTATTGAGAAACTAAATCTGATTTTGAAGATTGAATGAATCTGGATGTTGAAAGTGAATAAAGCTTGAGAGATTGAAACTTGAATAACGAGATTTAGGGATTGGAGCATGAATACCTTGAATTTGAATGTTGAACGAAGCTTGAGTGAGAATAATGAGATTGAATCTGGAGACTGAAGCTTGAATAACGAGATTTAGGGATGGAAGCTTGAATACCTTGAATTTGAATGTTGAATGAAGCTTGAATGAGACGATGAAGTTCTTGAGACCAGATTTAGGGAATGAAGCTCTTGAGACGATGAAGTTGGAAGTCGGCGGTGGCTAAGACGATGAAGTTCTTGAGAAGCTTGAATGAGACGATGTTGGCGATGAAGAACGAGTTCACGTTTTCATTGCTTCTCTCTTTTTTTGTTTTTTATTTTTTATGAAAATTGAAAAGATGAAAAAAAGGGGAAAAAATAAAAATAGAATGTTAGAAGGAAAACGAAAATGTAAATAGCGCCGCGACAAGTGAATTATTATTGGGTCTTATGTGATAATTTGCGGGGGTTTACAACCCCTTAATATAATGATAAATATTTTAAAAAAACCAATTTTCTCTATAATCCCCGGCAGTGTCATGTAACCTCTGCTAAATAACCCCCACTATTAAGCATATTTTTTCTAGTGAATGTACAGTATTTAATTTTTTTTTTTTGGCTTTAATGTAGTTTTGATCGCCCTATTTTGAAAAACTTGAACTTTTGATCCTCCTATTTTAAAAGTCAACTTTTTGATCCCCCTATTTTAAAAAACTTGAAGTTTTGATCCCCCAACTCATTTTGGTCAAATTTGTGATGATGTGTCAACCACATTGATGACGTGACAGTGTCTATGTGTCAACCTCATATTCCATGTCATTATTGTTTTTTAAATAAAATATTATGTTTTAATTTTTTTTTAAATCAGTTTTTTTTTATCAAATATTAAAACAATATATTTAAATCAATTTTTTTTTTTGATCAAATCTTTAAATCAAATATTAAAACAATAAAATAATCAACAATAATTAAAAAACGCAGATGATCAAAAGGGAAGAATTGTAGAAGAATCAGACACGCACAAATAGTAACCAGTTCCCAAATCATGGAACCCTAGCGCCACCCATATTCGACGATCTCTGTCTCAGTCTTTCATCTTCTTTGATTCATCATCACGCTCGTGTTCATCATTCATCTGCACGTTATCAATTTTCTGTTTGATTCATCTCCGCTCGTGTTCATCATTACGCTCGCTTTACAAGATAATATTCTGAAGTCATCGCAAAGTTGAACAAGAAGATGGAAAACATGAATTATTGTATGAGGTATGTTTGTGGTATTCACTTATTTTAGTAATTTTTTTGTTTGACAAACACTTAATTTGGTAGTTGTTGTGGTCCATATCGTCTCTTTCGGTTGTCTTCATGTAATAATAGTTATGGTCCTCCGTTGTTACTTAGTTGCTATTATTTTAATAGTGGTGGCGGACAAAAAAATGTTTAGGGTTTTAGTGTTTGATTTCATTTTGTAAGAAACATGTCTAGGGTTTTATATGACATTGTTTTATTATTGTTTGTATAGGCCATCAGAGAAACAAGAAACAGGCTGAAACAAGGGAAAAAGAACCGGGAGTAAGTGAAAAGGAATCAAAAGACTTAAGTGAGGATGATTCTGAATATGTTGCCAGTGAGAGTGATGTAGATGATGATGATGAGAATTTGGGTAATTTATTGGATTTAACTATATATTTGTGTAAAAAAAAAACTATATATTTGGGCAATTTAGTGATTTTAATTATATATTTGGGTAATTTATTGAATTTTAATTATATATTTGGACAATTTAGTGATTTTTAATTATATATTTGAATAATTTACTGATTTTTAATTATATATTGGGACAATTTATTGATTTTTAATCATACATATGTATAGAAGTTAATTTTACTATTTTTTAATTATTATTAATTAATTATTTTAATTATTTAATACTTTTAATACATAATATTTTATTTAAAAAAATAATGACATAAAATATGAGGTCGACACATAGACACTGTCACGTCATCAATGTGGTTGACACATCATCACAAATTTGACCAAAATGAGTTGGGGGATCAAAACTTCAAGTTTTTCACAACAGGGGATCAAAAAGTTGGCTTTAAAATAGGGGGATCAAAAGTTCAAATTTTTCAAAATAGGGGATTAAAACTGCATTAAAACTTTTTTTTTAATGGCATTTAAATCTTTATCTTAAACTAAAGAGTGCGACTTCAATACTTCATGCTCCACGCTTGTATAATTGTACCAAATAAAGGCAATTAAGTTTTAGTAATGCTTTGATCATTGCACCAACTAATTATAGACTAATTTTTAACACAACGTGAAGACTGATGTCAAGGATCACGTTAGAGCCTATAACCATTAGATTATAATAATATATACACATCATTAATTTATTTAATTATATATACATCTCTTATCTCTTATATTATAAGTTTGTTCCGTTTTACTATTCTTAACTCTAATTTTTTCCTGCTCATTTTACCCTAACATTAATTCAAACTAGAACTTCGACCCGTGCGGTGCACGGGTCTAATTAGCCGTAATATGAAAAAATAAGATAATTTTTTTTAACACTAAAACGTATATAAAAAAGTCGAGTACCATTAAATATTAGTTCGACAAAAAATTTGGATAAATGTTCATACAACAGAAATTATGGTACATTACGAAATACTTCTTTATAGACTACATTAGAAGTTTTATTCGTATTTTCACCGTCTTCGTTGATAATCAATATTTTAATCATTGTCTTTAAATAACTATTGAAGTTGCAATAAACAACTAACCAGATAAAAACATTGTCGACAAAATATATATGTCAACATGTTTAAGAGATTACCCTGACTCTTATTAATATAACAATCGCAAAAGAAAAAATTAAATGGATGCGAGTTCAATTCTCATGCTAGACAAATTTGGGGAGGGGAGGCAAGTCAAGTTATTACAATTTTAATTATATTGCCATAATTGTCCTCATATTTATTTTAAAATATCAAAACTATCTCTACTTGTAATTTTTTTTATATTGCTAATTTGTTTTTTTTTGTTCAAGGCCTCTTATTACGTTTATTATTATCTAATATAGCTTTAGTTTTCTAGTTTTTTTTTCCATTGCAATATATCCCTACCTGGAATTTTACATTTTTTTTTCAAGTTCTTGTTATTTTTTTTAAGGCCTTTTCTTACGTTTATTATTATAGTTGTAACATTTCCATACAATATTTTTACAAGTCTTACAATTTTTTACGTTGATGGAGTATATAGGAGTAGTTTTGGTTTTCTAGTTATTTATTTCTTCATTGTAATGCACATAGATTTTCATACAATTTTTTTTTTTGCAAACTATATGATTTTTTTGTTACGGTGATAATACAATTTTTTATATAATTTTATTTGCTCTTTCTTGCCTGTTCATTTTATTTGACATGAATACTTCTTTTAAAAAACTTTTTTGTGTAGAGTTTAATTTGATAAATTATTTATTTGGTGATCATCAAGATAAAAAATTATTATCAACAAATTATTTGATTTGTGAATTTTTTGAGTCTATTGAGTTTTTATATTTAATTATTTATATAGTGAATAATTTTAAAATTATGTGACTCATAAAATTATAGGGATATTAGTTTTTGAAATAAGAGTATTATAAGTTATAATATTGTAAGGGTAAAAAAGTAAATTATTTTTAAAATACCTCCCCTCCCCTTGTGAACCAAACACATATTTAATTAAAATACCTCTCCTCCCCTCACCTCCCCTCATTTGAACCAAACATTTATTTAATTGAAATATTCCCCTCCCCTCCCCTCCCTTCCCCTCTCCTTCATTAAAATACCTCCCCTCCCCTCCCATCCGTTTGAACCAAACAGACCCTAAAGGTTGTGGCTTCGATTCTTGGTGAGGTATGTTTTAACATTTTATTTGAATTAATGTTAGGGTAAAATGAGAGGGAAAATGAGCGGGAAAAAAATTAGGGTTAACAATAGCAAAACGGAACAAAATTATAATATAAGAGATAAAATGTTAAAAAATACCTCACCAAGAATCGAAGCCACAACCTTTAACTCACTATGTAAAATATTTATTATTATTAGCTTCCTATTATTATTATTATATTAATTTATTATTATTATTAATTCTAATAAAATGTTAAAAAATACCTTAGCAAGAATCGAACCCGCAACCTTTAACTTGTTAAATATTTATTATTATTAGCTTCATATTATTGTTATTATTATTATTAATTCAAATAAAATGTTTAAAAATACCTTACCAAAAATCGAACTCACGGTCTTTAACTCACCATGTTAAGTATTTATTATTTTTTTTGACAAAGTCAAGTATTTATTATTATATGTCTTATCTCTTATATTCTTAACTTGCTCCGAAATGCTAACCCTAAACCTATTTTTTAACTCTTTTTCATGTGGTCCATTATATTAAAGAAAATACAAATTTGTCTAGCATGGAAATCGAACTCGCATCCCTTTAATTTTTTTTTTTGCGATGACTATATTAATAAGAGTCAGAGACAATCTCTTAAGCATGTTGGGATATATCTTTTGTCGACAGTGTTTTTACATGATCAGTTGTATGTCGCAAATTCAAGAGTTACTTAAAGAGAATGATTAAAATATTGATTATCGAGGAAGACGGTGAAAATACGAATAAAACTTCCAATGTAGTCTATAAAGAAGTATTTCATAATATACCATAATTTCTGTTGTATGAACACTTATCTAAATTTATTATTGAACTAATATTTAATGGTACTCGACTTTTTTATGTACGTTTTAGTATTAAAAAAATTTATATCTTATTTTTTCATATTACGGCTAATTAAACTCGTGCACCGCACGGGTCGAAGTTCTAGAACATATAGATACAAATATACATTATTTCATTTTGTGCACGGGTGGAAGTTCGAGGACATATAGATACAAATATACATTATTTCATTTTTATCAAAAGATTACATTGTGATTATGATGGGTGAATAATACAAAGGGTTAACCTAATAAATAATTAGTGCAAATTGAAATATATTTTTTTTGTTAAAGGAGATAAATGAATAGAGGGATGGAGCTATAAGCACTAATTAGCCGAGTAAGTACTTGTATGGTTTATTTGGATATTGAGAGAAAGTAAAAAGTGATAAATAGGTGAGTTAGAGTATAGTAAGAAAAGAAAAATGAGAGATGTAGTAAATTTAAATTTTGTTTGGTATATGAAAAAGAGAGAAGAAATAGAGATGAAAGAGATATATTTTCTCTCTTTTCTCTTGTTTGGTTGAATAGGAAGTGTTGGGTTTTTGAAATTGGCAACATTTTGCAAAAATAAGATCTAGTCAGATGTGGTAACATGTGGAGCAACATCCTGAAGCCTGAAGTGCGCGCGCCTTGTGAACAGTGTTACACGTTTTATTTGAGATATATATCACTTGAATATTTTTAAGGAAACCCTTGACATCATTCTTGAGCCCCAAGAATAGGGTTTTTGTTTTATTTGCTGAAGGAAGCGCATACTATTTAAGTTCCTAAAGATGCGGCTATATTTTAGGAATATTTTGGATTTGTTTGAAGAATATGTTTGTACTGGATTTTCCATATATCTCAGTTATTTGTGAAGCCCGAAATTGTTGATCAGCTCATGCTAACTCGTGACTATTTAAAGGAAGACTCAGACCTAATTTATTTACCAAAACTGAACCGAATTAGAATATCAAAGATGTAGTCTTTTAGGGTTTCGTGTCTTTGTAAGCCTCGTGCTTTAATTTGTATACCTCTCTGGTTGTTGCCTCTGATTATCAAAGCACAAAGTTGGTTTGTTTTAGTTGAGTTGTATTTATGATTTACTCAAGAGCTTTTAAGCGAGAGTAAACTATTTGTGTCTAGGAGTGTGTCTCCACCATTTGATTGTAATCGTTTGTAAACAACGTTGTTGTCCTCCCCGAGACAACAAAAAAAGAGGCATCTACATTGCATTTTAACCATTCAAAATGAGGTTTTTCGCACCACTTTGTGCTTAAAAGCGGGACATAAGGATCATCAGTACTTCGCATCTTATGAACAAAAATCACTCACTCCAATGATCAAAAGTGGCCCGTCCGACTTGACTTGGGGATCTAACATTATCATTCCATATTTTATCATTACGGTTGTGCCATATACTCCAAAAAAAACGTAGCCACTCTACCTATAGTTACATGATCCTCATTTTGACACAAAGCAAATACTCTATCAGCCGCGCTACCTTGCTGACATGTGTAGAGCCCATGACATATGACAACCCGACTGCTTGCCAACTAGATCGAGTATAAGCGCATGTGAAAAAAGTGTGTACATCATCTTCTACCTCTTATGCACACAAGGGGCATTGAATTTCATAATTGACATTACGTTCTAATAATCTGCACCTCATTGGGAGGCATCCCCTACACAATCGCCAGAGAAGATGTCGTGCTTTATGTGGGGCATGCGATTTCCAAATCTCTTTCCAATTACCTTCCACATGAAATTTATCGCTACGAATAATACCCTGCATAGCCAACTTGTACCTAGATTTGACATAGTAACAACCATTGCGTTCCCCCTCCCAAACCAACTTATCCTCATAAACCGACCCACTGAGAGGTGTCGCCATAATCCTCTCCGCTGCTTGGTTCGAGAATAACATACGAATCTTAGCACTATTTCAAGCTTTATAATTATCTACCATCAGGTCTTTAAAAAATAAGTTATACACACCCTCAGGTTGAGGCGAAAGGATCCAACGTTCTCCATTCCCACATAACCAGGGATCAGACATGACGCGTATCATATCACCACCACCAATCCTCCACCTACATCCCAGTAAAAGAACCTGTCTAGCTTTCCAAATACTATGTCATGCAACACTATGATTATGACCCAAAAAAGCCTCAAATAAAGTAGAACGTGGAAAATACCTTACTTTAATAAGTTTAGCCACCAAAGTATCCGGATTTTGTAAGATGTGCCAAGCTTGTTTTGCTACCATAGCCATATTGAATGCTTCAAAATTACGAAAACCCAAACACTCTTTTGTTGAGGCAAAATCCCAATTTGATGTTTTAAAGATAACAAACATCTTAATTATATTTTAAGTTTAATTTTGATCTCATTGTTATCTAACAAGTGCTCTTGAGTGTTTTTAATTAGTCAGGAACAATTGAGTTTTTTAGTTCAATATCACTCTTTTAGTTTAGTTAAAATAAAAGCTTCATGATCACTCTGAGAATGCTCTCCGGACTGAGCACAATATTCTCCACATGAACACATTCAATGCAAAAGCACTTATTCAATAAGTCAACCATGTACAAGACAAAGAAACACTTTTTCCTTGGATTTAACTCACAAAATCACTACAGTTCATGAGTTCGTTTAAGGCAATGAATATTTGGATGAATAGAGAACTTACCACAAAAGTATGAGTTCAAGGAACAAACATGTGCAAAGGTCAAAAATCATTCAAAGACATGTTCTCATACATACTAAGATCTTTCATGGACCATTGAGAAGGAGATAACACATTTTCTACTATGAGTTGGCTTGTACTTATAAAAGAATATTAAATGGACATTCTTCCATGGGGCCTCACCTTCTTCTATAAGGTTGTACTTGGGAAGTACTTTTTGAATAGTAACACAAGTACTATACAGCTGGTTTAAGCTTTGCATCAGTTTTTCTTCACAAAGAAACAAGTTCATATACGCCCAATTTGGAGAACGCTCTTAGAGCATTGCTGAAAAGTGGTTGTACTTGTTTAAGAAGAAGATATCTCACCCACAACTGTTTAAAACGTGCTCAAAAGTTGCATAACAAATTTACTTGTTAAATAAACATCATACAACTATTTACAGCTCACTGCAAGCTCATTATATGCTACCTTTGTTAAAGAAAGCTGAAGAAACTTGGAGAACGCTCTCAGAACAACCAGTTTCTTCACCAAAGTTCATGAACTGTCAAATGTAAAGCAACCAGCCGTTATTTTCAAACCTCAAACGGATATGCTTCGTGGCCAAGTCTCCCAAATCAAGCTTCAGCTATAAATATAGGTCTTTAGTAACATTGAAGAGCAAGAGTTTCATCTACAACATCTCAACACTTGTTTTTGTGATACAAGTTTTACAAGAGCTATTCTTTATCTCTTTCACTCCGATCTGTAATAATCAAATCTAGGATTATAACATCCTTTGACTGAACTGGAGTTTATCATCTTCAAAGCTTCTCAATATTGTCTTGAGTGTGTATAAAGCTTTGATACCCAAAACCATTCATATTGTAGCCATTGGCTCAAGTTAGTACGTAACTACTAATTGAGTGACACCTTCATAGTCTGTAGGACTTAGGTAGATCAAACTTGTAGCATTAAGTTAGTACGTAACTACTAATTGAGTGACACCATTCATATTGTACTTGCACATTAAGTTGTATTAGCATATAATGCAGCCAAACCATAGGAACTACATTAATTGTCGTTATAGACAATAGAAATGGGAGATGAAATTCTCACAATCAAGGTGAAAATTGTTGGGGTTGATTATCAAGTCTCACATTACCCAGTCACTTAAATAAAGAAGGAGGTTACAAATTAGTTATTGAAAAAATCCCACATTGTTTTGTGTGATGAAGCAAGAAGACCAAAATTATATATTTGACTTTGGTTCTTTGTTTTTAGATGCACTAGTCAGTAACACTTTAATTTTATATCTGACTTAGTTGAAATATTTGTTTTGTGAAAGTGAAAGAAATCTACGCGTTGTAAAAAATTTCAAATTTCACATAGTAATAATTATCTAGTTGTCGGTTTAGACAACGACAGTGAGATTTTCTCTCATTTTTGAATTTTCACGTTATATTTTTGTGTTGTGATTGTACTTATTTTTCTTCTTAAACTCGATTATTTACCAACAGATGCTACACTCGAATGAGATACATGTTAAAAAACTAAATATATAATTTTTAGTTGTACTGACCGTACAAAGATCATCCAATAAAAAATTATCAATTTGTCATGTTATATAAAAAAAAAAGGTCATGGGACAAAAAATATCATTAATATTTTTTTGACAAAAAAAATCACAATTATTAATTAACAGTTTGAAATTATTATTTTACTGATGGTGCATACTTCTTTTTCTGATAAATATTTATCGTAAAAAATCATATATATTCAAATTAAAACAAAAAAATTATGGTGCATATTTACTTTTAATGGGTTTCCTAGGGCACAAGTCAAATTAAAACACCAAATCACGTAATTGTCTAAAACAAAATACGGGTCCGAATGGATATTCCAATTCCGATTCCTTCTAGTTCCTTCTTCTTCTAGTAATAATCTTCTACTAATACCCAAAATACCAAAATGTTAACGCCTCTCATCTCACCAAACCACATTTTGACAAACCAGGGGCAACCCCGGGTTTTCATCACTTTTTCCATCTTCAAAAAAATAAAGAAAAAATCAGCGGCTCGCTCAATGCTAGTTACCCCTTTCCCAAGCACATAAAACATCACGTGACACGCACGAGACCCCTCTCTTTCTCTTCTTACACAACTCTTTTAAATACCCCCTCACTCACCCTTGTTTTCTCCATCAAACCACTCTCTGTTCTCATTCCTCAACTTTCTTTCAACTACTTTTCTCATTCTCAATCTCAAATATCATGGGTATGTATATTCATAATCATTCTACTCTTTTTCTCTCGCTTTTCTTACTTACTTATTATTAATCATTAACTAATTCGATTTCTTATTTCTCTTAATCAGCATCTGACAAGAAGATTAGGATCGGTATCAACGGATTTGGAAGAATTGGTCGATTGGTTGCTAGAGTTGCTCTACAAAGAAACGATGTTGAACTTGTTGCAATCAACGATCCTTTCATCACTACTGATTACATGGTAATTATTATTTTTCACTCTGATCTGATTAGAAATTAACAAAAATAACTGAAACTAGTTCTAGATTTTGATTTAGGTTTTATAATGTGTTTTGTTCGTTTATTTCAGACATATATGTTCAAGTATGACACTGTTCATGGTCAGTGGAAGCACTTTGATCTTAAGGTTAAGGATTCTAAGACACTTCTCTTTGGTGAGAAGACCGTTGCTGTTTTCGGAACCAGGTTGTTGTTAATCTTTGATATGTGATTTTGGATCTGAATCTCTGTTAATTAATGATTAATTAGTTAATTAATTATTATGATTGAATCTGAATAATAGGAACCCTGAGGAGATTCCATGGGGTGAGGTTGGAGCTGATTATGTTGTTGAGTCAACTGGTGTTTTCACTGACAAGGATAAAGCTGCTGCTCACTTGAAGGTTCATTTCATTCATGATTTCATCTCTTATTATTCTCAATTATTTGATTCATTAATTATTATTTTATATCGATCGTGTTTTTTGGTTACCAAAAAGTCAAAATCTATGATATGTTTTGTTTGTGTCAACTGTTGTTGACTTGTGTTACTAACATGGTCAACCAGTACTAAATTTTACATAGATTGTTTTTTTATGTTTGATGGATTTTGTATTGAGTACTAATGATGTATTGAGAATGTAATTAATGAGATTTGAATGATTTGAAATGTGTGTAATTTTTTGGATTATTGTTGTGATTAGGGTGGTGCTAAGAAGGTTGTTATTTCTGCACCAAGCAAAGATGCACCTATGTTTGTTGTTGGTGTTAACGAGAAGGAATACACATCAGATCTTAACATTGTTTCCAATGCTAGTTGCACTACCAATTGTCTTGCTCCCCTTGCCAAGGTTATTAACGACCGATTCGGAATTGTTGAGGGTCTTATGACCACTGTCCACGCCATCACAGGTTGATCATTTACACATTTATTCATTTTTAACCTCTGAACATAGCAAATATAGAACTTTTTTGAATTGTTACATGAGATTTTTTTCCATTTGAGATGAAGTTGATATTTATTAATGGTTTATTACTGTTTTTTTGGGTGGTGAATCTCAGCTACTCAGAAGACTGTTGATGGTCCATCAAGCAAGGACTGGAGAGGTGGAAGAGCTGCTTCCTTCAACATCATTCCCAGCAGCACTGGAGCTGCTAAGGTACTCTATAATGATATCATATAAATATGTCAAATTATGTTACATGGTTGGATGGTATAATAAGTTTTATGTCAATTTCAATAGCATTGTTAATGAATGTTGAATTTCGAAATTGCAGGCTGTAGGAAAGGTTCTTCCAGTATTGAATGGTAAATTGACTGGTATGTCTTTCCGTGTCCCAACCGTTGATGTTTCAGTTGTTGACCTTACTGTAAGGCTTGAGAAGAAAGCAACCTATGATCAGATCAAAGCTGCTATCAAGTAAAGTTTTAAACTTGAAACCTTAACATTAGACCAATTGAAATTATTTTCCCTCCTAAGTCCTAACATGACCTATTTTGTTGAAATGTCAAAAACCAGGGAGGAATCAGAGGGCAAGCTCAAGGGTATTTTGGGTTACACTGAAGATGATGTTGTATCTACTGACTTTGTTGGTGATAGCAGGTAATGTTGCTTTTTTAAGCAACTTTGGGCTTCATTGAAGATAAACTGTCATGATCAGTTATTGGTGTTATCTCAATCGAATTATAACCTATATTCTTGTGTCTAGTATTAGTGTTGCAGTGTCATGACCGTGAGCATGTCTATGTGAGGACTTAATAGATTATAACTGTTGGATTTTGCATTCATGTGCACAGGTCTAGCATATTTGATGCCAAGGCAGGAATTGCATTGAATGAGAACTTTGTGAAACTCGTTTCGTGGTACGACAACGAATGGGGTTACAGGTAAACTATTTCAAGACCTTGCTGCTGTCACAATATGACATCGAATACACATTTTTGATATGTACTAATGACATTTTATTTATCTTTTTGTTGCAGTACCCGTGTTGTTGATTTGATTGTCCACATTGCTAATGTTGCTTGATGAGGCTGATCATTTGACAGTGTTCTACATTTTGTCTTGCTGAAAATTATCATAGTGTGAATTTGAACTCGGAATAAAAGTTTGTGTTGTTGTGAGTGATTTCACTGGGACACAAAGAGTCTGTTTTTTTTTTGTATTTTGAATTAAATAGACGGCCTTAGGTTTTTTCTCCTCTTGTTTTAGAGATGGATGATGACTTTTTCATTTTGATAATCATCTTAATATTTTGTTTCCCATTTCTGTTTGGCGACCCTCTTTCTCTGGTTTATATTTAGGTTGATTGAGTTTTTTCTTAATGATCAATCCAATCGTTTTAAATTTATGGTTTAACAAATTGCAAACTGTGTTGTACATTCCTAACTCCTAAGCATGAATAGGGAAGAAGAAAGAAACACATCTCTCTTTTGTACTAAAAAGAGGAAAAGAAAAGCATGAATTGAGTTCATTTCAGATACAATTACTAAAATAGTGTTCTTGTTTTATTTTCACTATCAAACACAAATAATGTTCCTTAAAATAATGGTACTTATAAGTCATTGTCATTTGCCATTTATTTGAGGAGTTGGAATCCTCTCCATTTCTCATTATTTCCATTTCCTCCATTAGTGTATAGTTTTGGAAATATAAATGTAAAAGTGTGACATTAAGTGGATCCAAATGTGTTTTTTGAGAAGGATGCCTACCATGTTACACAAGTAAGAGTTTTTTTCCCTCCCCCTATCACTTTCTCATGCGTCTTATTAATTTTCTATGTTAACTTTCTGCTACTTAAGTAGCATACATACAAAATCTGCTACTAGTTTATAAGACGAGTGAGAAAATTGCAAGGGCAGCAAAAGAAATTCTTTGCAAATAATGTTCCTTAAAAATAATGGTGTTTATTACTTATTAGCCATTGCCACTTAGTTGAGAGGATACCATGTTAAATTGCATCATCCAAATGTAATTTAGTTAAAAAAAAATGGTTTAATTGCACTTTTAACCTCTAATTTTTTAATTGTACGATTTTGGCTCATCTAGTTTATTTGTGCAATTTTGGTCCTGGGTTCCGAAGACCCAAAAAAAAAACCTATGGAATTAAACCAACACTCTTATGCATGCAAGTCTTGAAAATATAATAAAAAATAAATAAATAGCCAATTGGTTCACACTTTTGCTGCCATCCGGCCAAGTATGAACAAAATGAATTTGCCATTTTTTTAATTCAAAAACTCTTAAATAGCCGAATTAGTGAAGGGGATGAAGGTGCGTGTAGAAAACACAAGAATGGGGTGTTGAATTGTGTTTTGGATATTTAAAAACTTTCCAAGATATTTAAACCTCTTCAGAGTCTTTAAAGCACAGCGGATTGTTCACACAATTAACTTATGGCGTTATGAATGATGAAGGAGTAAATGAGAGAGTGAGAGAGAGAAGAACACACAACAATTTATACTGGTTCCCCTCACAAATTGAGAGTACTCCAGTCCCCTTATTTCCAAGAGAGTTCACTATAATCACAAGGATTACAATAGATGCTCAAGCACACAAGCTCAAGACTTCCTGCTCTTAGTCACACAAGACAGAGAGACTTCCTTGCTCTGATCACACAAGATCAAAGACTTCCTTGCTCAAGCACACAAGCTTAAGACTTCCTGCTCTTAGTCACACAAGACAGAGAGACTTCCTTGCTCTGATCACACAAGATCAGAGACTTCCTTGCTCAAGCACTCAGGCTCAAGACTTCATGCTCTAATCACTAAGATTGAGACTTATGTGCTTCTACACTAAGCAGAAGACTTTTTTACTTCTACACTAAGCAGAAGACTTTGTTGCTTCTACACTAAGCAGAAGACTTACTACTAACTTATAAGCTTAAACTTATTACAAACATAATAACTTCAGAGGCTTAAGTTAGTTTCTATGCTCACTTCATTTGAGAGATATTTTCTATTACAATGCAGATTCTCACTTTCTTCTTCATTTGAGAGATATTTTCTATTACAATGCAGATTCTCACTTTCTTCTGAGAGATGTTTTCTAATGAAGATCGCTGGTCATCAATTCTTTCTTTGACATATTTATATGAGTTGAGAAAGACATTGAGACGTTGGAGAAATTCCCGTTGTAAAATGGACAGATGTAGTCTTTGAAGATCCGTTGAGTAAAGTCACGTCTTCCTTTGCAGAGAGGCTTCACCTTTACCGTTTGTCCAATAGTACAGTTATAAGGTACAACTAGCTCCTAGAGAGAGATCACATCCTTTGTGACCGTTGCAATTAGTTGACCTTAGAACAGATCATCAGGCTTGATAAGTTGTAGTTGATGTAGCCCTCTGATGACTGGAGAATTCCTTTGCTTCTGATGAACCTTTGATAATTTGGAGTCTGATTGGTCTTGTATGGTTGCCCTCTGATAGTCCTTCGCAATTCAGCTTTTGAACGTCTTCATCCTCTGAATGACTCATGACTAGCAGACAACTTCTGAACTCTTGTAGGCCTCTGAACATCCTTGAGCTTCTGAACTCCTATGAGCTTCTGAACACTTGCAGACGTTCTGATCCTCTTTGAGCTTCTGAACTTTGTTTAGCTTCTGACCACGTCGTAGCTTCTGAACTCTTTCAGAGTCTAATTATTCAGACTTCCATAGGTTTCATCAGAGTCTAAATTAAGTGTGCTCTTGATTTAACGTTGAATTCTCCTGCACTTAATTTAAACATTAGTACCATCAATTGTCCATTTAATACTTTGTTATCATCAAAACTTAAGGGTGTGTATTAACACATATTTTGTTCCAACAGGGGATATATGCCCTTTGATGTTACACTTGTTTATGAAAAGGTTTGAGTCGATTTCCACAATCAAATGAGATAAGCCATCCCTCCATGCTATGTATAACTAGTATAGAGCCCATGCCAAACACGGGTATAATTACTGTGTCGTTAACTTTTTCAACTGTTTCAAAAGTGGTAGCTAGTATATAATGATCTTGGATAGGGATGACAATCTGACCCATATCCAACGGGTACCCGCAGAAAATACCCATGACGGGTAGGGTAAAAACCCATATTTTTTGTACGGACATGGGTATGGGTAATTACCTACCAATGAGTGGTTATGGGTGCGGTTACGGGGTAACTTAGTACCCACATTGCCCCATACCCATATAATATATATTTATTAATTTTATTTATATTATTATATAAAAATATATGTGTATTAATTTTAAACAATACACACACTATTAAACTATTACCCATGTTTTTAATAAAAGTGTTTATTTATAACATAATCAAACACAATGTAAATATGTCAACAGAGATATGAACTTTAACATGAGATTAGTAATAATTTTGTTTATAATTTTCATAGGTCGACATTAAAATCTTTTAATTTTTTTTATTTTATTAAAATAATATGATATTTTATAATTGATCTATTTATTCTTCACAAAAGTGCGGATAACGGGTACGGGTATGGGTACTTAGGTACCCACAGGATATGGGTACGGGTGCAAAGTTTGTTACCACGCGGGTATGAGGATGGGTACGGGTATTTTTTCAAACTACGGGTATGGGGATGGGTACTATAGTACGTTGTGGGGATTCGGGTAGCCCCGGAGGTTTGGGAGTTGCCCCCCGCTGCCCCGGAGGTTCCGGTATTAGCACTGCAACTAATACCGGACCCCCAAAGAGAGTCGGAGCTTTACTCTAGGTTCTTGGTAAATACGATAGGTGAAAACCCGACCCTGCGTAGAATTTCTGAGATTATCTCGGTACAAAACGAGATAGAAAGGCTAATTGAAGCCGCTTTAGTTTATAGCGGCTTCAATCCGACTCGGATCTTGGAGAACCATACCCTACCCATTATCATCCCTAATCTTGGAAAAAAAAAATCATTAGTCATGTTTTGCACTACATCTGAATAGACAAAATCAATAAGACATAGCGGATCAACATTACGATGCTCTGTAGGATTTTATGAAATCACACAGTCACATATTTGTCGTAAGTTTTATAACCTTACAATGTCTCCATAAGTTTGATGCATTTATTGTTGCGGCTAGAATGTCTTGTCTCCCACCTTTTCGCACAATAGGAAATATTTGTCTAAAATCACCTCGCAAAACAATAGAAATTCCACCAAATGGTTTAAGTGAGTTGTCTATGCCTTTGTACAACATGATGTCACGCATTGACTGGTCAAAATACTCAAAAGAATATCTATTCATCATTGGTGCCTCATCCCAAAAGATTAGTTTTATTTGTCGGAAAAAATCGGCCTTTAAATCTTGTTATCGATATTACAAATAGATGCTTCATTAATCTCAATAGAAATGTTCAACGATGAATGAGCAGTACGACCACCAGGTAGTAACAATGACGTTATACCACTCGAAGCAACATTTAAGACGATGAATCATTTGAATCATAATCAGGCCGAGAGTTTCTTGGAGTTTCAACTCCTCGGCTAATATCGATGTAATTTTCTTTTTTCGGGCTTAGGCCCTCTTGTTATCCAAAAAAATAATTTAGTCTCAATCTAAAAGTTTGTTCCTCGATTACATATATAAAATTGAAGTTGTCCTAATGAACTTAACTCAGTTGGTAGGAATATCACATTTATATGTAGAAGTAGAAGTTGGTGTTCCAACTCCGGACACTCCACTTATTCACCTTTAAGGGTGTAATTTTAGCCATTAGCCTACTTGACCAAAGCTAAAATAAAATTGGAGTAATGGATCATCATTTCTTTGACAAAAAAAAATTAATTTTAAAATGGGAATTATTTTCACGGGAGTAATAAAATAGCGACAACTATAAATGAAATATAAAACACCGTAAATCATAAGTATATTCTCAAACTTCTAGAATAAAAATATTTTTTTAAAATGTAATTGTGAGCTTAGTTAAGTTGAAAGAGACATTGCATTATATATGTAGAGGTCGGGGTTGAAACCTCGGTCATCCTAAGATGGAATTTATTTTATTAGTTATTGAAGACAATAATTTAGGTAAATTGACACACAATCTCGTAAATAATAATACATTAAACACAAATTTATACTAAACATAGCAATTTTTTAATTTTTTCAATATTAAACCTTCCAAACATGCACAACTCTTATGACCAATATCCATAATTTCTCTGTTGGAGATAGGTTAATAATGAAATTGTGCTTTAGAGACAATGTATTCGCATAAAGATGAGAGAAGCAACACAATATAAATTGTCTAATACGAATGAAATAAAATAATTTTGTGGATTTTTTATGGCAAAAGTACTTATATTTATGATAATTAACTAGCAGGAAACCCGTGCGTGCACGGGTCGCGGCGTTGCCGCGATATTTTTTATCGTAGGGCGACATTGTGTAGTATGAAATTAACTCTGTTATAAAATGACTCGTCAGTGTAAAATTAACGTCAATATATAATAGTTATAATTGTAATATTTATCAGTGACAATTTGTTCATATATGAATAGTATTTAACTTGTTATGACAGTTATTTGTCATTTTAATAGTAATATTTTCTTATATATGTGTCCTACAAAACAAAAGTAAATAAAGAACTATTAATTAAAGTTCATTATGAATTTTTTAAAATACAATAAAAAATATTTGACATGAACTAAAATCTACAGACTATAATTTGTAGGGCTGACACTCATTATATCTACCTATGGTGAGGTAAGATTACTTGTGATAATAGGACTGAAAACTATTTTTCTATCATTTTGAAATAGACGAAGCAATAATATAGATTCGTACTACATGGTGCAGACTTGTATATAGTATTTGATATAGGACAAAAACAGTGTAGACAAATAAATGTGTTGTGACTATAAAGCATGCATTGTAGTATGATAGAGTAAGAAACGTTTTCAAAGAACACATTTTATATCTCATCTTTGTGAATGGTTATTTATCTATGTTAATTTGTAGATCCTTAGTTATTGGCATAGATTTTTTACTTTATGATAGGAGAACATATCATAGATTGAAATTTCTAACGATTGTAATGTGCAGGTATGGATCCAGTGCTGGGTAGTATTCAAAACTATGTTTGGCCATGATTGTGCAAACCTATCAAAGAACTTTGTAATATCATAATTTCCCTGAAATCTGCTAAAGTAAAGTAAGTCAAAATGTTCTATTCTAAAAAGTTTGTATTTAGATATAACTTCAATTTGTAGTAGCTATAACTTCATATTATCCCTCTGGCTTATATACATAATTGTCACTTATTTACATAATTTCCATTTAGTCAAGAGTCTTACATGGTAGAACATTGGCCAAAGTTTATAAATTTGAAGCATTACATGTACAAAATCACAAACAAAAAATTATGCCTCTAAACATATCACAGATAGAACTTTGTAACTGCCTTGCCGTGCAGGTATCCAGTGCTAAGATTTATTCAAAAGTATCTTTGGCCAAGATTGTGCAAACCTGATCAAGGAACCTTGTAATATCAGAATTTCGCTGAAATCTGCAAAAAAAATGATAAAAATAAATTCTTTAATATGTTAGAAGAACGATTTAAGGCATGTTATTTTCCAACCGTTCAAGTTTGTAGAATGCTGAGTTTTAACTAAAATAAATGGGACTTGTATTGTAGGACTACTCATAACTAAAAATTAAATTGCATATTGTGTAATGCTGAGAAAAGCTACATTTTTGGGCAGAAGACAACCTTGATTTGTGGGAGATAAAGTTTAAGTAATTATACCTTAGAGATTTCTGAAAACCTCTTTGAAGACAACATTTATTGTTGTTGAAGCTGGTTTGTTATCCGGATCATTGATCAAAATCTTTAAACCTTCTTTACTTTTAACCTAGACATTGCTACATACAATTGACCGTGTGAAAATACCGGGCGAGGCAAGTATAATCCAACACTATCAAGTGATTGACCCTGTGATTTGTTGATGGTCATAGCATAAGAGACGATGATGGGAAACTGCCTTCTTATTAGTTTAAAAGGCCATGGGGATTCTGATGGTGACATAGACATCCTTGGAATATATGTAATATTTCCAATATTTTTACCTGATACGATTCTTGCCTCAAGAACATGACTTTCCATTTTGGTCAGAATTAGTCTAGTACCGTTACACAACCCTTCAGCCGGATCTAGATTTCTCATCAACATAATTGGTGTTCCAATCTTTAACTTTATTTTGTGATTTGGCAGTCCTGAACACCTCAACGACCCCAAAAATTCCGGTGTGAGAACATCATAGATATGTACATCATTGACTTCAGATCGATCAACACTGTCTGCACTGAGGCATTCCCTTTCATCACCTAGTTATCATGACATGTTAGAAATTAAAATAAGACATATAGAGAAAGGTTGATAAACTTGATTGAGTACAATCAGGCAGGATAATTAATCTTTATAAATTTTTTACCTGGAATCATTTTTAAGACGTAATCGTTAATTTCATCAACAACATCAATAGTTGAAGCCAAAATAGCCCTGGACTGCAAGAAACTTGGATTTTGAAAATGTTGCAACAAATTTGGGTAAGTGCTGTCAACTATTGTTTTGATTGGATGTCCAATGTTTTTTAACAGATGCTCCTTTGGAATTTCTATCTGTGCATGTCCATCATTTGGCTGACATAATTTTCCCTCACCCACTTTTAAAATCCAATCTGAAAAAGCAACAGTCTCTTTTAAATTAGAATCACTTGAGCTTTGTTGCAGTCTCATATTTTTTGTCAAAGTGAGGACTTGACAATGATCCCAAATGTATGATGAGTTCAATGATGCATGGATGATATCTGATCGACTACCTCTAGGAACAACCGTCAGTATTTGTCGAAAATCTCCGCCAAACACTATGACCTTGCCTCCAAATATTTTGTCGGAGTTTCCTTTCTTGCACATAACATCCTTGAGTGTTCGGTCTAGAGCTTCAAAACAGTATTTGTGTGCCATTGGTGCCTCATCCCATATGATCAACGTTGTTTGCCTCAGTAATTCAGCATGTTCGTCATTATATTCTATTTTGCATGTTGAGTTATCCAAGGTCGGAACTGGTATTTTGAACTTTGAGTGAGCTGTGGTACCACCAGGCAATAATAATGAGGCAATTCCACTCGAGGCAACCGTTAAGACAATGTCGCCCTTTGAACGCAAACAAGAAGCGAGTGTGTTCCACATGAAAGTCTTCCCTGTACCACCATAACCATGAAGAAAGAATACTCCTCCATTTTTATTTTTAATTCCATTCATGATTTTGTCATATGTCAATCTTTGCTGATCTGAATTTTTTTTAAAATACCTGTTATATTATTTTGTCTGAGATGTCAATAAGTTTGACATAGCAAGAAGTTTTGTGCAGGGAATCATACCTGTCAGCAATTGAAACAGCCGCCGAAATTCATGACGAAGCTCTTGGCGGTTGTAATTACGCTCGTCATGTATGAGTCTATTTCCCAAGCTCTCCAAAACAAAATGCCTAGGATACGACATGCCAGGAAATTCTCTTAAGCTTCTCCTGTTGGCCTGCATCAACCGTTCTATTTCTTTCAAAGTAAGATTCCAAATTTCTTCCTGACTTAACATGAGATATGCGATGAATACAATATGTAAGACTATAGTATTGAAAATGAGTAAATGATTTTCTTGTACAAAAAGAAACATTCTTTATGAAACCATGAACAACCTCTGTTGTTAGAAATTCTCCTCTGCTCATAAAGAATAGGCTTAATTACATTTTTGGTCCCTTATCTTTATTTTAGGTTTCAAATTGGTCCCTTATCTTTTAAAAGTTTCAAGTTGGTCCCTTATCTTTATTTTAGGTTTCAAATTGGTCCATTCTGTCAATTTTTTTACTGTTACTGTTAAAATTGGACACGTGTCATCTGTCCAAGTGTGCCACGTGTCCAAATTAGTTTGCCACGTGTCCAAATTTAACGGAAATAGTTAAAAAATTGACGGAAGGGACCAACTTGAAACCTAAAATAAAGATAAGGGACCAACTTGAAACTTTTAAAAGATAAGGGACCAATTTGAAACCTAAAATAAAGATAAGGACCAAAAGTGTAATTAAGCCTAAAGAATACTATCTGATAACCATTATCTTGTATTCATCCAAACATGTTTAGGCCTATTAATTGATCCTGACAATAAAATTGTAACAAATAGTTTCCTCAAGAAATATCCAGATCCCCAATCTTTTGCCTGTTTGATTGCTAGAATAAATTCGCGGTCATCTTCAAGAAATCCCAGTGCGAAGCAAGCATCTCTAAAGCTGTCATGTAAGACATCTCCCACATTTTTCATTTGGTCATAACTCTGAGGACCTTTAACAACGGTCAACATCATTCTTAGATAAAAAAGCTCTCCAGTGCTCGGTGGGACCCAAATGAGCCTACCAATAGTGTACCCTCTCTTTCTTGGCTGCCAACATCTTTTTTTTTGTTATAAACAAACTCTGAGACAAATTGTCCATAAGTCAATTTCTTGGCTTCTGGGTATTTCTTGTTAGCTTCGAACCACGAAGTAAACATCAACTCGGTCACACTTGGCTTTAAACGGACATCATTGATACGCTCAGAGTCTGTGAAATAAACTGATTGTTGTCCCAATAAATTAAAGAATAAGCGTTCAACAGCAGGTTTTCTTCCATGTATTGGAAAACCAAATATCCTCCAGCATGCCTCACTTAGAGAGATATATCTGCAGTCCAAATACTGTTTGATTTCATCTATAGGTTGTTCTTCAGCTTCAGGTCCGGCTGTTGAACGGTTGATTGTCACCGTAATACGATCATAGCCTTTATTTATGTACTTGAACAGGTACTTGATTGAAGTACTCTGGTTGCACCATTCCATGTTCATGTGTGCTTGATACTTCAACAATAAGGTTGGATTATAAGGAACTACACTGCGATTGTCCAAAGTTATGCCATTTTTTTCAACATGAGCTCCATTTGACCTTCTCCGGTAGATTGGATAACCCTCACTATCGACAATTGATGTTTCTTGGAAATTTTTTGGATAGTACTTAGAGCATCTCCCGGAGATCATGCAAGGTGATGACCTGTTTGATAGACCACATGGACCATGGATCATGTGATTCTTCACCAAGTTATAGAGTTCGCTATCAGTTTCAGGATTTGGTATCTCAGCTGATATAATTCTATCTATATCTTCAGGCAAAGGATACTTGCTCGAAGGATGTAAGAAGATTAAAATATGAGCATGAGGTAATCTTCTTTTTTGAAACTCTATAGTATACATATCTGCAAAAAGGCAATGTTATAAAGTCGAAGACGCAAATAATTATAAAGTAAACGAAACAAAATAGATAAGTTGCGAGAACCTTTCCCAAAACATGTTTCTTTGTCAAATCTGCTAATAGTTGATCAAATTTGATTTTGAAAACTCTTGTAATAAGATCAGGACGATCTTGTGGTCTCAAGTTCATTTGTTGAAGGACCTGTATGATTTCAGGCCAATTGAGGTTGCACGTAATCGTTATAAACAAATCAGGAAAACCCACAGCCGATGATATTGCCATCCCATCAAAATACAATTGATCCATGTATCTCTTACCACCAACAAAAGAAGAAGGTAGAACCATTCTTCTGCCTCTTTTTTTACATTCATTTGGTACATTGGATTGTGTCTCGGTCAAATTTTGATACTTACCAACTCTTAGTTTGGACTGATTTTTTCTCAAAAACTCCAATCTTTCAGATTCCATCATAGTATAACCATCAACCAAAAATTGTTGAAATAATCGTCTTGAAGACAATAAGGTCTTTGATTCATCTCTTCGGTCCTAAACTCTAAAACTAAGCCAATCTTTGATTGTAACTCTATTTCTCTTTGACACCTTTTTTGATTTTCGCTTCCTATATTGATTATCTGGCCTATAACCATCCTCACCATATGGAAATATCAGCGGATATTGGTATCCAAGATAAGCTGTGTGAAATTCATCTATTCTTTGAAGTTGACCTCCTTGTGTCTCAATAATTATATCTCTCTCAGCTGCTGCATCAACGTCACCTACAATCAGTGCAGCCACTTCTGACACAGTCGGTTGGTTATATATTCTACCATCGGTGCTTCTCTCAGAAATTAATTTCAATTTTAGATCACTGACATGTTGGTCCTTTAATATGTCCCGGGCCATTCTAAAGGATTTGGCAATGACATTATGTCTATCTAGCATGAAACCCAATTTCTTTACAATTTCAGGATCAACACTATTGTTTTGCCTAACACAATATAATGACAACCACATATAAGCAACAACCATAATTAAACTAACAGCAATAGAAAATAACATTTGAGATTACATCATACCTGAACCCATCCATACGATTTTGAATTTCGTTTCCTGTGTCATAAATGTAGAGTTGTGCAAATTTGGGTTGTTCGCCTGGCTTAGGTTCCAATTCTATGACACGGTTGTCCTTGAATCCTAATAGTAGGGGGTCCTCTTGATCCGCCAAAATTGTTGTCGATTTGAACTCCAGGAGATGTAAAGGCAAACATTGAATTGTAAATTCTTGTGTTAAGTTGATAGTTTTTGCTATCACTTGCATTACTCCCAAATAACAGATGTTGAAGGTATTTAGGTGGATTCTTCAAGAAAGGGATTTGGACTTTACCATCTCCACAACAAATTTGAAATTTTAGGATGCAATGAATGTCTAGTTTTAGAAGTTCTTTCTTGGTACCACATTTGTGCACCACACGATGGACAATCGTAAATTGGGAGTCCTATGTCAAAATAAGCTGCAAATATGATTCAAAAGGAAAATTAAATTTTTGGCAAACATAAATGTGGTTCAAGCAAACAACATTGAATATTTGAACAAATGAAGCAATGGATGAGAAGAGTTTAAACCTTTGTTCGGAAGATTTTCAGTTTCCAACTCAGAATCAGAGTCTGAATTTTGTAAGTCCTCACTTTGTCCATAGTCACAACGTAACTCCGATGATTCACTCTCTTCACCACTCAAACCAGAACTATCAATATCAGAAATATCATGGAAGGTTGAAACGGTAGTCGAATACATTCCTTTACTATTGCTTGGTTGAGTTGGAGAGATAGTTGGTAAATAAGAAGTCTTACTGAATTGATCCAATAAGTCTACATTCAATGAGTGGATTGTTCTTGCATGGCTTGTTCTTGGTTGTTGCTGCTTGGATGAAGACTGTGGAGTTGATGGAGTACGTGCATGATTGAAAGTGTGAGGATATGCAGGTTTCTTGTCTTTGTGAGTGACTTGATTATCCATATTAGAATTAGGTGTGGAAGGAATTTGTTTATTAAAACCATGGAGATTGATATTTGATGTTGTTTTCTGTTTCTTTCTTTGAATGATCAGCTTCCTTTGCTTCCTTGATTCAGCAGCATGGTACTTCTTTACACTAAAAATGTTTTCCATTTTCATAAACATGTTGTTTGGTTAGAATGAATTTTGTTTTAAGATCCTAAACTGTGTTGCACCAAAGACACGTTTCTGTACATGCAAAAAACACTTAAGTAAATAGGTTCAGTAGCTAATAAGCCTTGCATTTTAGGTAATGGTAGTGGAAAATTTTGTTGGTGGGCTGACACGTATGGCTATTATGTTAGATTATTAGATAGATATTAGATTAGATGTATATGTTAGATTATTAGATATATTAAATTAAACTGAAGTTATATCTAGAAGAGTCAAAGATTGGGGACAATATGCTCATATTTAGGGGTGTTCAAAAAACCGCAAACCGCAAACCGATTCAAAAAAACCGAAAACCGCAAAAAACCGATTTTTTTTGGATGTGTTTGGATGTTCTTTTAAGAAAACTGCTGGATATCGGATCGAATTTCGGATTGATTTCTCAAAACCGATCTAAAACCGAATCAACCGTATACATATATTTTAATACTTATGTGTATTTTTATTAGTATGAATATAGGTTGAATTAAACTTTTTTTTTTTGTTCATATTAACATAGATCATTCATTTAAACTCATATTAAAATATATCATTCATTTAATTTAAACTCATATTAACATATTTATTGGACAAATATAAATAAATTTTTACTGCTGATAGATGTTCTTGCTTTGGTGTTCTACAATGCTAGTTGTGTGAGTTGAAAAATAAAAGATGGACTCTGTAACTGTGAGCATCCTGGTTTTAAGACCTAAAATACAAAGATAAAATGAGTTTTGAATATTTAAAGGATTTGAGGTCTATACCTAGCCTTTTTTATTTTTACCTGAAACATCATGTAGCTTACTTTTTCCCTAACTTGGTCTAGTTTGCTTATGATCTGGCTTTAATATGAGATGTATGGATGAGACTCAAATTGTTGAATTGAAATTAAAGGTAACCTTCTAGTATAATATATATATTTTTATTCTATTATAATTATAATGTATGAGATGTATGGATGAGACTGAAATTGCTGAACTGAAATTAAAGGTAACCTTCTATGTTAAATATA
The DNA here is from genome assembly GCA_951799995.1 of Trifolium subterraneum. Lineage (NCBI taxonomy): Eukaryota > Viridiplantae > Streptophyta > Magnoliopsida > Fabales > Fabaceae > Trifolium > Trifolium subterraneum. The sequence goes on from OX637468.1 coordinate 20,937,005, forward strand.
CATGATTTTTATTCTATTATAATTATAATGTTAAAGGTGCATGGGTATTACTGAAAGCATAGGGACTGTGATTATAAATAAGATGCAGAAACAAACAGGATCATACAAGAACACATGATATATTAGATACAGGATTATACATTATATATTACATCCAGGATTATACATGATCATTTTATACAACTTGACTAAATAGCCACCAAAGCTAATTTCACAAAAGAGACTAATATGTGACTGAGCGCACACTGGAGCATTCCAAATATCATACAAATGAAACATATATATTACACAACTTCAGTAAACAAACATCAAACTTAAACTAACAAAAGAGTCATGGAAGTCAGCTTCAAAAAATTAGATACAATTGTTGCTCCTACCAAGCCCAGGTAATTGAAAGATTAAGCAACAATTGTAAATCCAGCTTTTGTCTCATTCAGTTTTAATCTGCCTTACAATCTTTGAAGTTTTTGTTTTTGCCGAAGCAGATCCTCGAGCAGCGATCTTGGTACCATTTACATCATCCAAAACTCTTTTCTTTGGAGTAATTTGTGGTGCACATACAATAAGATCTTCACTTGCATCAGAACTTTCAACCAAATCATCGGATATTGGCTAAAAACCAAAACAATGAATTGAATATATATCAGTAAAAATGTAACACACATAATGAACATCAAAATGAGTGTTTGAAAATAGAAGACCTGCTCATCTTCTCGAGGCACATCGTTGGTAAGTTTGGAGGTTTTCTGCACAATAACAATAACCTTAAACATGACAAAGAATAGCGGATTTGGTACTATCGTATGATATCGCTCTAACATAAGTTTCACACAACGAATATTACCTCATTTCCTGGGAATTGATCTTCATCTCCTGGAAGTTGTTCCTTGACTTTGAAAACAGTATCAGCATCAGTTCTGTAACCTAAAACAGAAGCTTGTTTGTATTTAGGCTGCATTTTGATTCTGAGAGCATAAGTCTTGTTCATAAATTCATCCAACATTTCAGGATATTCCAATGGATCATCTTCACCAGCCTACATGCTCAAAGAGGAAAAGAATGAGATTTATTTAAAATATATGAAAAGTCTAAAAAAAAAAAAAGAGAACAAAATGATATTAATTTTAAAAATGTAAAATATATGAAAAGTCTAAAAAAAAGAGAACAAAATGATATTAATTTTAAAAATGCATACATCAATCATTAATTGCCTCAAGTCAGGAGCTGTGATTCCCACCAGCTCAACACAATCATGGTCCCAAAAGATAAAACTCAATTTGTCATCTCCATTGTAAACCTCTACATCTAACTTGAACCTGCAACATATAATTTGTCAATTTTTTGGAGTCTTCAATAGTAAACTGATACAAATGGCTTAAACTTACTTTATGACAGGTTTTGGAGAAGGATGGCCAAGCAAGCACTTGTAAGGTGGTGCATGTCCCTCGGTCTTCTTGGGGCAATGATCACATTGTTTAGACTATGTACAATGGTATAACCCATTCAACACCCACTTTTTCACTCCACATCATTTTCTCTTTCATCCACATAATCATTCAACACCACACTCAACTTTTACCCTCTCCATAGTTTTTTCATTCAACACTCTACCCCACCACTTTCTCTACCCCACCACTTTCTATTTCATATTCTTATTTAAATTTAAATTTAAAATTTTATGATTAAATAAAATTATAATTATCGATTAAAATTAAATTAAAATTATACAATACAAATAATCGATTAAAATTATAATTATCGATTAAAATTAAATTAAACTCCCGATGACAATTTTAATAAAAACAAAATTTATTTAAATAATTGATACAATACAATCATCTTAACTTAATTTAAAATACGACACACAAGAAACGTAGTTAAAACGATACAAATAATTTAAAATATAACACACAAGCAACGTAAGAAATACGATAGAAATCATCTTCAGCCACGTCCCATTCCAAACTTTGTCCAAATGTGCTTCACTAGATCTGCTTGCAATTCGTTATGAGCTTTTTGATCACGGAGCTCGGATCTAGCACGCACATGATTTGCAAAAGCGGGTAATACCTCGGTTGAAAATGGTTGCGGTGCACTAGATCCACTTTCCTCAGACTGCTCAAAATCAGTCCAACGTTGAGCATATGAATCTCGTTCATCCTCAACAATCATATTATGTAATATGATGCAAGACCTCATGATGATACTCAGATCGGCTATGTCCCACAAGCGAGCTGGTTCACGGATGATTTTAAATCGAGCTTGAAGCACTCCAAATGCACGTTCGATGTCCTTCCGACATCCCTCCTGATGTTGAGCAAATAACTTATCGGGTTCACTTTGAGGAAGTCTAATTGATTTGACGAAAGTTGGATAAGAAGGGTAAATACCATCAGCTAGATAGTATGTCATATCATAGGGACGTTGATTCACGTAGTAATTCACACTTGGAGTCTTTCCCTGTTTCACGTCATCAAAAACTGGTGAACGGTCTAGAACGTTTATGTCGTTCAACGTTCTCGGACATCCAAAAAAGGCATGCCAAATCCATAAATCATGAGTTGCAACGGCTTCAAGAATAACTGTGGTGATTCCCTTATCCCCCCTAGTAAATTGACCTTCCCATGCTTTAGGACAATTTTTCCATTCCCAGTGCATGCAGTCAATACTCCCAATCATCCCTGGAAACCCCCGCATTTCACTAACATTCAGTATTCTTTGCAGGTCATCTTGGGTTGGTGCTCTCAGATATACTTGCTCATACAATCGTATGATTCCTTTACAGAATCTACGTAAGCACTGCAATGCTGTACTACCTCCTATTTTGATGTACTCATCAACTGCATCTGCTGACACACCATATGCTAACATTCGCATTGATGTGGTACATTTTGCTAAGGGTGATATACCTTCTTTGTTGGTTGCATCAACTCGCTGGGTGAAGTAGTTATCACTACTTGAAAGGTCCCCAACGATTCGAAGGAAAACATGTTTTTCCATGCGGTACCGACGACGAAACATTGCATCGTCGTATGTAGGCTCATTGGCAAAGTAGTCGTCAATTAGTCTTTGGTTTGCCGCTGCATGATCTCTATTTAGATATTTTCTAGTGCGAGGTGCACTATCTTCCAATATTTTCTTTCGACGCTCTGTCAATCGGTTGAGTATATAAGTATCTTCATCTTGACGATTTCGTATGTAGGCTTTGACATCAAAATCATCGTCTGAAGATGAATCCATTGTTTGTGATATTGGAAGTAGATTATATGAGATTTAGGATATTCGAAATAGATTGTATGAGATTTGGGATATTTGAAGTATATTATATGAGTCCCTATATATATATTCAAATTGGTCCACTGACGGATTTGAAATAATTATTGTATATAGTTAATTATCAGATAAGGATTAGGTGGTGGACACAATTATTAAAGCAACGTGGGTGGTGGACACAATTATTCGAATTGGGTGGTGGACAGCTGACGGATTCGAAATAATTATTGTATATAGTTAATTATCAGATAAGGATTGAACACAATAATTAAAGCAAACATGTAGTACAAATACTTAAAGCAAACATATTCAATCACAATAATTTAAACAAAGACTACACTGACTTATTCAATCACAATAATTCAAGCAAACACTACAGACAAATACTTAAAGCAAACACTACACTGACATTTTCAACACAATAATTAAAGCAAACACTATAGACAAATACTTAATTATGAAATAGTTCTTGGGTCAACACTTCCAGCAGGGCTTTCTTCCCGTCATTGAGATTCTCTTCGGACATTAACTTCAAATACATTTCCATTTTCTTAATTTTTTTTTTCTCTTTTTCATTGGAAGATATACTTGCCAATTTTTCTATCTCTTGCAACTTAATTTCTCTGAACGATTCAAAGTCTTTGTCCACCATCTCCATGGCAGATTTCTTTTTACCCTTCTTTTTTGCTGCATCCCTACCTATAGGACGAGCACTAGATCCTACAGAGTTTGAACATGCATCACTCTCACGAGATCTCTTAGATCCACTGCTTCCCGAGCCAACATTTCCTTCTGCTTGACTTCTAAAACGTGGTTCATCACGGACAGCTTGCCATTCTTCCATTAAAGTGAATTGAACATTCTTCCCACATGCATATAGTTCCTGAGCTTTTGCCAACACATCATTATCCGACCAACCGCTTGCTTGCATACGCTTAGCTCCATCATAAGCGCCAATCCATTTATTCAGTATTTTGTTCATGTAATTAAAACGGTTTCGGCATGAAATCATATCACACGGAGGATCGAATGAGCAGTGCTCATTACAATACTCAGCAATTTTACCCCAATATGTTTCGCCTCTCTGGTTTCTCCCGACAATACTGCTTGTTCCAAATTTAATCCAACCACTAATTAAAACCAAATTTTGTGCAGTGTTCCATGCTGGTTGATGGTTTTTCTTGCTCTTAGGAGTTGAATCATCTGAACTTGGAATGACTTCATTAGCAGCTGTCATGGCACCAATAGTTAGTTGTGTTGAAAATTCGGGAAATTCAGGAGCACCACTACTTGAAAAAATTTCATTAACCATTGGCATATAACCATTAAACATGGGTGTTTGATATGGAGTTCTCATCATGGATCCATAATATGGATGATAATTTTGAGGATATTGGTTAGAATTTGGTGGAAAACCAAAATTAGATGTGTTTTGAGGATGTTGGTTGGAAAATTGATTTGGATAATTGTTGGGATTTTGAAGATTTTGGTAGTTGTTGGGATTTGGATAATTGTTGGGATTATGATAATTATTGGGATAATTAGAAGAATTTTGGGTGTTCAAAGGATTATTGGGATCCATTTCACTTAAAAAAAGACTAAAACTTCAAGATTAACACTAATAAAAAGATTAAGATAGTGAAAAAATGCATTTTTTTTCTGTGTCCAAATGAAATGAACCAAGTCTCTATTTATAGAGGAAAAAAAATCACGAATTTTGGTAAAAAAATAAAAAATTAATTTTCAATGAGATAATTGAGTTTAAAGGATAAAAATCAAAAAAATCCACCGGCCCAATCAGCAGCAGCCACGTGGCTGCCTTTTATCCAAAGGAGCATTCTCTCTCTGCGTGCCCTGCTGTTCACGCTCTCTGTCCGCGCGTGTTGCACACGCGCCAGAATGAGCGAACCAGAAGCTGCCACGCGTCTCCCGTGCAGGCTTCATCATGTGTTGAACGGTTTCATCTTCTCTCTCCGCCAGATTGGATTCAACACATGCCCACAATGGATTCAACACTTAATGGCACCTTCAACACCTTCAATTCAACACTTAATGATCACATTGTTTATAGTACCACCCATGTTTTGAGGTAAGTATTTTCCTAGTAGTTGCCATTGTGATGCATATGGTGTTCTACAAAAAGAATAATCGATAACATTAATTATTAGCAATAAATCAATGAAACTTTGTAAAGGTGTAACTAAATGTGTTGCTAGCAAAATGCAAGAACCTCAGGCAAGTTCTTGAGTTTCGAGAACTGAATAATAGGCGCGCCAATTAAAAAGCGATCGCCACCAGAAAACTGAGAACTCGTGGAACCTTGGGTCGAGCTAACACTTTCCAGCGAGAGAGGTGCAGCGCAAGCAAAATCCGGAGGTAAACTGTCAATTTTTTGGAGTCTTCAATAGTAAACTGATACAAATGGCTTAAACTTACTTTATGACAGGTTTTGGAGAAGGATGGTCAAGCAAGCACTTGTAAGGCGGTGCATGTCCGTCGGTCTTCTTGGGGCAATGATCACAATGTTTATAGTACCATCCATGTTTTGAGGTAAGTATTTTCCTAGTAGTTGCCATTGTGATGCTTATGGTGTTCTACAAAAAGAATAATCGATAACATTAATTATTAGCAATAAATCAGTGAAACTTTGTAAAGGTGTAACTAGATGTGTTGCTAGCAAAATGCAAGAACCTCAGGCAAGTTCATGAGTTTCGAGAACTGAATAATAGGCGCGCCAATTAAAAAGCGATCGCCACCAGAAAACTAGAACTCGTGGAACCTTGGGTCGAGCCAACACTTTCCAGCGCAAGCAAAATCCGGAGGTAAACTGTTTATATATAGCATAGTAATAGGAAAACATCAGTCAACACAGAGACATAAAACCAAAAAAAAATAGGGAAAAATTACGATAACATTGATAAGAAATATCACCTCTTGGCAAATTTTTTTGCATCATCATAATCTGCATCAATGAAAACTTTTGTTCCATTCCATGCATTTCCAATTGAAATAACATAACCATCTACAAAACAAAATCAATTTAAACAGAACAAATGTTCAATCAGAGTCATAAAATATAAACAAAATTAATTTAAAGTGCAAAAACACGACAATACCAAAACCCTAAAAACATATTATAAACCTGAAGCATCCTTGATCTTTCCATGCTTGATAATTATCACAATGGGCCCAATTTTAGTTCTTCCATTAAGATAATTGAACAAAGTAGTCGCAAAATGACCCCAGAGAGTGCAGCTGAGTTCCACACCACTTTAAAAGAAAAACAGAATTGAATATCAAAAACAGAACGGTGTCGATTAAATGGTAAGTGAATTGTAACATCAAAGTTTACCTTGAATCAACAACGGTAAACGCAGCACAAATTTTTTTTGGGCCAGCATGCTGCTGACTGTAGGTCATTTGTTTAAATCTACCAATAACATCTGTGTATATAAACAGTTACCACTTAGTCTCAGCAAACAATGAAGTGAAACCCAACCAAACCCTAAACAAAATATGTTTATCACCATATAAGCAATCTGACTGGTAGTTTCCAGCATTGATCTCAGCAAAAGGCTTGAAGTTGAATTTGCAAGACGGAATGTCGGGGAAATCTTTGACAGTGACGTTTGTCCCGGAGTTGAAAATGAGCTTAAAAGCATGATGACATGCCTTGAAAGGAAAATCATTTTCCTTTACCTTGAAATTCCTCATGACATATGTACCACCCTCTTTCAAGTTAGACTTCCAATGCTCAAGCAAGTCATTAGGCACAACAACTTGTATCTGATCACCCTAGAAGTAGAAAAGTAATTTTAAATGCATGGCTACAAATTAACATTGCGGAAAAAAAGAAGCATAAAATAATAACAAAGAACACAACACAAAAACAAATGACCACCTGTTTATCTAGGAGGATAAATTCCAAATGTTCTTCTTTGCTTTTGCTAACAACAGACCAAAGATCTTCAATCCTAACTGCCAACTTCCATAGCTCTTTCAAATCATTGATATCTTTAATGGAATCAATGGACCTAGCCATTCTAAGCAACAAAACAACAACCATAATAGTTATAATAATTAAAAGATTTAGGCTATATCATATAGAATCATATGTACTATGTATTTCTTCCTCACATGATTTGGCCATATTTTGATACCAAACTATATAAAATCTCAATCATTAACCTAATCTCTAAGAGCATCACACGCTCTAATTTCTGACTTAAACCCTTGATATCCATTTGCCCTGTCACAGTTTAGCTTGACCCAACCATATTAAAGTCTCTTCCAACCTATGTAAACAATTTTCCGATTATGAGGAACACATTTCCCTAATTAAATGAACTTGTTTCAGTGGTCCCTAACATATGAAGGATTGACTCCTCACATTTACTCCTATTAAACATATTTTAAATTTGTCTCTAATTTTCACACAAAGAAGAAGACCAATCTATACTTCCCAAACATTGCGAACAGTAGAAAAAAATTGATAAACAAATTTATAAATCAATCAAATTGGTCCATGAACACATAGCTCCTAACGTGGAAGGACGCGTAAGCAGTTAACATGACACATCAGCATTGTTAACAACCAAGTTGATAGAGAGATTGATTTGATGTAACTTTCACAAATTCAGGGACGTTTTTGCTATTTCGAATAATTCAAGTATAAATTTGATTGGCGGGTGAAAATTCAATGTCTGATTTGCTTATTTACTCAAAACAACGATAAGAAAACAATTGACTTAATTATAATTATAATTTTAGTCCCCCTATTTTCACTCACTCACGAAAGTGGTACCTCTATTTCAAAATTACTCAGTTTTGGTCACCCCATTAGAATTTTGTACTTTTAAAATAGTTATTTAACATTTTTTTTGGTACAAGTGATTTAACATATTTTAAATGATGCAACATAGAATCAGATGATAGTAAATAATCAGAAGTCGTGAAACTATATTAAGATTCATTAAAAATTCTAGTTTTCAATTTAAAAAATTATTCATTTTTGTAATTTAATTAATGAAATATAAATAATTAATCCAACTAGATAAATCTATATCATCAGGTTGTATGTCATGTCATTTAAAATACATTAAATTATTTTTTAAGTATAAAATTCTAAGAGATTTAAACCGAATGATTTTAAAATAATTGGACCAATTTAAAAAATAAATGGACCAATTTCGTGAATCTGTAAAAATAAAGGATGAAAACCATAAAAAAATGATTTATAATTTTTTATTTAAATAATTGAAAATTTAAAAGAATGGGAATAGTTAAAATTTGAATTTGAGTGAAGAAAAGGAGGGAATACAAGATTAAATTGACAAAATAGTCCTCCTATTTTGATGTGTTTTCACATAATTTTGAAAGGTTAGATTTGGTTTTTGCCGAGTTCTCAAATATTCAACCGTTATATTCATTTCTTTTCATCACACTCTCTCATTTGAATTTCTTACCTTTGTCCTCTCTCAAAAAACCACCGGCGACACCACCTCCGTGTCAACCACCACACCAACCACCATGGAAAAACGACCTCTCCAAACCAGCAACGCCACCAACATTCCTTCGAAAACAATCGAAGAAATGTACCAAAAGAAAACACAGCTTGAACACATTCTCCTCCGTCCTGATACCTACGTAGGTTCAATTGAAAAACACACTCAAAATCTCTGGGTTTACGAAAACGACGAAATGGTTCAACGTTCAATTTCGTACGTTCCTGGACTTTACAAAATCTTCGACGAGATTCTCGTTAATGCCGCTGATAACAAACAGAGAGATCCGTCAATGGATTCACTTAAGGTTACGATCGATCCTGAAAGGAATACGATTTCTGTTTACAATAACGGTGACGGTGTTCCGGTTGAGATTCATCAGGAAGAAAAGGTTTATGTTCCTGAACTGATTTTCGGTCATCTTCTTACTAGTAGTAACTATGATGATAATGTGAAGAAAACTACTGGTGGTCGTAATGGTTATGGTGCTAAGCTCACAAACATTTTTTCGACCGAGTTTGTTATTGAGACGGCTGATGGACGTCGTCTGAAGAAGTATAAGCAGGTAGTGATTTGTTGATTTATGATTCTTCTAGGGTTTTTAATGTTTAGTGTAATGAACTTAAATTGAATTTGTTGATTTAGGGTTTTGCTAGGGTTTTTAAATGTTTGGTGTAAAGAATGTAATTGAATTTGTTGTTATACGATTGTGCTAAGGTTTTTAATGTGTGGGATTATCAACTGAAGTTTGGATGATTAAGATCCTGCTAGGGTTTTAATGATCGGTGTAATGAACTGAAGTTTTTGTTTATTTGATGATATTTTGGTATATGCTCAATTGGTGACTACATTTTGCTGCATGCAATGTAAAATCGTTAATGACATTTGTTTCAATTCATTAATTTTGTTGACTAAGGATATCGTTATATGGTTTTTAATTTTAATTTTGAATTTACTGAGCTTGATGATTTCATTTGTTTATAATTTATATGTAGATTCTACATTTGTGCTTTCATTTTTGTGTTAACAAAGCACAATCATTATAGTGTTTGTCTCAATTTTTGGTCTATGATTTTCTGTGGTGCATTCAATTCATTATTTTTGAGAGGGTTTTTTAGATTAAATTTTATTTTAGTGATGAGGATTAACTAAAGTTTGGGTATACATGATGGTTCATAGGTATATGCTCAGGCTAGGTGCTTTCATTTTGGTACTAGCAATGCAGAATCATTAGAATGTTTTAATTTTGGATTTCATTGAATGATCCTCCTTATTTTATATTGTTAATCATAAAGCCTAATTTTTTGTTACTTTAAGTTCATATTCTCTGTATGAGTTTATGGACCATTTACGAAGCTTTTTGTGGTTATTTATATGGGTATATATTGATGATTGGGTTTATTGGCTGTGTTATGAAGGTTTTCTCAAACAATATGGGGACGAAGTCTGAGCCAGTGATAACCAAATGCAAAGCTAACGAGAACTGGACAAAGGTGACATTTAAGCCTGACTTGGAGAAGTTCAAAATGACCTATCTCGAAGAGGACGTTGTTGCTTTGATGAAAAAGCGTGTGCTGGACATGGCAGGGTGCCTTGGAAAGACTGTTAAGGTTGAACTCAATGGCACCTTGATTCGTTTTAAGTCGTTCCGTGATTATGCTGATCTCTTTCTGAAATGTGCCGAGAAGTCCAAACCAACTCCTCTGCCAAGGTTCATTTCTATAGATAGCTTGAGAATCAATATGCATGTGTGTGGGTGTGTTTTCCTCATTGTTATTATATAACTTGATAACTTGATTTGGTTGTTGTTATTACTTATTAGGATCCATGCCAAAGTAGGAGATAGGTGGGAGATTTGCGTGAGTCTAAGTGATGGACAGTTTCAACAGGTGACTAATGAACTTCTGAACTATATACTAACTTGGAGGTTCATTGATGTTAAGTTTTTGTCTTACACACCTTAATTTGTTTTTTCACCAGGTCAGCTTTGTTAACTCCATTGCTACAATCAAAGGTGGGACTCATGTTGATTACATCACCAATCAGATTACTGCCCATGTAATGAATAAAGTAAATAAAAAAAAGAAGGATGCCAATGTGAAAGCTCACACTGTGAAGAATCATTTGTGGGTTTTCGTCAATGCACTTATTGACAACCCTGCTTTTGATTCCCAAACTAAGGAGACTCTCACGACTAGACAAGCTAGTTTTGGTTCGAAATGTGATGTTCCAGAATCAATGCTGAAGGATGGTTAGTAGTGCTTCATTTGCTGGCTGTAATATGATCAATTAACTGGAAATTGTGCTCTCATTTACACTCACATGTTGTAAATCTCTGCAGTTGAAAAATCTGGAATAGTGGACACCCTCCTATCATGGGCAGATTTTAAGCAAAGTAAAGATCTGAAGAAAACTGATGGAACCAAGACCCAGAGGATCCGTGGGATTGTAAAGCTTGAGGATGCCAATGATGCCGGTGGAAGGAACTCTGAGAAGTGTACATTGATATTGACAGAGGGAGATTCTGCCAAGGCCCTTGCTGTAAGTTGTTGTCTATTGTGTGTGTATATACAAATGCTAATAGAAAAAGTATGTTTCAAAGAATATAGTCATTTACAAAGAATGAAGAACACTTGACTTATTTGTCATTTTTTTTTGGTATGAAGATGGCTGGGCTCTCTGTTGTGGGTCGAGACCACTATGGTGTGTTTCCACTGAGAGGCAAATTGCTCAATGTGCGAGAAGCTAGCAGTAAACAGATAATGGAAAATGAAGAAATTCAAAATATAAAGAAGATTCTTGGACTGCAGCAAAACAAAGAGTACACAAACGTGAAGTCTTTGAGATATGGTCATTTGATGATTATGGCTGATCAGGTGAGAGTTACTTAAAGATCATAGTTTATTAATGTTTTGACTTTTATGTTCAGTTGCAGTATATGATGAGGCATGACTATGTACTATGCATGGTTTTCTTATTCCCTGGGATTATAATAGCTCAACTTTATGTGTGATGCAGGATCATGATGGCTCCCACATCAAAGGACTACTGATAAACTTCATTCATTCATTCTGGCCATCACTGCTTAAAGTTCCATCTTTCATGGTTGAGTTTACCACTCCCATAATAAGGGTTAGTATTATTAATGCTGTCTATTGTATATTTGATAATGAAAACACTAAGCTCTACATACTGTTGAATAAAAGATCCATCTTGAATATCATATCTATATTTAAAAAAAAAATTCTGTTTTTTTTTTTTAATGAGACACACTTATCTTTCTCTGCAGGCTTCTCATTCAAACGGGACGAAATTATCATTTTATTCCATGCCAGAATATGAAACGTGGAGAGAAAGATTGGGAAATAATGCAAATGGTTGGAAGTTAAAGTACTATAAGGTTTGTTGTTGTAAGCATGGAGAACCTCTATTTTTACGCTTATAATTGTAAATATATCACTATATATGCGTAGTATAACTGACAAAATCTTATTTAATAACAATCAATTAAGACAGGTGCATATGTAAATTTAAAATATGTTTGTTAATAAGACACATTTTGTCATAAAATTGCACAATATTGTTCTTAATTTTGGCTGGACAATACAGTGACAAATAAATATTCCAACCTATATATGTGTTTCGCTAAAAAAAGGAAAATAATTTTTGTCTGTCTTACCATTTGTTTTTTAACTTTTAAGAACAGGATATTTGATTATTTTTTGGGGTAAAAACCAAAATATATGAATGGCACAACATGTACTATGTTTTTGTCAAAGAATAACATGTGCTATGTTTACAAATTGTGAGATTAAAAGTTATATAAATTTTATTTACATAATAAACGTGTGACAGCCAGCAATCAATTCATTTGGTGTTTGTATAGGGGTTGGGTACAAGTACTCCCCAAGAAGGGAGAGAGTACTTTCGAGATCTTGATAAGCACAGAAAAGACTTCATATGGGAAGATGAACTTGATGGAAATGCAATTGAGCTGGCATTCAGTAAGAAAAAAGCTGAAGATAGGAAGACGTGGATTCGTAATTTTGAGGTGTGATGTTTATCAATATGAGAATATGCTAATACAAGCCTACTTCTCTTGGTTGTTTAGTTAACATAAATTTTACCATTCTCTTTTGTTGCAGCCTGGCACTTGTCGTGATCATGAAGCCAAACTCATTAACTACAAGGACTTTGTTAACAAAGAGCTTATATTGTTCTCAAGGGCAGATCTCCAGAGGTCCATTCCCTCTATGGTTGATGGCCTTAAACCTGGTCAAAGAAAGATTCTTTTCTGCTCATTTAAGAAAAAATTGACCAAAGAAATCAAAGTTGGCCAATTTATTGGTTATGTGTCTGAGCACTCTGCTTACCACCATGGTGAGCAAAGTCTTGCTAGCACAATTATTGGAATGGCACAAGATTTTGTGGGTAGCAACAACATCAATCTTCTCAAACCAAATGGTCAATTTGGTACTCGAAACTTGGTGAGATGAACCTGTATAAGCCTTTGTTGCAATGTTCAAAGTTTCTTTATAAAATTTGTATTTACTGGATATATTTCTCTCTCTCTCCAGGGTGGTAAAGACCATGCAAGTTCCAGATACATTTACACTGAGCTAAATACTGTTACTCGTTGTCTCTTCCACGAAGATGATGATAAGCTTCTTCAATACTTGAATGAGGAGGGAAGGTCCATTGAACCAAACTGGTATTTTATTTTCTCCTTTCTTTCTAAAATGCTATATTGTTTGTTATTACTGACAACTGAGGTACAGCCTACGTAGAACTGATTGAGATTCTGCTTCCACACAGGTATATACCAATTATACCTTTGGTTCTTGTCAATGGCAGTGAAGGAATTGGGACAGGCTGGAGTTCTTACATTCCCAACTATAATCCAAGGGAAATTATTGCCAATGTTAGACGTTTGTTGAATGAAGAGGAAATGGTGCCGATGGATCCATGGTACAGAGGATTTAGAGGAACCATTGAGAAAAGTGCAAAGGAAGGAGGCTATATAGTTAATGGCTCAGTGGTGGAAATAGATGAACAAACTTTCAGAATCACAGAGCTTCCTATACGGAAGTGGACTCAAGATTACAAGCAGTTCCTTGAATCCATAACTGATGGGACGCCTAATGTCAAGGATCCTCTCATTGAGGTAACTTGACCTTAACATTTTCTCACCATATATACAATACATTAATTTGTGTCTTTTTGTTCATGTGAAAATTTTCTTTGTTGCAGGATTTCAGGCAGAATGGGGATGATGCAATTATAGACATTGAAGTCAAGATGAAGCCTGAAAAAATCGCTTCGATCATGCAAGAAGGACTATTCAAGAAATTTAAATTGACTAACACGATTAGCACAAGTAACATGCATCTTTTCGATGCGGAGGGAAAAATTAAGAAATTTGACACTCCAGAACAAAGTAAAACCTTTGATATGCATAACTGTTTTGAATCACAACATTATGTAATGTTTTTCATTCTAAATTTTGTGTTATTTCTTATGCAGTTCTTGAAGAGTTCTATCCACTACGGATGGAGTATTATGAGAGGAGAAAGGTGAGTTATTGTGTCAATGTTATTATGAAAGGTCTTTCTCTATATTCTGGATCTTTTAGTTAATATGAACTGAAATGCATTTTGTGCATGCATGCAGAAATATATACTGGCCAACCTTGAACGCCTTTTGTTGATTTTGGACAACAAAGTCAGGTTTATATTAGGGGTTGTGAATGGAGAAATAATTGTGAGCAACCGGAAAAAAGCTGAATTGTTGATTGAGCTGAAGCAGAAAGGTTTTACTCCCATGAGGAAAGGTAAATCTGCAGAACCACAAGTTGCAGGGGCAAATGATGACAGTTCAGAAGGGCAGGAAGATGGTGAGCAGGAAACTGTATCTCAGCCGGTCAATGTTGAAGGAGCAACATGGGGTGACTACGAGTATCTTTTATCCTTACCTATTGGAACTTTGACCCTTGAAAGTGTGCAGAAGCTGCTAGATGAAAAGGCTGAAAAGGAAAAGGAGCATGAGATTTTGATGGGAACCCCAACAAAGTCATTGTGGTTGAAGGATTTAGATGATTTTGAAAAGAAACTTGATGTAAGAGATAATTACTTAATTTGTTATGTTGTATTTCAAATAAAGGTCTGTATTATTATCTCTTAATTATTATCATCTTTTGCGTGTATATCAGGAGCTAGATAGCAAAGAGGCAGAAGATGATCGAAAGAGATCAAGCCAAGCAAGTAAAAAGACAGCCAACGGTTTTGCTGCTAAACCCGCAAAGAAGCCACCACAACCACGAAAGAACACTAAGAAGAACAAAAATGTTGAGCCAGAGAATGATAATTCTTCAACGGAAGTTGGTAAGCCTGAGTTGTTTTATTCATTTATTAATAATATTATTTTGTGTAATCTTTCAAATTTTTTATATCCTTTCGGGTGTGAAATTTCTCGATTTGCATCATCAGAGAATGTTGTTGAAGTTGTAAAACCAAAAGGACGAGCAGGCTCGAAGAATACTCAGAAGGTATGCCAATTGCCAAATTCCTGTACTACATTTTTGTCCTTCCAATCATGTTTAAACGCTTACATTTTCATAATATGCCTATCATCAGAAAGCTGGTGACGAAAACGATATTCTATCTCTTCAAGAACGCCTAGCTGCGTATAACTTTGAATCATCTGGTGAAAAGTCAGGAGGTAAATATTTTTTTGGCTGAAGTATGTTTTGAATCTGCAATTCATTAGCCATGCAAATATAGTACATATGGTTATACATGCTAATTCTTCAACGGAAGTTGGTAAGCCTGAGTTGTTTTATTCATTTATTAATAATATTATTTTGTGTAATCTTTCAAATTTTGATATCCTTTCGGGTGTGAAATTTCTCGATTTGCATCATCAGAGAATGTTGTTGAAGTTGTAAAACCAAAAGGACGAGCAGGCTCGAAGAATACTCAGAAGGTATGCCAATTGCCAAATTCCTGTACTACATTTTTGTCCTTCCAATCATGTTTAAACGCTTACATTTTCATAATATGCCTATCATCAGAAAGCTGGTGACGAAAGCGATATTCTATCTCTTCAAGAACGCCTAGCTGCGTATAACTTTGAATCATCTGGTGAAAAGTCAGGAGGTAAATATTTTTTTGGCTGAAGTAGTTAAATGTTTTGAATCTGCAATTCATTAGCCATGCAAATATAGTACATATGGTTGGTTATACATGCTAGTAGTCTAGTACTGAAGTTGGATTTTTCTTCCACAGCCATGGAAAGTGAAGAACCTGTGCCTGCTGGGAAGAAACAGATTAACAAAAGGGCTGGTGCTAAAAAGATGTTAAGTACCATAGTTTTGGAATCAGATAGTGATAATGAAGATGATGGCAACTTTGAAGTACAACAGAAGGCTGCCCCAACTAAGAAGGGAGGGAGAAAGCCTGCTGCTCAAAATACCAAGGCACCTGCCTTGCCCAAGAAAAGAAACGTAGGCACCAAGCAAACATTGGGTAAAAAATTATTAACTGGTATGTTGCAGCCAGCGGAAAGTACAGCTACATCACCAGAGAAGAAAGCGAGAAAGATGAGGGAGTCTTCAATTGAAGATTTGTCTGCGGGTTCTGCTTCTAATTCTCCTATCTCAGAGGATGAGGTAGTTGAGATCGCACCACAGCCAGCAAGGGCAAGGCCTCAGAGGGCTAATCGTACTCGAAAGATCTATGTAGTGAGTGAATCCGAGAGTGACCATGATTCTGATGAGGATGCAGAATTATCAGATATGGAAGAAGATGACGACTAGACTATCCCTTTAATTGCATTACAATGTAGCTGAAATTTTATGCTTTAGTGAAACTAGATGAGGGGTGCGCCATATTCTGTAAAACTTTGATCTGTGTCTTACAGATTTTCATTTCTTAATTTGATGACTCTGAACTCGTGTTCGCATGAATGAATCAGATTTATAACTCTAGCCATCTTTCTTCTATTCCTTATATATTAGGATTTCTTAATTCTTGTATGGTTAAATATCTTTTTGGATTGATATCAATGGTAATTCAATTTTCACTTTTCTGATTTCATTTTGGTGATTGTTTTGATTAAATATGGTTAAATATGTTTTTGGATTGAAATCAGACCTAAATATGGTAATTCAATTTTCACTTTTCTTATATGGTTAAATATGTTTTTGGATTGAAATCAGACCTTTAGGCTTCATTTGAAGATAAACCATCATGATCAGTTTTTTTGTGTTACCTCAATCCAATAGTAATTATTACTATGTAGAATTTCTCTTTCAATTGCAGGTCTAGCATATTTGATGCCAGGGTTGGAATTGCTCTGAATGAAAATTTTGTAAAACTTGTTTCTTGGTAGAACAATCAATGGGGATAAACTTCTCCACCACCTTGCTGTATGTGGCATTGAATATTAGGATGATGAATTTCTTTTTCATCCTTCTGTTACACAACTTTTAATCGCTTCCTCTAAAAAGATCCCCACATTTGAACTTCCTTATTGCTCTCACCGCAACTTAAAATCCCATCTTTTCAGTGTCACTTATTCACATCATGCTTGCTATTGTAGGCCAACACAACACAACTATGAACTATTCCAATGGAGTCTTTCTTTTCGCGACCTCTGACCTTCTCATGTGCTCCTTGAATTTCTAAAAGTACCCCCTCGCATTATAACTGACAAGTATTGAAGGGGGTGCAAGTCTGAGTTGAGTTCGCACTTTAACCAGCGAAACTTATAAAATTTAATATTTTTGTCCCATTATCTTAAAGTGTGCTAACCAAATTCACACTAGGCAACTGTGTTTTCCATATTTTACTCTGAATGAAAATTATTTGTGTTTTTATCATTTATTTAATGTACAAAACATGCATTCATCAGGAAAAAAAAATGCATTAGCTCATTAAAATGCTTATTTTTGTTAATTGATTTATTTATTTATTGGCATGAACCAGGTATACTCTACGCGCAGTTGCAGAGGCTAATTCCTCGAATTTCGTGGAACTCAAATAAGCGACAAACTCTCCATAAGAGTTTTAATGTTGCTGCATATCCAAATCAGGGATCGGACCCAAAAACCTTTGTTAAATTAGAAGAGATCTGTATCATCTCATCTAAACGGTAACTCTTCAGTTATTGTTAATTGATTTAAGCAAGTTGTGAATCAACTCACATCATTAAATGTTGCAATGAGTAGTTTCTTAGTAGGATTCAAGTCATTTACCTTTTAGATGATTTCATATGTCAATAAAAAGAATAAATTTAGTTGTTTAATGGCAATGAGGCTTGATGAAATAAAAAAGTGCATGCATTATTTTGATACATTTTCTATAATCACCAAGTCAGTTTTTGTCTCACGTATTTGTTTTAAGGCTTTTTGCAAATTTGATTTGTTAATTAGTCTCAGCTTTTCACTGTAGCACATGTGTGTGTGTGTCCCAATTCATTAGATTTGAGAAGACTGGACAGATCAATTAAATACAAATCTCGTGATCCCAAATGTAGATCTAGCTAGCACATGAAATGCAGACTTACATGGACATATAGACAGAGTCAAGCCCCACATTGCTCCCTGAGTTGGTTCATCAGAGATATCTCTCACATATGGAAACAGCCAAAGATAGGTTGCCTTTGTATATAATTTCGATCTAATCAAGATCTAATCAATGTCGATTTTGATGTTATTAACATTACAAATTTGGAGGTATGAAAAGTATTTTGGACACTTCAATATAGTCATATTGGTAAACTTATGCAATTTACTATTTTATGCTATTAACATAGATGTTGTGCGTTTGTTCGTAGATTTATGCTTTTTATTTTTTAGCGACTTTGAATTTGTATTACATCGATATATTTTATCAATTTAAACGAATGTATATCCTTTATTTTTAATAAAAGAAAAAACTAATGCAATAAAATTCAACTATGAACTATCAACAAGGTTGAGTCTTTTTGACAAACAAAAAAAAATAAAGTTGAGTCTAACAAAAAAAATAGACTCTCCAACATGCATATAAAAGTTGAGTCTACACCTCACTTTTTTTTTATAAGCAAAATTTGTATTAATAAGGAGTACAAGGAGTACTCAAATTCTTATAATACAATATAATCCCTTACGAACTAAGAATACATTCTAAGGGATTAATACATCAATCTGAATACGAATAGTTGCTATTCCTACCTGATCGTCCTATAAACCACAACCAAGAAATGAACTTAATTTGATCTACCAACACATCAAAATCTGCTATAGCACCCCTAAAAATAATATTATTACGTAACCTCCAAGTACACCAAGTTGTTACTAGCCATATCAAATGTTTCGCTTTCTCCCCCTTTTTCGATTTGACAATATCCCCAAAGAAATTGAAATGCTTCCATCCTTTCGCGTAATGAAAATAAGCACAGCCTAGCCATTTATAAATATTTCTCCAAACTATTTTCATCATGGTACAGTTGAAGAAAATATGTGTGCAATCCTCTAACTCATTGGAACATAAAACACAGGGCAAATCAAGAGAATTGAGTTCAATACCTCTTGCATTAAGAGATGCTTTTGTAGGCAATTTTTCAAGTAGTAGTCTCCATCCAAATACACCCACTTTTGAAGGCACATCATTTTTCACTTTTGAAGGCACATCATTTTACAGTCCTCCTACTTTGCAAAATCGTGTAGGCAGACTTAACCGTAAACACCCCCGAATTCTCCGACATCCATCTCCACGCATCTGACCTGTCCAACATCATCTCCACATCGAACAACAACTGCTGAAGGTAATTCAACTCACCCTCCTCTGTTGGTGTTAAAACATTACACCATTGCCAACTCCATCGTCTATTATTTCTATCACCGACTAGCCTTTTTGCAACAACAACATTTGGATCCACTTCTTTGGCAAATAAAGTAGGGAAACGTTTACACAAAGGCATATCGCCTAACCACTTCTCTTTCCAAAACCCAATCATATTACCATCGCCTAACACGCTACTAACATTTTTGGGATACCAAATTTCACCCTCTATACTTCCCACCTTTAAAATATCACGCCGCCAAAAACAATCTTTTGAACTTGAAATTACCCCTTCCCAACTTAGCAAATTACCAAAACTCTCCTTGTACTTAAACCGCGATAATTCATACCAAAACACATCAGTTTCAACAGTGCTTCTCCACTTACATTTACTCAACAGGGCTAGATTAAATAGTTCTAAATCTTTCACTCTTAAACCACCGTTCTCCTTTGGTAAACATATTTGTTCCCAGCTAACCCAACATAATTTTTTCCCCTCCAGCCCTCCACCCCACAAAAAATTACGTTGAATTTTTATAAGTTGGTTTATAACTCCTTTTGGGGCCCTAAAGAACGAAAAGAAATACAGAGGCATACTAGAAAGAACAGAGTTTATTAAAATTACTCTACCTCCGATGGATAGATGACGACCATTCCAACCGCTTAATCTTTTTTCCATCGATTCCACCACCGGCCTCCATGTGACTAACCTTCTTGGATTAGCCCCGACGGGTAATCCCAAAAATTTAAACGGAATAGCTTCAGTCCTACACAGTAAGAATTCGGATGTCGCCTCGAAAAAGTGTTCATTAACATTTATACCGTATAGCTTACTTTTCACAAAATTCATCTTCATTCCAGACACTAGTTCAAAGCCTCTTAAAATAGTCTTGATGGTCCAAACATTCTCCCAAGACCCTTTCCCTACCAATACCGTGTCATCGGCAAACTGCAGAATTTGGAGCTGGATATTATTACTAACTTTAAATTCGTGATAGCTCCCATTTGTAACTGCTCTGTTGATTAGTCCTGTTAAACCTTCTGCTGCGATCAAGAAAAGAAAAGGAGATAGTGGATCTTTTAAAATCCACCGTAGGGCTCCCATTCACCAAGATAGACATAGAACTCTCAAAGACGCAGGCCTTCATCCATTTCATCCACCGCTCTGCAAACCCCATTTTTAACATCATTTTCTCTAAGTATTTCCAGCTAATCGTATCGTATGCTCGTTCAAAATCGACTTTAAACAACATACACTCCTCTTTTCTTCGTTTTGCTAAATCAATTATTTCATTGAGGACTACAACTCCGTCCAACATTTGCCTACTTGGAAGGAATGCCGATTGGTAGCCCGAAATCAATTTCCCCAAAACACGTTTCAGTCTCGCCGCCAAATTTTTTGAGAGAATTTTATACAAACTTCCAATTAAACAAATAGGACGATAATCTGTCAGTTCTTGCGGATGATCTTTTTTCGGTACTAATGCCAAGGAAGATGCAGTAAAAGCTTTTGGGAGGGTTGCACTATGATAAAATTCATTCAGATATGCCATGACATCATTCTTCACTGTGGGCCAACACGCCTTCAAGAAATTGAAATTAAATCCGTCTGGACCCGGACTTTTGTTGCCATCACAATTCCATACCACTTCTCGTACTTCTTCTTCTCGTAAAGGTACTAAAAGAATCTCATTGTCCTCATTATCCAGCCTAGTAAAATCAATCTCGGATAGAAAAGGTCTATCAAACCATTCTTCCGAGAAATTGTTTTCAAAGTGTGCCTTCACTGCCTCTTTAATACAATCCACCCCTTGTAACCAGTTATCATCTTTTTTTATGGTTACCAACTGATTCCTTCTACGACGAATTTTATGACTAGCATGGAAAAATCGTTTCTGCAGACCTCCCGTATCCACCAACTTCGATACTAAATCATCTGCTGCAATAAGTCCCTCTACCTCATTGAGCTCCTTAACCGTTGAGTCTATGTTCAAATCTAACTCCCCAAATATCTCCTTATTCCAACCCTTCAACGCCTCTTTTAAACTCTTTAGTTTCTCTTTAATAATAAAGGATTTTTTTTCCTTTGAATGACGTTTTAGCCCACTCATCTTCTACAAACGGTTTGAAACCTGTGTGTTCCAGCCAACAATTGTTTAACTTAAAAGGTTTTGGACCCCAATTGATATTATTGCAAAGTAGCCAAATGGGACAGTGATCAGATATATCTCGATCACCCACCCATTGACCAGATACGTCATTCTTCTCAATGAAGCCCTCAGATAACAGAAAACAGTCAATACAATTAGGACCCTTCAACAAGTGGGTGCCAAAGAACAAAATAGTCTTTCTTTCAGGTGAACAAAGAAGATTATTGAATATTCCAATAACCTGGCTGCATGTAAGATGCAATAGAAGAAGAGCTATTGTGCACATAAAGTACATATTTGATGATTCAGATGATGAATCAGAATTCAATCTTGAAGAATATGATTATGAAGAAGAAGAGTATGAAGAAATTTTTTTTGGAAAGATGGATGATGGTGATACATCATGGTGGGAAGATTTTCCAGATTGTAACCTCTACAGTGATTGATCAATTATCAAGAAGCCTCATTGTACATATTTAATAAAGAGCATTGTCTGGAACAAAATAAATACTGTAAGTTTTTATTGTTTTCTCTATCAAAGGATTCTCATTCAGTTAAAGATTTATTTTTTTTAAGAGACATATATTCTTAAAAGACATGTTCAGAATAAAACAATTTTGAATCTGAACATATTTCTATGTCTTAAAAAGAGAAATTTAATTTTTAGGATCTGAAGCAATGTTGAGGTTTTAGCCTCTGAAGTGCTTCAGACTCTGAGAAGTCTTTAGCTTCTGAATGAAAATGCCTCCAATGATATCAGAAGTGTAAACGTTTAGGTTAGTGCATCTGTACGTTTTGGAGCTAATCTTTAAACACGTCTCTCAGACACGTATTCATGTTTCTATTGGCTGATAACTGTTTGTGATGTTTTGTATTCGTGATTTAATTTAATTTAATTTCAACTGTTTCTCTTCTTTATTAAAAAATCACTACATCACTTCACACACTTTTCACTACCTACACTTTGCATTCTTCTAAACCTCATAAATCTTTCTTTCTCCCTAAATCTAGCAAAAACCTAACCCTAAGCCTCAGAAATGGAAGGTACATCATCATCAACAAAAGTTGTTCTGTCTTTTCCAAAGGATATCTCTGTCAACACCATTGATTGTCAAGATGTTTTTAGTTGCGAGAGAAATATAGCCGTTGAAGACAAGTTCTTCAATCTTATTATAGAGCAACCAGTAGACTTTGAAAGTCTAAGTCAGAATGGGTTTGATGTTAAGGACTACTTCATTAGCCAAGATGGCGGTTTCGGATTCTTCAGATTATTAAATGGGCCAGTTTACCCTACCTTGGTCAAGGATTTCTGGCAAAGATGCAAGTTTATGACTGTTGAAGAATTTGATAAAGAATTGGCAAGACTGAGGGCTTTAAAACCAGAGAACAATAATAAGACATGATAAGTTAGTGTCAGAATCTTCATTCTCATTTTGTGCTTCTTGTACTATCTGAGTACTATTAGCAACAAAGGTAGAATAAAAATTTGAAGGTACAGAACCTTCAGAATTGTTTGATGAACCTGGTTCTTCACATGAATACCCAATTCCATTTTTGCAATTGTTTCCAGCTTTACATAGCATAGACAGAATTTTACTTTTATCAATGTTTTTGTTACAGAACTCTTGAAGTGCAATTTCATGCTCATCATGAGGTTTGTAACAAATAGCACAACCTTTTTCAAGATTCTCTACTTTATTTAAAGATTTGTTGTAGAGATCTTCAAAACTGTTTGCTTTCTCAGATAAATGCTCATAATCAATTTTCAACATATTATATTTATGTGAGCTAAGATTCAATCTATAAAAGGTTTTCTCAAGAATTTTGATTAATTTGCCTTTAGAAAGTTGAGAATATACCTTTACCAATTTCTCCATATTAGAGTATGATTCATCATCCTCTGACTCTGGTCCTTCTTCAGAACTTAAATCTGCTTCTGACATTATTCTTGCTTCAGAGTTTGAACTTTTCTCTTTGTTGATAGCTGATGTAGATTTGATTTCATCTTCTCTTTCAGCAAAATTGTCCAAATCTTCCCAAGCAGTCATTTGTCCTTGATTACCAGATTTCAATTCCTTAAGTCCAGTCCACCTTTGGAACTTCTTGATAAACTCGTCAAAATAATCCTGTTCTGATTCTTCTAAGATGTAGTCTTCAACATCAACATTTTTTGCTTTGTTTTAGTCTTTGGCTTTCACAATTATCTCATGACCTCTGAGTTTGCTTATAAGTGCTTCAAGGCTTATGTTGTTGACATCTTCAGACTCCTCAATAGTTGTAACAATCTGATTCCAATTTTGAGGTAAACTTCTTAGAATTTTTCTTCTGAGTTCATCCATTTTGTACTCCTTTTTCAAAGCTTGCAGATCTTTTATAAGTGCTTGAAACCTTATACTCATATCTTCAATACTTTCATCATCTTCCATAGTGAAAGACTCATATTGATTTATCAAATCATTGACTTTTACTCTCTGAATGCTTTCATAATCATCACTAGTGGAGCAGTGGTCATTAGTTTTGATAATTTCCTCAATATTATCACCACCATTTGTAATAGGAATAGATGAGATTTTTTCTTGCTCTTTTTCTAGATCTTCATACTGAAAATTGATACCTTTTTCTATTTCACTCATAAGATCAGTAACTTGAGAATACACTCTCTGTTTCCATCTGTTGAAGTCTTCCAACAATTTCATTCCAGCCATAGTGTTTTTCTTTTGATCTTTTTTTGCCTCGCTGTGAAGTGATTAGCAACAGATCCGGAGCTCTAGATACCAATTGAAGGGGTAAAAATCCGGAGCACAAGAAGGGGGGGGGGGGGGGGGGGGGGGTTGAATTGTGTTTTCGAAATATAAAACTTTTTCAAGATATTGCTATCTATCAGAGTTTATAGGCAGCGGAAAAATCTAAACACAATTAAACAAATAACAGAGAGAGAGAGAGAAAGAGATGAACACAAAGGATTTATACTGGTTTCCCTCACAAATCGAGAGTACTCCAGTCCTCTTGCACTTCCAAGGGATTTCACTATATAGTGCTCAAGCACACAAGCAAAAGTCTTCTATTGCTCAAGTCACACAAGACAAGAGACTTCTTAAAAATGCTCAAGTCACACAAGATAAGAGACTTTTCCAAGTTGAATAACTCACGCACTAAACCCTAAACTATTAAGCTTATCTAAGAACTCAAAAACACTTAACACAATAAGTGAATTACAAAAGAATTCTTCAGAGGCTTGATCAGTCTTTTTAGAAGATTTGAATGTGTGTGGTTTTCTCTATTTTTGCTTGTATTTCTCTCTGTATGTGTCACAAAATTTTCAATCAAAGACATATATTTATACAACGATAAAATAGAGACGTTGATGAAAAAAATCCGTTGAGAATTAATAGTTGTAGAAATCACAATGCTTGAAGTATGATTTTGAATTTCTTATCCAGAAGGAGTAATTCAAATCCACTACTTCGTCCTTGTTTCTTTGCTCTACCATTTAGAGTAATTGATAGTACAGATAGTACACAAATACGCTCCAATTGAAGATAGGATCAAATACTAACGTTATACAATCTTATCCTTTGATTTTGAGTTGTCATCTCTTAAGGAATGATCTAGAAACTTGAGATTCTTCACAATAACTTGAATTTGTTCAGAAACAGAGTATTCTTCAGAGGGAAATGAATCTTCAGCTTCTGATGGTCTTCAGAGTTAAGCTTCTGAGGGTCTTTTAAAAATCCAGCTTCTGATAGCTTTTCAGAGTGTAGCTTCTGAACGTCTTCAGAGTCTAACCAATATAAAGTCTTCAGAGCTTCTTCAGAACTGAGTGATCTTCAGTTGTTTGATTATCCTTCAGAATGCTTGTATACACCATCATTCAAATCTGAGTAACAATATATCATAATGATTCTTCACACTTAAACAAATCATTAGTATTCCAATTGTCCATTTAATACTTTTGTTATCATCAAAACTCTAAGGGTATTTTTTTCAATAAAACTAATTTTGTTCCAACATCCCCCTCTTCTTGTTCTTCTAACAAAGTTAAATTGGCTCCTAATGGAGTTATTTTGATGCCAAAATACCCTTGTCTGTTGAATTCCTCTTGAATATTATATGTCATACCAGCATGGATCACCTCCCCAATATACACTTTATGCAAAGTTTGTAAAGTTTCTTGCGATGCCGTATACGACACCCGAGCTTTCTTTTGAGCGTTCCTGTGCACCAGACCTTTATCACCTCGCACTGCTTTTGCGTACGTCTGACCCGTAGATCTGTTTGCCTTGCCCTCTTCTATTCGAACAGTCTCAACGTTGTTATCTTGTATACCTTCACGTCGATTTTCACCATATTCATCATTGTGGCGATCCTCCCATCTACCTCCTCTCTCCCTTCTACCTCCTGCCTCCTTCTGGAATCGTGACAACTTAACATAGATTTTGTCTCTTCCAATAATGATGTTGTCGAGCTCTATCCCAAACCTCATTATATCCCATACATTATCGAACCGAGCGAAGTCAAATCTTCTCCCTCCTTTGTCCCTCTTCGCCGGAATCTACACCTCACTTAATTTTGACTTAGTTTTTTTTTTTGTACATTTTTTAGACTTAGGTTTTTTTTTTTTACATCGACTTCGGCCTTGTTATTTATTTATAGGCTAAAATACAGTTTTGACCCCCCAAGTTTCACAATTGGGCGATTTTGGTCCCCCAAGTTTCAATTGTGCGATTTTTGTCCCTTATGTTTTAATTGTGCGAATTTGGCCCCCAAGTTTACCCCATTTTGCATTTGCTAGCCCCCCGTTGACTTTTTTGACTAAAAAATTGCTTATGTGGCATTTTAAAAAAAATAAAAAAAAGTTTTAAAAATAAATGTATTAATTTTTTTAATAAAAGGTTTAATCATTATTGTTTTTAAAAAAATAGTTGATAAATTTTTTAAAAAAATTAAATTAAAACAAATTAAAATTTAAAATATGTTTTAAAATTAAAAAAAATGAATTGTTTTTTTTAATAAAAGGTTGAATAATTATTTTTTAAAAAATCAGTTTATAAAGTTTTAAAAATAATTTAAAAAATTAGTTCATTAAAAAATTTGGAAACTATTTTTTATAGCAAAATTTTTTATAAACTACATATAAGAAACAACAACTTATTTTATAAGTCATTTTTTTAAATAAAAAAACAATTTGTCATTTATTTTTAAAATATTTTTTTAATTTTAAAATGCCACATAAGCAACGGGGGGCTATGTTATGCAAAAGGGGGTAAACTTGGGGGGTCAAAATCGCACAATTGAAATATGGGGATCAAAATCGCACAATTGTAAAACGTAAAATGTTAAAATCGCACAACTGAAATTTAGGGGACCAAAATCATACAATTGTGAAACTTGGGGCCAAAACTGCATTTTAACTTTATTTATAATAAAATAGTAAGCATCAAAGTTTTGTACAAAAAGAAAAGTAAGCATCAAAGTATTGACAATAAAAAGAAATGTCCAAAAAATTGGTTGATTTCTATTTTCAGCATTGCACTGATGATCTTTGCAGCGCGAATAATGCAAGTAAGATCATGTACGAAAAACGATTTGCCTCAACTCAACAGTCTAACATCAGAAATAAAGAATACTCCGTCGGTGCGTCCGTTCCAAATTGATTGACACAGTTGACTGTTTCACGCATGATGATGCATAATTTTGACTATTGATATTTTAATTGTATTATAGTAAAAATTATAAAAAATTGATATTTTAAAAATACTCATCGAGACGAATCTAACAACATCTTATATGCTAATATTTATTTTTATTTATTAATAGAAAAATATGATCAAAACAATATGTGTGAATAGTGCAATATAGTCAAATGTATCATTCAATCTGGGACGGAGCGAGTATTAATTAATTCCACCAACTATCCCCCACCTGACCTCCTCTTTTAAAATGACAGTACAGTTCTTAAAGTGATTTTTTCCTAGAATAAACTAATCAGCCCTGCTTACTAGAGTCACATGTTTAATAGTACTCAATTTTACAACTATTTTATGACACGGCCAAGTCTAGGGTGGATGAATAATATAGGTCTCCCACCATAGGAGATTGCCTTTTACCATCAAATTTATTATTAAAATAATTAATGGACATGATCAATGACTGGATACCCGAGGGTGCAATGTTCTTCAGGTCTAATGTAATTGATAGTAATGTGATGTCCACTTATTTTTTACTAATTACAATTAGTGCATGAACAATATAACCCATATATATTTTATTATTCGAATTTCATCCCAATGACTTTAAAATAAAAAACAAAAAACATATATCCAGTCCACACCTTGTATCTCTTCAATGAAAAAAAAAAATACTTGTATCTCTTTATTACAGCTTCCAAAGACGGAGGACGATTTCGATGGAGACGGAGGATGAGTGGGTCGTTAATTCGTATATCCACTATATACTTCTGGAAAAATTTAATTTTCATATGTTTTGATTTTTAAAATTTGGATTTTGCTTGTTCTTTTAAAATTTGGATCTACGGTTATAACTGTTTTAGATGGTTGAATCATATGAAAATGTTGTTAGATTCATGATTATCTGCGCAAAGAATTGAATTTTTGTTGTTAAAACCTATGAAATCATGTTTTTCAGTTTCTGGGTCGCATGGGTTTCAACCGGGTCATTCTGACCCGTCTGGAGGTTGAAGAAGCAAATAAAAAAATAAGAAAAAAACGTATTGTTTTGGCACCAAGGAGTTTCGTACCCGGTAACTTTGAAAACAGGCGTATGAGTGTATGAGTATGACTATGACATATCCGCTATTCCGCTTGGCTGCGTACGCTGTTTTGTAGAATACTGTATTGAATTGATATTCATTACTTAATTGTGTTGCTAATTCATTACTTATGCAATTTAATTATTTTAGATTAAATGTCACCATAATTATATAATCATTATAAATATAAAAGGAGTTAAGTCTCTAATTAACCATAATTTAATCCTCATGTAATTAAAAATGTTAAAAAATTTCCTCACCGGGATTTGAACTCATGTCCTCTCATATTTACTTAGCTCAATTGTCACACTACATCATTCGAATTTATTTGATATATTTTGCATACATCAATATATAACTACGTCTTTATATTCCTAATTATAATTATAGTGATATATCTTTTAAAGTATCCTCAGTCAAGGGATATTGACACCTATAATTATAGCCGTGATTTTTTTTTACAAAGCCAATGCATATTTTTTTTCAATTATTCCTAATATATAATTATAATTATTTATATTTTTCAAATCATTGTGATTATTTTTTTTTCAACACGTAATTATAATGATATATATTTTTTTCAAATCTTTCTTTTTGCTTTGTTCCATTTTATATTTTCGTTTTTAATTTTATTTTCGAGATTTTTATATGAAACTATGCAAGAAATACTAATTTTTATAATAGAAAAAAAATAATCACTGATTTGTTACAAATTATCTATCATTGAAAAAAATAATCACGGCTATAAAATAATCACGGATTTGTTCCACGGATTTTTAAAAAAGGTACAAAATTACAACGGTTTCTATAATTACCTATAATAAATTACCTATAAAATTACAACGGTTTCTAAATGTTTGACCAAATTATCTATAATCACGGCTATAAACATATTTTTTTTCAAATGACTTTTAATTACCTATAATATTACACACTTATAATGTTTGGCTTTTGATAATTACCATGGAATGAAAATAATATCCATTTAATGTCTTACAAAAATTATATCATTGTCATTTAACCACATTTTACTATAAAAAAAGCATTACTGAAACGTTTATTTCCACACTACTCACTACTTTTTTACTTATCAAACAATATCTTCATTTCAACTATTGTTATGACTATCGCTAATAGAAGTTTTAAAAATTTCTTAATTATTGTTTGTTATGCATTTTTTTCCTCTAATCTTTTTAACCAATACTATATTTTTTTGATTTTTGTTTGTTTAAGAATATTTTCGGCCGACACTGGAAATGTTGTTTATAAAGAAGTTTTTCGTGATGTTCAGTAGTTCTTTTGTAACATATTTACCTAAATATAAATCTACTGAATATTATCATTTTTATCATCAATATCGTTTGAATTCTTTTTATTTTTGGAACTTTTATTTTGACATTTTTGTTATATTTCTTTTCATATCATATATGTTAATCCACAAAACCTGTGCGATAGCACAAGTCAGTGTCTAGTTTTAAATAATAGGGAGTAGCCACAAATAAGTTTTTTTTTACCTAGACGAAATGACAAATACATCATAAACTTGCACACACAAATGAGAGACTCGGAGTTTGAATCCCGATTATGGTGTCCGAGACCTAACAATTTCTGCAATTTTTGTCAGTTGAGTTAAGACTTGTGACCACAACATCTTTAATTATGCAAAATTATATACTAAGAGTTTAAATCATATTTGTGATGATGATGGTAATTAATTCTAATTATATCGAACATAGTGAACTTTATTCTACAAGAAATTTTGATTATGTTTATGTATGATTAATTAGGATGAAATATTATGATGAACTTGAGTTGACCTAGTGGTGTTGGCTTAAGACCTTGAAGTGTGCTCCTTTCAAGGTCTTAGATTCGATTCATATTGGTGTCAATTTCGATGGGTTAATTAGTTTGTACAGAGTAAAAAAAACTCTAGCTTTAAACACTCGCAAATGGACGGTGGGATTAGTCCCCTCGAATCAGTCGATTCTTGGGCCAGATACTGTTTATTTTTAAAAAAAGTAATGATGAAATATTAACTTACATAATTTAATTTACCTGTTTTAAATCTTGTTAAGACTTTTTTTTATAAGAAAAATCTAGTTAAGACTTTATAGATTAATTCTTAAACTATTGAAGACTTATTGTACCGGGTTTGACTTCGTTGAGAATTTTTAGGTCAATACTAATTTAAATTTTTTATACCGCGTTGAATCTAGTTAAGACATTTTATGTAAGTTATAAACTATAAAAAAATACTGTATTTTTTATCAAAAAACATTTCTTTTTAGATAATTCTTTTCTTACACATATTTGTTCTTCTCATACAATTTTAGGTTAAGTAAAAGGTAAAGACTAGACAGGAATAATAATAATAATAATTCCATTATCATATTATTTTAGGTAAACTAAAAGGCAAAGACCAGTTTGAAATAGTGAATGAGTCATTCTCATACGATTTTAGGTCAAATAAAACGTAGAGACTAGTCGGGAATAGGAATCGACACATTCTCACACGATTTTACGTAAAATAAAACGCTAAATTTTCAGGTCAAATAAAACGCTAAGACTAGTCCACTGGACCGCCTGATCTAGTTCAGGGGCCAGTTCTCACATGAAGTGGTTTCAGCCCCTCTCGATCGCAGTTGTGGGGATCGAACCGTAATTCTTCTTTGATGTTCTTTTTTTTTTTTATGCGTTGATTTTTTAGCAAAAAATTATATTTAATGATAGAAGATTTGAAATATTATTAAAATTGATGAGTAACAAATCAGGTAACTTAATAGTAATTACTTTTAATATATTTGCATTTTGTACCCAAAAAAAATTACTTTTAATATATTGCTAGTTGATTAATATTTATTATACCGAATTCAAATTATCTAAGAATTTTTAGGTCAATTATTCTACTAATCAGACTTACAATGCCAATTGAATGTCTTTTAAGATTTTTTAGGTTACGGGTTAAATATACATATATTTTTCGTACATTATAAAATTAACATATTTTATTTTTTGTTCGTGTAAAAAAATTACATGTTTGCACCTACTTGGGTTGGCCTAGTGGTGTTGGCTTGGGTCTTTGGAGTATGCTCCTCTCAAGGTCTCAGGTTCGATTCCCGCCGGTGACAATTTGGGTGGACTAATTTAGCTTCTTCAGAAAAATAAAAAAATTACACGTTTGCATCCTTGATAATTTTTTTGTTCTAGTTTAAGTCCCGACGTTAATTTGATTTTTAATTGATTAATAGATTACAACGTGTTAAGTCTCTATGAACTTAGCTCAACTCGTTTGGTTATCACTTTTATAATACAGAAATAAGAGTTCGGAATGTCGGATACTCCATTTTTTTTTACTAAATTACAACTTATTCACCTTAAAGAGTGAAATTTCTAACTACCAAATTATTACTCCCTCCGTCCCATATTATAAGGAAAAAAAAACACACTTATTAAGAAAACCAAAATTTGAGAATTTGAAATATGGTTTTGTGGGTTTTTCTTGAAATAAGTTACATGGGAAGATGTAAAAACAAATTTGATTGGTTGTTGTTTATTGAGAAAAGGAGAGAGGGAAAAAATTAAATGCAATTTGCATTTAATTTTATAAGAATAAGTGAAAAACATTAGTTGTTTTTTCCCTTATAATTTGGGACAAAAAAAATGGTCATTTTTCCCTTATAATATGGGACGGAGGGAGTACTTGACAAAAAAATAAATTACAACTCGTCAACTCACTTAAATAAAAAATTAAAAGTCCAGTCTTCTTCCACCGTCTGCTGATCTCTCCTTGCCGTTCCAAGTCGAAACCTGCCGTTCCACCGTCCACCGAGTCTCACCGGTCCACCGTACGTCCACCGTCGATTTCATTAACACAGAGACGTGCAATAGCAAAATTGCAACAACATAAATTACCTTCCAAAATTGCAACAACACAATTCCACCATCGTGGTTGTTGTTGTCGTGGTGATGTAAGAACTAAGAAGTCAATTTCTAATATCAAACCTGTAACAACCAGCGCAGTAACAATGGAGATGAGATCTTTGTTGCTTTCCCCACTTAGTAAAATGGGAAACTAAAACAATAAAATGCAGTGTTAATATTCACAAAAAAAAAATGCAGTGTTTAAATACTAATTTGAAGTTGTTATGGGCGATATGTGTAAATATGACCATGTGCAAATGTATAAATATTGAATCTTAATTTTATATCATCATAATCTAGGTAACCTATAAATGTCCATATTTTACTCTCCACCCTAAAAGGGGCCTTATGACACATTTTGTAGTACAGTAACTCTTTTATAAAGTCACTTTAATTTTTTTAATAATTTTCTGTTCGTCATTTTCAATAGTTACATTACCTTTTATATTTTGATTATCTTTTAAGCAAATTTTATTAGAAAAAGAAAAATATAGATTGACAATATAAAATAATTTTGTATTGTCAATCGATTACAACAATATATTTCATCATGTCATTTCATTTAACTCCAATTATTTGTTATAGGACAAAAGGTTAAACTATTTTTTTATTGATTATTATTTTAAAATTAATTTACACTCATCATACTTATCCTTTAAACTGATATTAATGTATCTCGATTAAAACTCTAAATTATCAAAACTTTTTCATGAGAACAAAAGTTTTAGCTAATAATACCTTTTTGGACTTATACTGAGTCACTCACCGACAAAAGAATCTTCACCTTTCTATGCTTTCATTTTCAACTTTTTTTTCCCTTCACCATTACCATAATAACCACCTTGAAAACTCAGTTTCACAAACAATAACAACAATGCCACCATCAAATTTCCCTCTCCGTTGGGAAACTACAGCACAACAATGGTGGTACGCATCACCAATCGATTTAGCAGCAGCAAACGGCCATTACGATCTCGTTATCGAGCTTCTTCATCTCGACACAAATCTCCTCATCAAACTCACTTCTCTTCAAAGAATTCGCCGTCTCGAAACTCTCTGGAACTCACACTTCTCAACCGTCGCTAAATGTCGTTGCCGCGTCGCTAAAAATCTCATGCTCGAATGTGAAACGGAAAAAAAAGGCAGAAAAATTAACTCTCTTGTTAAAGCTGGTTATGGTGGTTGGCTTCTTTATACTGCTGCTTCTGCTGGTGATGTTGATTTTGTTTGTGAATTGTTGAGAAGAGAATCTTCTCTTGTTTTTGGTGAAGGTGAGTATGGTGTTACTGATATTTTATATGCTGCTGCTAGGAGTAAAAATTGTGAGGTTTTTAAGATTCTGTTTGATTGTGCAATTTTGAAAAATAATGATGAATTGGTTTTGGATGAGGTTTTTAAGATGGATATGGTGAATAGAGGTGTTCATGCTGCTGCTAGAGGTGGTAATTGGGAGATATTGAAAGACTTTGTTGGAAGTGATTATGATATTTTAGCTTATAGAGATTCTTATGGATGTACTGTTTTGCATACAGCTGCTGCTACAGGACAAGTTGAGGTTAATCCCTAAACTATCATCATCTCTCCAATTTAGTCTTTAAAGTTTAAATTATATACAAATAATAAGTGTTCCCTAAAGTATATGAAATCTGTCAATTTAATCGGTAAAGTATATGAAAATCCTCCAATTTAGTCATTAATATGTTAATAGCATAGACTAAATTGACGAATTTTATATATTTTCTGGGGCTAAATTTCATATATACGGTGATACTTAAGGGACTAAGGATCTGTTTGAAAAAATAGTGGATAGCTGATAAGCTAGCTTATAGAGCGGATGAACATATAAGAAATACAGTAGCTTATAGTGGATAAGCTAACTGATTGAGTTGGTAGTGTTTGGTAAAATTAGCTGTTGAACTAACTTATACATATAAAATGACAATTTTTTTTTTGTTTTTCAAATAGACGATCGGGGTAAAATTGGAAGAAGAAATGATAAGTTATAAGCTAATATAATTAACTTATAAAAATAAGCTATAAGCTCGTGAGAAAAAATGTTACCAAACAAGTCTTTTTTCCATATAAGCTTATAAGTTATAAGCTCAACATTTGGCATTGAAATACAAAGCCTAAGTCGATGGTTTATTTTGATTAGCTTGCAGACAATTTGTTATAAGACCTGTTGGTTTAACATCAGTAAGATTTTTATATCATGGTTGATTGTGTCATCACGATCAAATGTTGTTGATGTGATCGATTATGGTTGCATCAACAATATAAAGTTTAACAACAAGTCATGTCGTAGATGCATTAAAATCCTTGATCTCGCAATCACAAATGTGGTTTTTAAAACCATGAATGAATATCAGGCTCAAATTGAAATAAATACTATTAGTATTTAGTTTTCTTTGCATTATCAATATAAGGTTTAACAATAAATCATGTTCCGATAGGAACTTGTGTATTATGAGGTTTATTGTGTATAAGTTTCACATCAAGTAGTATGAGATGTTCCGTGAAGTCCTTAAGTCCCACATCAATATTTAAGTAGTGTTAATGTGATGTTCCGCGGAGTACTTAATTAAGTGACTTGGCTCTTCTTCCTTGATAGTTATCTTTTAAGATGAGTCTGAAATATGAGGTATTGATTACATTTTGTTTAGACAAAATCAAACATAATTTGGTCAATTCTACATATTGTTTTTTATGTGCTAATGATTGCTTACAAAATAAATAAAAAAACATAGAGTACAATTAATCAAGATTAATGTTAATTTTTTAATCCTTTAGAAGTTTAACTTGTTTAAACTTGCATATATAACATCCTATATTTTCACTGTACTTTATTTTGACATATATCATGATAATGATTCAGGTGGTGAGAAAGCTACTCGAATCATTTGATGTTATCAACTTAACAGATGCTCAAGGAAACACTGCATTACATGTAGCTTGTTACAGTGGTTACTTACCTGTGGTAGAGCTTCTGGTACATGCTTCTCCCTCACTAGCATTGTTAACCAACCACCATGGAGATACTTTTCTTCATTTGGCAGTGGCTGGTTTCAAAAGTCCTGGTTTCTGTAGACTAGACAAGCATACTGAACTCATGAAGCAACTGGTGAGTGAAAAGATTGTGAAGATACAAGACATCATCAATGTTAAGAACAACGATGGAAGAACCGCTCTTCATGTATCAGTGATCGATAACATCCAATGTGATGTAGCTGAATTATTGATGTCTGTGCCATCAATTGATTTGAAAGTTTGTGATTCTGATGGGATGACCCCTTTGGATCTTTTGAAGCAAAGATCGGGATCAGCATCTTCCGATATTTTAATCAAACGGTTGATTTCCGCGGGAGGGATAAATTGTAAACTTAGTTCATATAATTCTGAAACAAGTTGCACGCCGCAGAAGATCCAAATCAGTGTAAATGGAGGTAGTCCTGGGACTTCATTTAGAATACCAGATGCAGAGATATTCTTGTACACCGGCATCGAGAATGCATCTAATGCTAATTATGATCAAACAAGTCTTGAATCATATTCATGTTCAAGTGAACTAGGTGATACTAATTCTGATGCCACCAATTCACCATATCACAACAAATCTAATTCTGTCAATTATGCAGCAAGAAGCTTAAAGTTTCTTCTCAGGTGGCCTAGGAGAAAAGATACAAAAGCAACTTTCTCAGAATTGGAAGATGACGATTCTCTTGATCCTTTTAGTTCAAGTAGAAACTTGGAAGAGTTTTCAATCCCATTACGGCAAAGATACTCACAACCATGCTCCCTTAGAGCACAATCTACAGGGAGTTTTATTCCAAGTCCATCCTCTAAAATGAATTTCACTGCAGGCCTCATGCAAGGAGTAATCCAGCTAAATCCACAAGTTACCCTTCCTACTCATTCAACTCCTAATCTTTTTCAAGAATTATCTGTGGTTTCTCTATCTTCGATCAAAAAACAAAAGGGTCTTGATATAATGGGGCCCTCTTGCTCATATCGATCTATAAAAGATGATGGCACACTTCAACTGAACTACAAACAGGGTTCTTTCAATAAGAAAACATTGATGAATCGATATCTTTCTTTTGGAGCAGAAGGACTGACGATGGAAGATGCAAATAGATGTGAATCAAATGGGAATTATAAGCGTTTCAGTTCTTTAGTTGCCTAGTAAGAACATTATAATAATATATTCTTAGCTTGTAATGACAATTTTTACAAATGTTTCTTCTGTAATTTATATATGCAGCAGACGCACATAATGATAGTTGAAAAACAAGGATTTGGATTGCATGCAGTCATGCAGTCAAGATATATCTAGCCGTCCGATTAAGATCGGACAGTGCAAATTGAAAACAGTTATGCAGTTTAATTAAATCTTCTTTCAATATGGTACGTCTGATCATGATCAGACGGCCACTGCATGACTGCATGCAATTCGGATCCGAAAAACAAGCAATCTATGTTGTGATTTTTAGCAAAAAATATACTACATCGCACACGCAACACAAATACGTATATTAATCTTTGCTGGTTGGTTTTACGAGTTATTAGTGAGTTATGAAACAAATGCTTCATTGGATACATGTTTTTATTGAGTAAACCACCAAATTGGTCCCCGACTCTTTTAATTTTTCAAATTAGTCTGTCTTTGTCAAACTTTTCTCGATTTGGTCCCTCCGTGAACTTCAATTTAACTTAATGTCAAATAAGTGTTTGTCTTCATCTACTTTATATCATAATAGTCCCTAACATTTTAATTTACTGTCAAATTAGTTTCTATCTTTACCAATTTTTTTATCGAACAATGTTAAAATTGGTCGTTGACTTCGTGACACTTAAATTGTGTGATTCATTGTCCAGGTGACACCTAACACTCTCCATCGATGCATTTAACAGTGTTAGAAAACGGATGGCAACAAAGGAATTAAATTGAGAAATGTTTAGTGGGGACTAATCTGATATATTAAAAGAGTCGATGATCTATTTGAGAGCGAGTTATTTGTTTGACACGGACAAATTTGGTGGTTTATTCCATTTTATTTATACTCAAGAGTAATTTGCATTTTTTTTTGTTTTTGTTTTTTGCATCTATTATTTTTAGTACAAGAGGAATCTTCTTTTTTATTTTTAGAAAATTAAGTACAGTTAACTAGAATTAATCCTCTGTTTTTGTTTTTGTTTTTTTTTTTTTTGTTTTAAAATACTAGTATGGGAATGAGAGAATAAAGTTGAAGCTTTTTACCAGGTAAGCACTATGTCTTATTTTAGTAAGTACATTCAGCTGAATTTAGAATGTATGGTACTGAGTCATTTTCATAATGTCAATTCAAAGTTGAAACAAATCTTTTCTTCTATTGAAACAACTTAGAGTAACGTGTGTACCAAGTAATAGCATACACATGGGTGATGATCCGTGACAGTTCATCAAAAGAGCAGTTTGTGGCTAGAAACATGTGAGTCACTCTAGTAACAAAACAGAAAAACTGTAACCTTTTTCTAATTATAGCTTCTCTTCATATGTTATTTAAATGCATGCATGCATGCAAAATGATTATTACTATTTGTTTATGTTACCAAAGTTGGTCCACACTAATCAAAATTATTGTAAGTGCTTCTTGCCGTATAATTTTAAGGTGGTCGGAAAGGATTAAGATATGGGTGCCGGTCTCGAAATGGGTAACCGTGGAGAACAGAGTAATGTTGATGCCAAACAAAAGGCCATTGACGATTGGCTTCCTGTAACTGCTTCAAGACATGGCAAATGGTGGTATTCAGCGTTCCATAATCTTACAGCCATGGTTGGTGCTGGTGTTCTCAGCCTTCCATATGCTATGTCCAATATGGGCTGGTAAATATATATACACTCTAATTAATTATATATTGTATATTTTCGGCTTAACTCATTTTGTTAGTGTGTTTAGTTTTGCAGCGACAAGAATTGATTCCGTAAAATTTATTCTCTCTAAAAGTGATTTGGACATGTAAAAATCAATTCTCGGTATCAAAAGCTACAAATTTGGAGACAAAATCACGTTTACTTGAGAACAACCAAACATATTAAAATTAATTTTGACTACTCCAAAAGTGAAACTTAACATACACTTAATTAGTCTCTACTTTTTTTTTGTCAGATAGCCTAGTGGCTAGAAATTCCACTCTTAAGGTGGATAAGTGAGATGTCCGGAATTTGAATCTCGGACCTACATATAAAATACAATGTCTCTACCAACTTAGTTAACCTCACAGGAACACCGGTCTCTACTTTCTAATCGATAACTTTTTGAAATCCATTTTTTTGTCCTCCCTCATAAATTTGGACCCTTGGTGATGTGATAAACTTTTTATTGAGGAGAGACATAAAACATGTATATAATAAATCAATTTTTATCAAATTTTACGGTACACCAATAAAATAACTTCTAACATTATGCTTCAAAAAAACATTATGGATTTAGATCCTCTCATATTTGAATCTAACATGAGGTGGTTATGTCAATGACAAAATCACTGTTCGAACCTCAAGTTCGCAACATCATGTTTTGGTGGTATTGGATTGTGACCATATTAGATAGAGGGTCTCATAGTTTATATTCTAATTCACTTTATACAAAGTGTGTATGATTATTAATATTTACTATCAAATAACAGGGGGCCAGGAATTATCATTCTTATCATGTCATGGGTCATCACCTTGTACACCCTATGGCAAATGGTTGAAATGCATGAAATGATTCCTGGCAAGAGACTTGATAGGTATCATGAGTTGGGTCAAGAAGCCTTTGGAAAGAAATTGGGGCTGTGGGTTGTGGTTCCACAACAAATTGTTGTTGAAGTTGGCACGTGTATTGTGTACATGGTCACTGGTGGTAAATCATTGAAGAAAGCTCATGACACTATTTGTCCTGATTGCAAAGAGATCAAGACCTCATATTGGATTATTATTTTTGCTTCTGTCAACTTTGTTCTTGCTCAATGCCCCAACTTCAACTCAATTTCTGCTATATCTTTCAGTGCTGCTGTTATGTCTTTGACGTAAGTAATTAAGTTTCATTTATTTTTTTTTCTAGTGGCTAAAATTTTACCTTTTTATGGTAAATAAAGGATTCGAATCTCAATTCCTACATATTACATGCAATGTCTCTACCAACTGAGTTATACTTACGGAGACAGTTCATTTAAAACACATTTAAAAATGTTTTTATAATTTTGATAATTCAGAAGTCATAACTACAGTGACGCTGATTGTTGCTTACTCGTTAGCATTTCTCTTATTTTAATTATGTTATGTTTAAGCTGAATGTTTTGAATTAATTAACCAGATACTCAACCATAGCATGGGCTGCTTCAATTAAAAAAGGGATTACCCCAGATGTTAACTATGGACCCAGATCAACTAGCACCGCTGATAATATATTCAACTTCTTTTCAGCATTGGGAGATGTAGCATTTGCTTATGCAGGACACAATGTGGTTCTTGAAATCCAAGCAACAATGCCATCAACCCCAGAGTGTCCTTCAAAGAAACCTATGTGGAAAGGAGTTATTTTAGCATACATAGGAGTTGCATTTTGCTATTTCCCTACTGCAATTATTGGATATTATATGTTTGGAAACACTGTTGATGATAACATCCTCATCACACTAGAACGCCCTGCTTGGCTCATTGCTGCTGCTAACTTATTTGTTGTTATCCATGTTATTGGAGGCTATCAGGCAAGTTAATTTAATTTAGTGGTTATTATCCTCATCGCTTCATTTTTTTTGTTATGATTAACAGTTTGTGTAAACAATAGGTATTTGCAATGCCCGTGTTTGACATGATTGAAACCATCATGGTTAAGAAGCTAGACTTTACACCTTCTTTTGCACTCCGATTTTCACTTCGCACTTTATATGTTGGTATGTCATATATGTTACTTGAAACTATTAATGCAAGTCATCCATTTGTTTGTGGTTAACTTTTTATTTTAATCCTACTTTGCAGCACTAACAATGTTCATCGGCATATGCATTCCATTCTTTGGTGCTCTTCTTGGATTTCTTGGAGGATTTGCCTTTGCCCCAACAACATATTTCGTAAGTAGAAAGTTTTTTGTACTTATTCAATTTTTATAGAGAATGTTTTAAATCAAAGATCAATAATCAAATGTATTACATAACTAGAGTACTGACCTATTTTGTATTGTTTTATCGATCATTGTTGCAGCTACCCTGTATCATTTGGCTTAAACTCAAAAAACCGGAGAGATTTGGCTTCTCTTGGACTGTTAATATGGTATGTTAATTACTACTTTGCTAGCATTTAATAAAGTGTATCATATTCAATTAGTAGTACATTATTGAGGCTGTAGTTGATTTTGATCTTTGTCATTTCAATTTCAGATATGCATTTTTATTGGAGTCTTATTAATGACACTATCCCCAATTGGTGCTATGAGGAATATTATCGTACAAGCCAAGGACTACAAGTTCTTCTCATAAATTATGGAAACAAACATTGATTTCTGTGGCTCACTTAAAAGTTGATGGAATAAAGAAAAAAGAAACTGAGTACTGAGAGGAGCACTCATTGTACATGCACAAATCTCTAAATACTAATGCATGTGCAGCCTAAAACAAAGTTACCTCTATGTTTATCATAAGTGATGCAACTGCAACTTACAAGGTTACAAAAATTAAAGCATACTCTCTACGCAGAGTTTTATTGTGGGTGTGATTGATATACATTTGCTGGTGCTAGAACAGTTCAGTTGTAACTTGTAGCACGACTTTATGTCATGCATCATATTGTTGGAAAGTCAATGTTGTCCAAATAAAATAATGCACGTTCTTTGCAAGAGCCTTTGTACTATATTTATTTATATTTTTATCTGCACACGAGTGATTAGCACTACTGAAACTCTCACACTTTGCGAAATTTCGGGTTTAAATTTGTAGGTATGATCCAATAATAAAATCACATGTACTTTTACGATCATCCCACCAAATGCAACATCTAAACCGTATATTTGGGTGAACAATAATGATCTTTACCTTGATCAGAGTCGACCAGACGGCGGTGCACGGCGGTTGTTGTTGCGTTTTGTCCAAGCAAACCCGGAGGGGGGTTGTGTACCTACAGACACTCGGACGCTCAAGTCAGTTGAGGTGAAGTGAAGGTTTTCAATAGAGGATGTTACGTACCTTTGACAAATGAGAGGTGCTCTATATATATAGCCCCAGCGCTTGACCAAGGCCGTTGATGGGCAGTTAATGCCCATCAATGGCTGTCGGAAAACGGATGAGGAGCCGTGATGAGCATTAAATGTTCATCATTCCGATGTCGAGCGTTACAGGACGCAGGGGAGACGAGTGCCGTCTAAAGGCCAAGTGGACTTGGGCCTCATGCTTTGGGCCTTGCTCGACGGCCCAAAAGTGGATGTCCTCAACGTATTGGGCATTTAGGCCCAGTCCAGAACAGGAGCCCCCCAAGTCGTCATGCTCGGGCACGAGGATGGTGACTTTAGTTGACCGTAACTCTGGTACTTAGGCTAATAGTATT
Organism: Trifolium subterraneum; assembly: GCA_951799995.1. Taxonomy (NCBI): domain Eukaryota; kingdom Viridiplantae; phylum Streptophyta; class Magnoliopsida; order Fabales; family Fabaceae; genus Trifolium; species Trifolium subterraneum. The sequence goes on from OX637468.1 coordinate 20,979,001, forward strand.
GAGGGTTTGGATCTTTACCGTCGAGCATAGGGAGACGTCGACGAGGAGGCCCTTTGCTTGTAAGGTGATGTCGACGAAGAGGCCCCTTGCCTATTGGGGCGTCGACGATCTGTTCGCTTGGGAGAAGCAAGTTTGTTGAGACTTGTCGAGGAGGGAAATGTTTGGGGAAATATCGAGGAATTTTTGTACGGAATTGTCGCGCATTTATTGCGATCTGTAAATAACGCCGATGATTAAATATGACGAGATTTTCGATGCGATTTTCCCTGATGTTCGGCGAGATTTGCGAACAGATGGATGTGACTTGGATGGACAAGTCACTCTATCCTCCTCCGCCACGTGTAAAGGCTACTCTTAGCACTCAAGTACCCGTTAGCAGGTTTGAATCTCGAGGACGAGTTACAGCCGTTGGATTTTCGCGCCCTTTCACTTCTACGACAAGTGCGTTTGGACCGTTGGATCTTGCGAATCGTGGCCTTTGGATCAAAGCAACGGTCCAGATGCAAGTGGCGCCCCTTCGCTTCGTGCAGGTGCGCTCGTTGGAGATTTCCTATATATAGGAAGTGGAGGGATTTTTCAAACATTTCTGTTTTTTTCTTCCAACTTCACCTCATATTCTCTCAACTTCTTCTAAACTCCAAACCTTTCCAAGTTCCAAACTTTCAACTCCTTCGCATTCTCTCTGTCTCCAGGGTTCGTTTGTCAGATTCAACTTCGCTTTTACAACTACAAGTAAGTGCTGAAACCTTCTTGTTTATGTTTTTGCGGTTTTACGTTTGTTGAAGCTGTAAAATTTTCTTTGAGTTTTTCTTCTCTTCTTTGCGGTTTTGCTTTCTGTGGTTTGAGGGTTTTAATTGGTGATTAGCACCTTTCCCTCCCGCAAAACAGAGCTAAAACGTTTGTTTAGTTGATACTAGGTCTTTGTTTAAGAGTTCACTGGCGATTTTCGCTTTGTGAACTCGCTTTGGCTTTCTGGTTTTTGACAAATTAAGTCGAGCATTCATATGAATGTGCGAGCATTCATATGGATATGTCGAACATTCTTCCCTTTGGGAAGGTAAGATGTTCGTCGATCACATATGTCCGCGAGGATAATAACGTGCCGAGCATTCCCCTTTTTAGGAAGATTAGATAGTTGTTGAGCACGTATGCTCGTATGGGTCTTCGATATCCTCGCCCTTTCACTTGATTTGGCGGTGGAAGGGTGGATTTGATGTTTAAATGTCGAATTCATCTTTCTCCTCTGCTTTTTCAGGTGTGATGGCCGAGGAACAGGCTCCAGCATCGACTTCGAACGTCGATGCAGACGAATACGAATGGGTGGCCGACGAGCCTCGGACTACGGTTTCGAAGTTCTCCCTGAACGGCGGGGATGGAATGTTTAGGACAATTCAACGTTCCCCTACAAATGATTGGAAAGCCTGTATACCAAACACTAATCGTCGTATTTGCAGCAAATTCCAGTGGGGATCTTTCCCTATGTATCAGATAGCGTTCGAGCATATGGGTTACAGATTGCCCTTCAGCAACTTTGAAGTCGCAGTCTTTCGATACCTGCACCTCACTCCTTCCCAGTTACATCCCAACTCTTTGGCCTTCATAAGGGCCTTTGAGATGACGGCGGCGTACTTAGGATTTTTGCCGACCATCCCGCTGTTCTTCCATGCTTTCCATCTACAGAGGTCGAAGCCCAAAGGGAATGCTGCGAACAAGTTTGGGTGGGTTTCGCTGAAGCAGAGCGTTAAGCTCTTCGAAATGTTCTTAGAATCTGTTCGGGGTTTCAAGGACAGCTACTTTTTCATTAAGCCCCTGAACTCCGTCTCCTAGCAGAGCATCATTTACCGGGGACCAGCTAAGGATGCCACTGGAGCCCCTTTGATAGGTCTGGATGGTCGTCCCATCCTAGAGGATTATAGCCGCTTTCCTCTGTTGTGGAGGAAAAGCCATTACCTGAAGTCGGCCAATAACTTTATATACTCTGCGGAGGAGCTGACGGTTGAGGAACTGTCCAACTACGAACAGATGAAAGTCTTCGTGGGTAGTTTTCCTCGTAAATCCTACGAAGATGAGGAAGGGAATCTCGTTCTCGACGAGTCTGGTGCTCCTTTGAAGAAGAAGTCCTTTATTGATACGAGGAGACTGCTCGCTTGCAAAAGCGCGGCAGAGATGGAGGCTTGCTTTCGTATGCTCTTTATTTTTCCCATTTAGTATCCTCGTATATACTTTGATTCAGTTTTCTTGTAAGTTTACTGATTTTTTGTTCATTTATTTTTGTAGAGGAAATGTCGAGAGTTGCAGCAAAGCTCCGAAAGTCTAAGGCTGCTAAGGAGAAGAGGCAGGCTGTCGTGCTTGGCTCTTCTTCCAATATTGCTCCTTCCCCTGGAGGGGATATGATGGATAATGCTCGTGGCAGTGCTGTGGTCGTGGACCTGGAGGATGTGGCCGTCAATGCTAATGTCGACAGTCAGCCTCGTCCTGCCAAAGTTGCTCGGGTCGACCAAGGCAATAGCTCCGCTATTGGTCGGGTTCTTCCAACTTCGCCCAAATTTGTGCTCCCTCCGGCCATTGGCAGTCCAGACTTGGTCAGGAAATCCCCGTCTCTCTCTCTGACGCTGAGCAAGCTATAATGAATGATATGGGCCCTGAGGCCTTGATGAACGAACTCGCGGATGCGATGGTCGCGGCGTTCAAGTTGATGGAGATTTCCAGCTTCCTCAATGGTCGGGAATGTAAATACTTAGAGGAGAGGGATGCAGCAAGGGAGGAGGCTGTCCTTGCCAACCAGAAGTTGGAGCAAGCCAAAGTCAATCATGCCGCTTACAAGGAGAAGTATACGCTCCAAGCAGGTTTGGTGACCAAACTAACTGAGAAGGAGACTGAGGCTGCTCGACTAGTCGGGGAGAAGGCGGAGCTGGAGGGAAGGGTCAAGGACTTGACGACGGAGAAGGAGACCCTGGAGGGAAAGGTGAGAGATCTGGAGAGAAGGCCTTGCTCGAGTGGCACTGCCCCTGATGCTGATGAACTCGTGGTCGACCCTAATGGTGAATATAAGGGGTTCACCCGAGAAGCTCTGGTCTCCAGGATCTTCGAGCTTGAAGGCCAGCAATTGGACGTTGCGAAGTCGAGCTTCGACAATGCTGTCGCCCAAATGATGGTCCTTAACCCCGGTGTGGAGCTGGTCGTAGCGGGTGAATCCGAGCTCAAGGAGGTCCAAGATGGTGCCATTGTAACCCCCTCCCCATATGAAGAAGATTGACTTGTATTTAAACTTGTCTTTGTTTTGTAAATTTATTTTGGAAGTCGGCGTTATGCTCGCCTAGGCCTTTTGATGTATTTGGTGCTTGCTCGCCCCCTTTTGTAATTTCGCGACAATTGCGGCCTGTGGTCGCCTTTATTTACAACTCCTTATTTTGCAATTTGTGCTGGTTTATAACTTGTTTGTGGAGTGTTTACTTTAAATATGTCGATGAATGTTTAATGTTTGCATAATTATTTCCCTGCGAATTTGATTGTTTAGAGAGTACAAGGATACCTTGAAAACGATGCTCGATTCTTACTTAGGATTTTAACTTAGTGTTTTTAGTCGTTCTATTTGTTAGGTAGATTACCTTTTGCGTTAGTGCTCGTCTAAAAATTACGGTTGCTTCTTGATGTCGCGGATCGTAAGCACCGTTCCCGAGCAGTTTGTGGAACTGCTCGAGTGTTTGGCTAGCTCCCAAACTAGAGTCGAGGAAAGTTTCTTCGCTTGAAATCTTTTCTCGCAGCATTGAGCATCCCATCGCGAGCTGGGTGTTCTGCCGGGCATGTACTAAGCAACGATGGGGCTCGCATGGAGTACTCCCTCGTTGAGCGTTGACGTCAGTATCTAATGCCAACGTCGAGCTTTAGAACTTTTAAGATTCCTGCCCGTACCTAGGCATTCCTCCGTTGTATAGGCGCGTCTCCTCGGTGGGATTTGCAGCCTTCGTTGAAGAGCATGTCGAATTACGCTATTTTCAACTATAGTATTGTTTTAGCTTTTCAGCGTTCCACGTGCGAGAGATTTCTTTGCCGTAGAGATCTTCGAGGTGGTATGCTCCGTTTTCTGTTTTTGCTCAGACTTGATATGGTCCTTCCCAATTAGCTGCGAGCTTCCCTTCTCGTGAATCCTTTTGGTTTCTTCTTAGTACCAAGCTTCCTACCTCGAATTCTCTTTTGATGACCCTTTTGTCGTGCCGAGCAGCTATTTTCTGCTTGAGGGCTGCTTCTCGAAGAGAAGCCCCTGTTCTCAGCTCCTCGACGAGATCTAGTTCTTCTCTTAGTAACTCGTCGTTTGTGTCCTCCTCGTGAGGATATTCGATCCTCGAGGATGGTTCTCCTATTTCCACGGGAATTACTGCCTCCGTTCCGTATGTTAATCGGAAGGGTGTTTCCCCGGTAGTGGAATGAGGAGTGGTTCTGTAGGACCATAGGACGTTGTACAATTCCTCGGTCCAGTTTCCTTTAAATGTGCCCATTCTTCGTCTTAATCCTCGTAATAGCACACGGTTGGCTGCTTCCGCTTGCCCGTTGGTTTGAGGATGCTCGACTGATGTGAAGTTTTGAGTGGTGCCTATTGCGGCGAGGAATTCTTAGAATTTCTTGTTCGTAAACTGCGTTCCATCTGTTACCACTACTTGAGGGATTCCGAACCTTGCAAGCACGTTTCTTTTGAAGAAACGAAGTATGTGGGATGCGCCGATTTTTGCGAGGGGTTCTGCTTCAATCCATTTGGTGAAGTAGTCCACGGCAACTATGAGGTATTTGACTTGGCTCGCGGCTGTTGGGAAAGGTCCAAGGATATCCATTCCCCACCAAGCAAACGGCCACGGGGAAATCAGCGTTTTCAACTCGTTGGCTGGTGCGATGTGCATGTCCCCGTGTCTTTGGCACTTGTCACACTTAAGGACGTGGTCTTTGGCGTCGGTTTGCATCGTCGGCCAATAGTACCCTGCCCTTAGTGCCTTTCTTGCCAGAGATCGTCCACCAATATGTTGTCCATTGATCCCTTCGTGGATTTCTTGCAGGATGAACTCTACGCGTGTTTCGTCCACGCATTTGAGCAATGGGATTGAGAATCCTCTTCGATATAACTTATCGTCGAGCAGGACGTATGAACACGCTCTTTTTCGGATTCTTGTTGCTTCCTTGGCGTCTGCGGGCAGTGTGTTTGACTTCAGGAAGTTGTACACCGGGGCCATCCAGCTTTGATCGTCAATAGTACAGATGTGCATGACTTCTGCTGCTTTTTCGATGCTCGGCTTTGTCAATGTTTCCTGAATGAGGGATTGGTTGCCGGCTTTTTTGCGCCTTGTGCTCGCAAGTTTTGAAAGGAAATCCGCTCGTGCATTGTGTTCTCGAGGAACATGTTTCACCTCCGTCTCCTTAAACTTTGCGAGTTTTGTTTTGATGAGGTTTAGATATTCGAGGAGTCGTTCCTCTTTTGTTTGATATTCTCCTGATACTTGAGACGCTACCAGCTGCGAATTTGTGAATATTTTGATATCCTCGGCTCCCATGTCCTCGGCTAATCTTAACCCTTCTAGGAAAGCTTCGTATTCGGCTTGGTTATTGGTCGTTGGGAAAGAAAGTCTGAGGGACACTTCTATTAGGACTCCATCCCCGTTTTCGAGTATGATGCCCGCCCCACTTCCTTGTGAATTCGAGGATCCATCGACAAAGATGGTCCATTTGTTCTTTTCGAAAGTCGTCGACGTTGTCATTTCGGCGACGAAATCGGCAAGTACTTGGGCTTTCAAAGCCTTTCTACTTTCGAAGCTTATGTCGAATTCCGCAAGTTCCAACGACCATTTTAACATTCTTCCGACCATATCTGGTCGTGCCAGCAATTGCTTTACAGGTTGATCTGTCCGGATGACGATGGAATGGGCGAGGAAATAGTATCGAAGTTTCCTCACAGCCATTATTACTGCCAGAGCAATTTTTTCTATTTGCAAGTATCGGAGTTCTGGTCCTTGCAGTGCTCGGCTTACAAATTAGACAGGCTTTTGCCATTGCTCGGTTTCTCTTATGAGAACGCCGTTTATGGCCTTTGATGCTACGGCGAGGTAGAGGTAGAGTTTTTCGCCCTCGACTGGTCGTGTTAATACTGGTGGTTCGGACAATGCTCTTTTGAGGTGTTGTAATGCTCCTTCGCACTCTTCCGTCCATTCGAAAGTTGTTTCTTTTCTGAGGAGCTTGAAGAGTGGCAGAGCATGTTGAGCAGATTTGGCGACGAATCTGGCCATCGAGGTCAACATGCCGTTCAATGTTTGGATGGATTTCTTCGATTTTGGATTTGGATAGTCGAAGAAAGCCCTGCATTTGTCGGGATTGGCTTATATTCCTCGTTCTGTTAGGTAGAAACCGAGGAATTTTCCAGCCTTAACCCCGAACGTGCATTTTTCCGAATTGAACCTCATGTTAAACTTTCTTGCTTGGTCGAACACCCTTTTTAAGTGGACGGTATGATCGATTTCCTCTTCGGATTTAACGATCATGTCGTCCATGTAAACTTCGAGCATGTCTCCAATTTCATTGTGAAATACTTTGTTCATCATCCTCTGGTAAGTGGCACCTGCATTTTTGAGCCCGAAAGGCATTACATTATAATAATACTTACCAGTTTCGGTCATGAAAGCTGTTTTCTTTTTATCGATTTCAGCCATTTTTATTTGATTATAACCAGAATATGCGTCCATAAATGATAGTAATTTAAACCCGGAGGAATTATCTACTAATTTATCTATGTTCGGCAAAGGATAAGCGTCTTTAGGGCAAGCCCTATTAAGATCGGTATAATCAACACACATACGCCACTTTCCATTAGATTTTTTAAGAAGTACAACATTAGAAAGCCAGGTTGTGTACTGGGCTTCAACAATGAAATTGGCCTCTAGGAGGTCTTTTACAGCTTTTCGAGCAGCCTCCGCTTTTTCGGGGGACTGCTTCCTACGACGCTGAACTACAGCACTAGCCCTAGGATCTATGGTCAATTGATGACAAGCGACCTCGGGGTCTATTCCGGGCATTTCAGCTGCACTCCAAGCAAACAGTTCAGCATTTTCCCTTAAGCAAGCTTTCAACTGCCTTTTTACTAAGTCGGGGAGATCAGCTCCAATCTTCACGCCCTTTGTTGGATCCTCGCCAAGGGGAACTAGTTCAGATTCTCCATCAGGGATGGGACGATAGTTTTCCTTGATCAAAATGTCGTCCTTGATCGCCTTCTTTTCTTGTTTGCGCTCCTTCTTGGAAGTTCGAGCATCCAATTCAACTTCATCCTCGGTACTGATTGAGTTTACACCGGGGAGCTTTGTTTCTTCTTTCTTCTTCTTCGGCGTAACCACAGAGTTGAGGTTCTTGGACGCAGCTTCAAAGCACCGCCGAGCAGCTTCTATGTCCCCGTTGATTGTGGCGACCTATCCATCCTTGGTGTAATACTTTAACTTCATATGGATGGTCGAGGATACTGCAAACAGTTCAGCTAAAATTGGTCGTCCAATGATGCAGTTGTACAGAGATGGGCAGTCGACGACCAGGAACTTGACCTTCACGGATTTCATGGCCTTCTTTTCGCCAAAGGGGACGATCAGATCCACGTATCCCCAAGGTTTTGTTGTCGATCCGTTGAACCCTTGAAGGTCGGATCCAACGTAAGGGACCAAATTTTCCTCGGTAAGCTGCAGCACTTTGAAGAGTCCTGAGTACATAATGTCACAGGAGCTTCCTTGATCGACGAGGATTCTTCTCACGTCGAAGTTGGCCATTTTTGCTCTGACGAGCAAAGGGATTTGCAAGTTTGGTGATCCTCCGGGGACCTCTTCCCTATAGAATGCCAAAGGAATAGAGCTTTCTTTCACCTCTGTTATTTTTATTTCCTCGACCGGGGACGCTTTCTCTAACTCATCGAATTTCCTTTTGATGGATCCGATGATTACGGGATTAAATCCTGCTCCGGAGATAACTAGGGCTCCGGGGAAATTTTCCCAATTTCCGTCCAGATGAGCGGCAAGATAATCAAGAGCCCCTTTCTCCTCGTCGGTTGGCAGAGGAAGGAAATCTTCAGGTCTTGAGATGACGAGGGCTACTGGATCAACTGCCAATTGATTTTGTCGAGGAGCATTGTTGGCCGCTCTTGGTTGTCCATCTATGTACTGTCGTGCATATCCTTTCTGAATGAAGATTTCAATGGCGTCCTTTAGATGCACGTAGTCTTCAGTCACATGCCCGTAACTTTTGTGGAAACGACAAAATTTCTTCTTGTCCACGTTTTGTTTTGCGGGCAGCTGTTTTGGGAACCTGATTCCAGCACTTTTGAATTCAGCGCTTGATATCTCGGATAAGATCCTGTTTCGAGGAGCATTGAGGGGAGTGTGGTATCTGAATTGACTTTTTGGTGGTTTAACCTCTCTGACTTTTCCATCTTCCCTTTTCTTTTCATCTCCTCGACGTTCTTCTCTCTGCGAGAAGGGTCCACCGACCTCGAAAGTTTTTGGTCTTCTGACCTCTGAGGCCTTTTACTTATCCTCCCACTTGATGTATCGTTGGGCTAATTCGAAGAATGCGTCGAGGGTTTGTACTTCGACGATCCCAACTGCTTCTTGGAACTTCATTCCCTCGCGCAATCCTTCTTCGAGGAGATACAGCTTCATCTTGGACGATTACCTTTAGGCTGGCCACTGTCTTCGGATGTCGTCGAGAGGTTGTGAAGTGTGCCGTGAACATTCGGCAAAGTTCTTCCCATGAGTCGATTGAGCCTGGAGGTAAGTTTCTCCACCAGGTTGATGCTCCCCGTATCAGAGATAGCGGGAATAACTTGCATTTAATTGACCCCCGCAGATTCCTGTAGTCGAGGGCGGTCTCGACGCTCTGGACATGCTCGTCAGGGTCTGTCGTTCCATCATATTTGTCCAGCGTTGGGGGTTTTTTCCAGTCCTCGTGGGAGTGGAATGTCCATGATTCTTCTCGAGAGGGGTCCTCGGTGCCTCTCGTCTCCACTGCCCGGAGATTCTCTTCTTGGGGAATGTCGGACATTTCCTCCACGAGCAGCTGCTTCTCCGTTCCTCGGTGGTGATCGGTTATTTCTTCGAGGAGGTGAACGTCTGTTCCTTGGCGGGGAAACGTGGTTGTTTCTTTGTGGAGAGTGATTCTGCCTCCGAGGAATGTCTCTGGGAGGACTCACTGGTCTCTCCGCATTTTGTCGAGGTGCAGGCCTCGGGGACCTAGACCTCGATCGCGAGCGATTGTTCTCAGGTGTCGACGATCTTTGTCGACGAGTACTTCGCGATATCCTTGAAGCAACACGCGATTCTTCGACTGCTCGGAGTCGTCGATTCTGCTCGCGGATCAGCTCGTTTTGCCCACGCATGTTGTCTGCTTGCTCGCGAAGTATCTGCCCCTGCCTGTTGATGGTGTTGACCAACGCAGCCATCACCACTTCCATTGGTGCTCCTTGTGGAACTTGTGGGACCACCAGTGGACCCTCCTGTTGTGGAGGTTGGTGCGGCGGCGGTACATCAAGCGGAGTCGCTTGTGCATGCGCGGCGCTACCTTCCGGCGTGACAGAGGTTTCGACGCCATCAAATTGGTTTTGGTGATTTGGATGATTGTTTTCTCCTACAAATTCATTGTTTGCACCAGCCATTTGGTCAAGAAATGGTTTTTTTTTGTGAGTTTTAGTCTAATTCTGGGAAAAGACGGGGGAAACTTTAATTCCCACAGACGGCGCCACTGATCTTTACCTTGATCAGAGTCGACCAGACGGCGGTGCACGGCAGTTGTTGTTGCGTTTTGTCCAAGCAAACCCGGAGGGGGGTTGTGTACCTGCAGACACTCCGACGCTCAAGTCAGTTGAGGTGAAGTGAAGGTTTTCAATAGAGGGTGTTACGTACCTTTGACAAATGAGAGGTGCTCTATATATATAGCCCCAGCGCTTGGCCAAGGTCGTTGATGGGCAGTTAATGCCCATCAATGGCTGTCGGAAAACGGCTGAGGAGCCGTGATGAGCATTAAATGTTCATCATTCCGATGTCGAGCGTTACAGGACGCAGGGGAGACGTGTGCCGTCTAAAGGCCAAGTGGACTTGGGCCTCATGCTTTAGGCCTTGCTCGACGGCCCAAAAGTGGATGTCCTCAACGTGTTGGGCATTTAGGCCCAGTCCAGAACAGGAGCCCCCCAAGTCGTAATGCTCGGGCACGAGGATGGTGACTTTAGTTGACCGTAACTCTGGTACTTAGGCTACTAGTATTGAGGGTTTGGATCTTTACCGTCGAGCATAGGGAGACGTCGACGAGGAGGCCCTTTGCTTGTAAGGTGATGTCGACGAGGAGGCCCCTTGCTCTAACTTCATGAACTCTACCATCTTTTTATTCTTCACATCTGCCGGAAAATACTTGTTAAAGAATTCTCGTTTGAACATCTCCCAAGTGATGACAACACCTCTATCACCTAGTCTCAACTTAGTATTCTTCCACCATTGGTTTGCCTCTTCCCTAAGCATATAGGTTCCCAATGCAAGTTTGTTCTCATTGTTGGAGTAAGCCCTAAAAGCCAATCTATTTGATAGCATTTGCTTTTGTATTGTGACATGATTTATATATATTAAATATATATAATAAGGCATTTCTTTATTATGTTTGTTTTCCAAAATGATAAAGTCCCTAGAATAGATTGTTCATGTAATGAAACATTAAGTGAGACTTAATCGTGAGATTACATTAACTTAAGAACACTATTCTTAAAGTATCCGTAGTCAAGCTTTAATATGAAATGGGATAACATTAAAGCATAGAGACTATTATGTTGGTAGACTGATGATCACGTCTCACTGATCATAGATAATGAGTTATCAAGTCTTCACATAGATATAAATGTTAAGGGTAACTTTATATCGGATTGATCCACCATGAGAATACTACATAGAATGTTATGAAATGTCATAAGTTATTCTCATAGTGATAAAAGGTGCATTCCATCCTTCGACCTGAAACCACTGTGTACCCTAGATGTAGGAGTGTAATACCTTGTTGTCATTCAAACGTTATCCGTAACTGGATAACTATAAAGTTGGTTGATGGGTATCACACGAATCATGCTGAGGGACATGAGTGGCCTAGATGGGATTTGTCCCTCCTACATAACGGGAGATATGTCTATGGGCCCAATATTGAACTAGACAAGGATGACATACTATGTCTTGTGTTCAATATAGACATGAGGACAAAAGGGTAATTATGCACAAGATGTTTATCACAGAAAGGTTAGTCAGATCACATGACATTCTTATAACTTGGGTAACAGTGATGTGTTGCTAGATACCGCTCACTGTTTATAATATTAAGATAAATATTATTGCCAACGTTATAAGAACCTACAGGGTCACACACATAAGGACAGTTAAAACGGGAAAAATAAGTAAGACTTATTGCGGGGGTGCAATTAGTGAAAAACAAATATTGGGCTTAAGAAGTCCAAATTCGTGTGAACTGAAGCTCACATAAGAAACTCTATAAATAGAGCCTTATGAAGTTCAGTCTCACACACTTTTGGAGAAATTCTGAATTTCTCTAAACCCTAATTCGTATTTGAGAAATTCTGAATTTCTCTAAACCCTAATCCGCTCAAGTTCCCTCATTCTTCATCCAAGAACGGCTAGCACCGAAGGTTGAAGGTTCCTGTTCGTGTGGACTAAGTGGAGGCGCTGCAATTGTGGTGCTCGTGATCAATTGAAGGTTCTTGTTCGTGATCATACAGTGTTTCTTGTTCGTGATCGAAAGGCAGTTCGTGATCGAAAGCTCCTTGTTCGCGAAAGAAAGCATCAGTTCTTCAAAGGTAAAAATATATTCTTGACCATGATCTTTCACATGGATCCATTGAAGGAAATAAAATTTTAAAATCCGCTGCGTTTTATCTTTGATAAACAGTCACGTTTTCCTTCACTCATTAGCACACTCCATAGCATCAAAGATAATCTCAACTTCTTCAACCCACTTAACCGCTCCATCCGGGTTAAAACTTCCAACAAAGAAGGATCGCTTGTGCTTCAAAAACCTATCCAAGCGCTTCTCTCCATCCCTAGCCGGATCATCACCTCTTGCCAATAAATGAGTCAAACTAGCAAGTGACTCCGCGATCTGAGCATTAGCACGTGCCGACGTCATGGTCCTGAACAGTCAATTCCAATCAACAAACAAACGTTACAACAATAGTACAAACAATGCACCCTACACATGTTGTACAACGGGTTACTAAGCCTAATTGATTCCAATGAATCGACCTTGCTCTGATACCAATTGTAACACCCTACTTATATCTACCCAAAAATTTCGACCGAATAAATAAATAAGACGCAAGTAGACACAAGAAGAGCGTTACATGTGAGAATCATCATTTAATCATAGCATATAAGCCAAACATATATCATGCTTCACATACATTGCAGCGGAAAATAATAGTAAAACCTCATCATACAAGTCATGATTCCAATAATACAATCATAGATAAGTCAACATCCACATAAATCACCTATCAATATCTCATCGTCAATTAAATAGGCAATTTTAAATAATTGGCATAAGCCTTACACCATCATACACAAATAAGGTCTAACAACGACACTAGCCAAAACCCAATAAATAAGATAAACCCCAACATGGTGTTACAAATCCTTCAGAGCAATGGACACGGGTACTACACTAATAGTAAGACACATCTCCTCACCCCGAACACTTGGCAACAAAGCCGGGTACTCCTCCTAAGCAAGCAAAGCAAATCCTCACGCCTGAGAATCTGAATCGCCCAACGATCCATTATAAAAGAAATAGAGAGTTAGTACATATAATCGGCATTGAAATAAATGAAAGTAAATAACTAACATTAAATCCAATTCAACATATATAATGCAATCATATACACATCCATTCACTATTCACATGCCAACACTCATACAATACCAATTTATCACCATCAATAAGACACACACATATAATTACCTTACAGGTATCAATCAACAAGTTAAATGCACATTTAATGAGAACACCATTATTCAAGTATCACATCATTATCACATCAACACAAATAAGATTCACCTTCCTAATGCATCTAATGTCACCTTCATGTATGTCCTAGACACGTCTACATGTGGTACCGTTCACCATCAATATAGGATACAAGAATCCTCTTCGCCATCTATCATCACCATCAATTGACACAACTTACGCATGAATGATGTGTCACGACATTGCATCAATATAAATCAATTTATATATTCACCATCACTTCATGTATAAATACATGATATCACCAACTCGCCATCAATATTTCATACACATATAAGCATATTCAACGAGTGCATGAAAAACATCATCATCCATTTTATCATATCATATATATATTCCAACACGTACACCTAATTGAGATTAATTCAATTTATCATCATCTATCACACAACCCTCATAAAATATTATCATCATTTATGTATCACTATAAGACTAGCAACCTATACCCAAACTATCACCATCATCAATTAATAATCAAAGGAAATTTGACTGCCTTCGCTAGCTCTCGCTAGGCGAGCTCTGGCGAAGCAAGTCAGAAGCTTCCTCGCGTCTAGCGAGTCCTAGCGAGCAAGTCTGGCAACCTTCGCCATTCGTTCGCTAGCTCTCGCTGTAGCGAAGCAAGACAGACAGAACAGGGCTGGCTGGCGAGCACTGGCGAGCCCAACAAGTTTTCCTCGCTAGCTCTCGCTCAGCGACGAGTGCCCAGAATTTCTGCTCTGTTTTCGTGGCTGTTCGGATTCCACCCCAAATCATCCAAAACGTGTTCCAGTTTTAAAAAGATGTTTTCTTTAGATCATAAACATGTTATCATACATAGAAGTACAAGTTTCATCTCTTACAAACACCAAAATCATCACTAATCAAATATTATGCATATTTTTCATTCAAAACCCAAAAACTCATAATTTCGTATGAACATGCTTTGATTCTCAAAATTGAAATCATCAATAAGTACTTTTAACATCACATAACATGGATAACACGAAACCATTACAAAAGGAAGCATTTTGATTCATATAAACACATAAAAATGCTAACTTTAGGCATAGCAAAAGGGTGAGATGGTTTGGGCAAAGAGAACATGATTTCTCCTCCCTCTTTATCACCCACAAATTATATGAAACTACTCTCTTACCTCCAATTCTTCAAGAATGAGCTCCCCCAAATCTCTATCTTAACTCCTCTTCTATGTTCTTCTCCTCTCCTTCTTCTCTAGACCTTCTCTCTCTAATTCTTCATAAAAGTGTGACAAATGACTTTCTCTCACTAAGTTTCCAAACTTATACCTAGGTTAATTCCCTTCAATTTACCAAATTACCCTTCCTCATAAGCCCACTCAAGTGTTCTATTTACACCTCCTAAAAACACTACTATTCTATTCACACCACTACACTAAAAGCCACATATTTAAATAAATCACACAACATTGAATTTAAATAAATAAATAATTAAAATTAAAAACAGGATGTGACAAATACTGTGTCAGAAATTAGGGTTAGGACAGATGAAATTTTCCCCTTTTGGACAAAATTGCCCTTTTGGGCCTGGATGAGGACAAAAACACATATCTGGACTTTTTTGAAAAATTGACAAAAACACCAAAAAATAAAAATAAAATAAAATAATAATATATATATAATAATAATAAAACGAATTTAAATAAAAAGTAAAGAAATAATAATAATAATAAAAATAAAAAGAAAATAAAAATGAAACCAAATAAATGAGGTATTTTAAAATACCTCTCTGCCGAAATTTCGTCAGAAACGACAAAGGGAAGAAAAAAACAGTTTTAAACGCCGAACAAAAGTGATCGGTCAAAAAATGGGGTATGACACTGGAAATTTCAAAACCTTGTTTCTTTGCTCATAAAGTGTTCCAGGGGTCAAAAACCTACAAAAATGGTTGGAATTTAGATGAAAAGAAATATATACATTAAAGTGGGAATGTTCTTAATGATATCTTACAAAACAAGTTAATAAGTGTCTTGATTCAACATATAATTTAACTACTTTTTGGCACTTATCATATACGAATATGTTTCAAGTTCTAGGACTCGAACTGATCTGTTATATGGTGGGTGAAGAATATATGAACTTTTCATTAACAACAACGTAATACATAACTTAAGACATTGGATTTAAGTAGTTAATGAATTTCACCAAATGACAAATCGTTCGAGACACCTAGAGTTTGATTCCTGAGTGGAACAATTTCTTGGTCAGACTTTACTTACCTCGCAGCCAGATTTCGGATTACTAGTTCTTATTCTCCTAAGAACCGGAGGATTAACACCAAAAAATAGTATATCAAAATAAAGATCAACAACAAACATAAACATAAATTTAAAACACTAATTAAACACAACCTAAACTATGAAATAACCAGATTAATTATTTTATCTCAATCAGGATCAGCCATTTACGCCACAATTTTATCGAAGATCCTCAAACAAATCAAGCCTGAACAGACCACATCAGGGTCATGTCTAACTTGATCAGTCATTTGGTACTATACTGGGAGAAAATAGAGAACATAGTAAAAATATATTGTACATCTTGGAAAACTTATACAAAACTGACTATACAGATTTTAACATATTTTAATTTCCTTAACTAGTGTCAATTACCGGTTAGCATTTTTCTTAATTAATAGACAATCTAATTTATTGGCTAAATTATTCTTTTGGTCCCTTAACTTATTTGTTAGTTTCATTTTGATTCTCTAACTAAGTTTTGTTCTGTTTTGGTCCATTAACTATATTTTTGTTAGTCTTTTTGGTCCTTTTGATTAGTTTTAAGCTAAAAATGTATGTTAACTTTAATTTTCTTCGTTTGAATCTTTCATCTTCTTCATCTATTTCTGAAGGAAAAAAAAAAGGAACCACGCTACCAAATCTTTCATCTTCATCCTTTCGGTTGACTTTTTATTATATTTTTCCTTTTAAATAAATAAAATGAATAAAAAAGCCACCTAGAGCAATATTAATTATATGTATTAATTAAATAAATTAAAATGAAATAAAAGCCATGTGTATGTATCACGTCATCAAAATGGTATAGTCCCCGTTGTACAACTAGGGGATAAAATGAGAGAATCTTTATATTATAGGGAATCGCAAAAGAATATTACATGGTCATGGCCCTCCTCAGCCGCCCGGATCATCAATGTTGTGACAAAGAACTAAACCATCACTCAAAGTTATGAGACTAACTATATTTGATAGGAAACTCAAAACATTATTAGGGCACTAGAAGACTTTAGAATGTAACTTTATCCTTTTTGTGACATATCTATGGCTTATTTCATCAGGTTGAATGAATGAATAAGCATGTGTCATCCCTCACAAATAGATCGAAAGATAACAATATTAGAAACAATTTTCAGAACACATGCTTATTCATTCAACCTGATGAAATAAGTCAAATTACTAAAAGGGTAGAGTTACATTCTTTACCTAAACACCAACAGTCTTCTAGTGTGTTTTGAGTTTCCTATAGTTGGTCTATAGTTGGTCTCATAGCTTCAAGTAATGGTCTAGTTCTTTGTCACAACGTTAATGATTTAGTTAAAGTTTTTATATGCAACTCAACAACAAAATCTTGGTTTTCCATTCCAATCTCAGAGTCGCTTCAATAAACAATAATTTTGCTAATGCAAAACTTATGTTACATTGCTCTTTAGAGAACTACAAAGTGTTTCTTTTTTCTTGCTGTCCTTTGTTTGCTTTTTTGCTGTCCACAAAGTGTAATCCAACTTATTATACATGCAATGCTCGTTAAATTTGCATAAAACTTCAGAAAGAAAAAAAAATTAAAAAACAAAAGTTCATGACAAAAATAAAACAATACAAAATTCTCATTTTAAATAAATTGATCACCTTTCTCGCGGCGAAATTTTGTTCTTACAATGAAATCATGTCAATCTCTTGGTTGAGGATTTGAATAATTAGATGGCCACAGTCCATAAACCTGTCATATACCGTAGATAGTTAATACAGGGACCATGCATGTAATACCCTTAAGTTATCCCTTTATTTTATTTAAGAATTTTGTTTAATTGATTTAATTTGTATATAAATATCAATATATCATAAAACATCTCTGCACGGATTGTGTAATCTAAGTTGTGGTTCAAAATAAGTTTCTTAACATTCAATTAAAAACATTATTACGTCAGTGGAATTACATGAGAGGACCGATCACTAGTTTAAAAGTGATTGAAAAATATCTAGGCATATATTAGTCAATATTGATACAAATCAAGTGCATGAAAGTTTAAAATTTCAATTTTAAGGAAGCATAAACAACAACAACAACAACAGTAGGATATCAATTTGCATCTATCAGAGTGGATCACCGCGGGGATTACTCCGTTCGGAGATCTGAAAATGGGGATTTTTTCCCCTTGGGAACGGACGAACGGTGATGGAGGCAAAACTTTCCCCGGAGGCAGTTCGGGGCGGGGATCAGGGATTAAGCATATGTTGTTATGCATTGTTTTTTGGTTATGAAATGCATTATGTGTTGTTTTGATCATTAAAAAAGAAAGATGCAAAATATTTATTTATTGTTTAATAAAAAAGGAAAGGCTTAATTGCAGTTTTGATCCCCCTATTTTCACTATTTTGCAGTTTTAGTCCCCCTATTTTAAAATTCGACAGTTTTGGTCCCCCTATTTTAATTTTTTACTATAAATCAATGATGTGATATATTTTAAACGACGTGGTATGTGATATGATGATAAGAAAATACCAAGATCGGTGAAATTGTAAGAAAAATCCTTTAAAAAGTTTATTCAAAACATGTTTTATCACCATATTTTAGACAAAATATGGGTTTGGGGGACCAAAACTGTCGAATTTTAAAATAGGGGGACCAAAACTGCAAAATGATGAAAATAGGGGGACCAAAACTGCAATTAAGCCAAAAGGAAACAAATAACGTTATAATTTTGTTCTTGAAATATAGAAATTTTATATATTCGATCTCTGTGGATCCCACGGGTACCGTGGGGATGGGGATGAAGAGGCAAATATTCCCCCATGGGGAAGGGGATGGAGGCAAAAATTTCCCCGCGGACATTTCGGGGCGGAGAACGGGGATGCTTCCTCCGCACGTTCCCCCGCCCCGTTGACATCCCCAAACAAGTGCAACAACAAAAGGAAAGAAACATTTATAAAAAAAAAAAGGAAAGAAACGACCAACTCATAATTACAAAATTTCAGAAATTGAGATGAAAGGTTAAACCCCTTACCTCTTTGCTCTACCCTCTTCTCGGTTCTCTTTTATGAAATTGTGGCCGATTTCAATTTTGGTCTTATGTTTGCCTATTTATAGAAAAAGGTCTAGGGTTCTTTTTCTTAAAGAAAAGAGAAAATCTCATGGATCTGTTTCAATTTAAAATTATGATAATATCTCTCAATAATTTATTTCTACTTTTATTTTCTGAGTATATCTCTCCATGATTCTGGCCCCGTTTGTTTTGGATTTATTTTAAATAGATTTTGTAGTGTTAGAAAATTTTGTATAAAAAAAATTTACAAAGATTTTCTTATAAAAGTTTCAAATGAAAATTTTGTTTGAATAGTTATTCTTAGAATGTTATTTTAGATATTTCATCATTTTATTGAAAAAAATTGGATATCAAAATTTCAAAAAATCACTTAATTTTGAAGCTATTTCAAATAGATTTTCACAAAAGTCATTTTTGAAATGCAACTTTTTGAAAAAATTACAATTTTGACTATGTTTTGAACTTCAATAATGTACATTTATGTTATATGATGTCAAAATTAATGTTTCAATTTAGAAAAAACGAATACAAAAAAACTTGTAATATTTTGAAAAACGGTTTTACAAAATCTATTTTAAAAAATATAAAGAAAAAATTCATTGTTTTAAAGCTGAAACAAATAGACCATCTATATTCTCTTATTTAATTCACTAAGATCCACTATATTTAATTACATAATTAAATCTCTTACTCCCTCTAGTCTTATATATAAGCAAAATTTAAAAAAAATACATCTTTTAAGAAAGTAGGTTAGTGTATTAATTGAGGAGAAAAAATATTTTATTTTCAATCATACAATTCTTGGAAAGTGTAGAACATTGCATTTATTAGTTGAATCAATATTTAATTTAAGGGCAAATTGGAATAACATAAAACATAATGATTGAAGTAGACTTTTGCTTATATTTAAGACTTTTAATATATATTTTTTTGCTTATATTTGAGACCAGCTACATTATTCGATTAATTACTACCCAAACCTATTAAAGTCCTCTAATTAATATTTGGGTACACAAAATTAATTTAATATGATTAGAAAACAATATTAAAATAAATTCTACTCAATATACTATTTTCGAAAAATCGAAATGTTACAATGCAGAGTGTAGAACCGCATTGATGAACTATATGCAGATATTCATAGTGTCCGGAACTCGCAGAAAATGAAAACATGAGAGTAAAAATTATTAGTAAAAGTCATGGTGTAATTTTGATATTATTCTGGACTGGGCCTGAGGCCCGATATGCTGAGGAAGATCCGATGGATCGTCGAGCATGCCCATTTGAGGAACAACTCAACGAATATTTGACCAACAGTCAAACGGGCCACTTCCCCTGTGAGATGTAACGCTCGACATCGGAATGATGAGCATTCAATGCTCATCATGGCTTCTCATCCGTTTTCCGATAACCATTGATGGCCATTACTGCCCATCAACGGCCTTGGCCCAAGGGCTATATATAGATAATTTCCACAATTTCACAAGGTACATATTCTATATCAAAGAAAATATTTGCTTCACCCTCACTGACTTGAGCGTCGGAGTATCTGCAAATACACAACCCCTGCGGTTCCACCGGAGCGAAGCAAGGAGCAAACGCCCTCATAAGGTAAGATCAGATATATGTGCCCTTTATAAAAGATATAAATAAATAAATACTATAAAGATCTCAAGTGTAATTTTGTGATTTTTTACTAGAGCTTTTAACTTTTTAAGGCTCAACTTCTTCCTAAAAGAAGAATGTAAGCTAAAAATAAGTTCCGTCAAACTGTACCACTTTATGCATAAAATAAAGGGTGTGGTGTGTTAATACGAATGCAGTATAAGGGTATAATTAGAATAAAATAACTCAATAATTTTTTTATATTTTGCATATTAATAATCCATAAACCCAATCCGGCAAAAGTTCCCGCCAAAAAGCTGAAATCAGATATAAACCCTAGAAAGGATAGAAGAGAGAAGAGAAAGCGCAAAATGAAAGACGAAATCAAATCAGAATTCAAAAAAGCAGGGTTCGGTTTCGACGAAGAAGAAGAGATTCTAAGCAAATGTAACTAATTCTTCAATTTTCCTCGATTAATTAATCAATTATTGCTAATAATTCGTTAATCTGCTTAATTTCTATTGCAAAATTTGTAGGTCTAACTTTCTGCATCAACTACAGTCTCACCCCTTCCGATCTCGTCTCAAGCTGGGAAGTTTATTACCTTAACAGGTTCTTACCTTTTGCCACTAAATTTTACTTCGCAGTTTGTGAATTTTTTGTGCATAAATAAAATAATAGTGTTATTAATTATTATACTCTGTGAGTGATCTATGAAATTCAAAGATATTGGAACCTTTTTAAGTTATATGAATTTATTTATTTATAAGAGGTAGTGTTGATTTAGCAAATTTTGTTTACGATAATTTACAATTTGGATTTGGATGGTGATATTTGACAGACAGCTAGATGAACCAACTGTACAAAATGCTGAAATGGAAGGATTTTTGTTGCATCTACAGAATAATGTGAAAGAAGATATTATAAAGGAGGAAACTGGTTTGCATCTTTATTCTATTGGAGATGTAGAAATGTAAGCATATCCTACTTGGTGTTCGATTTTATAGTACTTTTGTTCACTTCTTTTACCGAGGGTGCTTTAATTATGATTTTGGGCATGCATTAACATTTAAATTAAGAGTTGTTTCTTTGGTTACACGAAGCAGGATTTGCAGCTCTTTTGGACATAATCATCTTGCTGATAGTATACAAAATGCACAGAAATAAGATTTTTTTTTTTTTAATTTAAATGAATTCATTAAACGGTGTTTGTAATTTGTATATACCTCCTTATAGCTCGCTGTGTAAATGTGGATGTATATTGGTTTTTGTTTATTGCTGTAACCGTTGGTAGTCATGAAATAGTTAATAAAGTAGGCAGAGTTGTTGAATTAAAGGACAGATTATTCTGATGAAAGTCTTTCTATGCAGGATCTTAAATAATGACGATGATACGAAGGACGATACTCCCAGCACACCAACGCATAATCGTCAAGAAGTTTATTCGCCTATACATGATACACCATCTTTGTATGGGAATGTTTTAGCATCTGGAAAGCCAGCCAATTTGGTTACACCTTTTTCAAAGAGGACGGATAGGTTTGCAGTGAAATTTAGCATCAACACCATTCCTGATGTAGAAAATGGAAAACAAGAACTTAATCGCGATAATGAAGAGGATGACGAGTTCAGTATTGTTTCAAAAGTCGTAAACCGAAAAAGGTGTTCATTGGTGATTCATGGATCAGGGCCGAAACCAGGTTGCAGATTTATGTATGATAGGACTGAGGATAGGGTATGTGATTTCTAGCATTGCTCTTAGATCTTTACCCTGTTACATTTGTTTGTTGATACTGGATTATTGGTGTTTAGATTAATGCAATAGAAAGCCGGATTAAAAAACATGCAAGAGCACTCGTAGCTTCTGGGCTCTATGAAGAACCAACAGACCCCACAATTGCATCACCAGTAAGTTTAATGCATCTATTTCTCTCGTGTACATAATTTTGATGGAAAATTCTGAAGCACCAAATTTTAATTCTCGGCTCTTTAGCCAATGAAATTGTCATGCTATTAGTATGGTACCCTTGCATCGCAGATTTGTTTGTCATAAAGTATAACAATATTCATCCATCTTTATGAAATATGATGTTTTGGTCTTTAATTACAAATGATTTTTGCCGAAGGGGAAAATTGTCTAATAACTTGAAGTAATATGCCTTAACAGAGAAGCTTTTTTTCCGTCGGCATGATTTGTTGTGATGGAGAAGGCCGTCTTAACGAGAAATCTGTCATGTTGCAGAGCAGGTGAATAACAATTAGATCTCCATTTAATTTTCGTGCATACATATCTGTTGTCGCTTCTGAAGTTGATGTATCTATTGCCAATATGTTGGAATTGATAAGAATTATTTGGAACATGTATTCTTGGGGACGTATTTATTACTTTGAAAAAAGTACTCTTTGGGAAAAAAGTCAGTCTATTTAATTTGACTAGGTCTTGTGTGAATTCGAGGAATGCCGTGATGGGTTTTTTAACGGTCCATTGTTTTACTGCAGATTAGCATGTTGACTCATTCAAGCTCTACTACATTTAGTGCATGTTTTGTTTTACTTTTGAAAGGCAAAAATTATGTTAAAAGTATAAAAGTGATTTTGATATGTTTGATGCTGCCTAAAGAATGGATCAAAACATGGAGCTGTAGTTTCTGTCTCCTAATGTAGCTTATAGCATGAAATTTATTGCTTACCTTATTTTTAGGTGAATGTATCCAAACATAAATAATTTTGTTTTCAGTTCACTTCTAATTTTAACCAAAATAAATTTTTGAAATCAATATTTACCACCGAAGAATCTAACGCATTACATGCTGCACTACTTACCATATATACCCTACATTTACAACGTTTTCTAATATGGTAATACACCTCAACAGTATTGAGCATTCTGGAGGGGAATGTGTCCGCCTAGACTTACAACGTTTAAGCCATTTTTCAGTTTTCCCTGGCCAGGTGAGTAAGAAATGTTGGTGAGTTAAATTGTAGCTTTAAAATGTGCAATCATGTATCGGAATTATAAGTTATTAAGGGAAGACTTCATCTTGATAGGTAGTTGGAATCGGAGGCCATAATCCTAGTGGGCATTGCCTAGTTGCATCTAAATTGGTTGATGATATACCTACCTCTGTTGCTAACGAGGATTTGAATCCTTCAAAGAAGCAAGCTATGGATAAGGAGAATCAGCCAACTGAGCTGCTTTGTAATCCGAGAGAGTTGTCGATGGTATGCGTCCCTTTTTTTTTGCTAATGAGTTCTCCTTGAAACTACATTTTATTTTATATAATGAATTATTCAGATCATTCATAGACTTAGTTTTAGTGAAGGGTCATTTTCATAATGAAAAAATGCCCAACACCAGTAACATCCTAACTAGCTAGTCTAGGAATGATAATAAGGCACTCATGCAACACACAATCTTGTACTGACATCTTTGCTTTAAGTTCCAATTGAAATACAAAATATATAGATTTCCACATTGCAAGTTTCTTCAAATATTTTTGGTTGTATTTTTGTTAGGAATTATAGTTTACACATGCTTTTGGGCTTAACAGATTATTGCGGCGGGACCTTTTACTACAACCGACAATTTGTTGTTTGAACCTCTTGTAGAACTGCTGGCATATGCAAAGCGAAGACCACCACAGCTACTTGTATTGGTAAATATACCACCTATGCATAATTTTTTTTATCACAATTATTGATTTTGAGGTCTTAAACAATAACAGCATTGCAAACTCGTTGATGTTGACACTTGCATTTTATCGCAGCTGGGTCCATTTATTGACTCTGAACACCCAGACATCAAGAAAGGAACTGTGGACAGGGATTTTGATGAAATATTTCGTTTTGAAGTCTTGAAGAAGGTAATAACTTTAATAGGACATGTTTATGGAATCTTCTGTTCTGTCCTTACCTAAATCCTAACCTCCACTTTGGTGCACTCGCTGTTCCTAGTTGGAAGATTATGTAGAATCTATGGGTTCAACAGTACGTGTTCTCCTTGTACCATCTATACGGGATGCTAACCATGATTTTGTTTTTCCTCAGGTAATGATAAATCCCTAGATCCTTTAGCCATTGTTTTATTTTTCCTCAAATCAAATATCCAAAAACTGATTTCCATAATTTATATTTGCAGCCTGCATTTGATATCAGTCAACTTCAGGTATAATGATTTTAAAGCATTTAGGAATCAATTGTCAGAACTCTTTGTACTAGCAGAGTATATTTCACTATTAGCATTGATGCTTATATAGTTATTTTCTTTTATTATCAGATTGCCAGTCTCACTAATCCTGGAATCTTTGAGGCAAACGAGGTATTGCGCTGTCGATGAACTTACTCTTGTTGCTTGTTTGATGAGCTCCACATTATACATCTGGGCTTCTCTAGATGAAAAACCATGCTGACACGCATATTGGTTATGATATCTAGCTATAGATTGAGAAACTTTTACTTCTGATTTGTCAATATTACTCTTACATTACATCTGCTATACACTGTTAAATGAGATTTTTGTAGGGTTTTCTTTTCCCACTTACTGTTTTCTTTTCAAAGAAAAGAAGCAAAAAATTATAATTATAGGGTTTTTTTAATTGCTGATTCTGGAGAAGTTTTATTTCATCAAGGATTGTGTTTCAGGTCAAAGTTGGTTGCTGCACTTTGGATGTTCTCAAGCAGATTAGCGGGGAGGAGATATCACGAATTGCAGCAGATGGAAAACCTATTGATCGTTTGAGTAGAATTGCAAACCATATTCTTAACCAACAGAGGTAATACTGTTATCTTGTTGTTTTTGTACTTGATGTTAGGTTCAGCAGTCATCAGAAACTAATTAATGCCTTCTAATTTTATTTCAGTTTCTATCCACTTTACCCGCCAGCAGAAAGTGTTCCCTTGGATTTTTCTCTGGCACCAGAAGCCCTTCAACTCTCATTGGTTCCAGATGTTCTTATCTTACCTTCAGACATCAAGTACTTTGTCAAGGTAAATTATTTTCAGTTTAAAATTGATTTTATTTTAAAAAAGCGTTGTGATTTTCCTTGTATAGATGCCTGTGATCAGGGTTGGCGGACAAATAAAATATGCTGTTTTTATTTCATGATGATGATAAAATATTTATAAACTATTCACTGGGCAGGTTCTTAATAACGAAAGCGAAGTTACCAACTGCAAGAAATGCATTGCCGTCAATCCGGGAAGATTAGCCAAAGGAGAGGGAGGAGGTACTTTTGTAGAGCTTGATTATAGTGGAGGTCCCGATAAAATTAACGCTTCAATTTTGGCCATATGAATTCTCCTATTTGTTTAGACTACTTCATCATTTGGGTTTTTTTTTGTTACACCTAGTAATTGATTTAGAGACTCGAGCACCTTTGTAATATCAAGTCTTAATTTCCTTAAATTATTAATTTTGAAAAAAGAAACAGATATATGTATTGTTGCAGCTCTTAACCTGATAGGATGCAAGTGTGTAATAATGAAATCCTTGTAAAAATGCTTTCTTTCATACATGGTAGTGTTTGGATAGAGTTTTGCTGTGCTGTGTTGCTTCTATAGACTAATTAAAAAGATGTTTACTTTTGCCACCTTACGGATAGAGTTTTGTTGTGCTGTGTCGCTTCTATAGACTACTCAAGTAGCGGATGTTATAAATGAATTTGTGCATTAATTTAACTTTGTATGAAAACCTTTATTTTATTTTTTTTCCAAAAACAATTAAAATTAAAGTTGCATACAATATATTTTATAATTATTGATGAATATTAAATTCTTTTCTCAAACCAAATAATTCGAATAATTGCCACAAAAACTTAGCTTTTACAGTTATATTATTGCATATAATCAGAATAAAGAACAGTGCATATATAAGCCAGTTCCCACTAGGAAAGACAATCTAGGAAGGAAAAACTAATCCTCAAAGTAACGAGTAGCTTAAAATATAACAATTATTATTCCTATTCTGCTAACATGACCTTGTTAAAACACCTTTCATTTCATGAATAAGCTCAACTAAGATTCTACTATAAATCACAAGGTAGAGCTCAAGCAAAACTCATCAAAAGAACCAACTATCGCCATTTAGTAGTTGAAAACCAATTGGATGAACTGTGATTTAGGTGTAGGAGCTCAGAGATTGCTAAGAAAACAGATTGTTGATTTACATCACCATACCTCCGTCAATGGTGAAAACCTGCAACACAGTAATTATAGTATAAAAAGTAAACTTTAGTAATAAGTATATAAAAAATACCAAAAAATTAACATAAATTAAAGAACCCTAACAGCTTGATTAAGGGCATGTTATCAGATCCGATTATCATGTACTCATAAAAAAGAACTCGTGCAAGATCAATTAAGTAAATGACCTGCCCAGTAATGTAGCTGGCAGCTTGATTAAGGGCCAAGAATTCCACTAGTCCAGCAACTTCTTCTGGTTGGCCATATCGTCCTGAATCCAACATGCAAATAATAAGTTTAAGTAGGTAACAACGTCTTCAATAAATTACAACTTAAACAAATTATTCCTTGTGTTCACCTAATGGAATTCCCTCCAAAATCTTTGCCTCAATATCTTTCCCCAACTTAGCAGTCATGTCAGATGCAATAAATCCTGGAGCAACGGCATTAACCTTGCAAGAAAAACAGGGTTTTAGCTAAATTTATCAATTGGTAGATAATATCAGACAGAAATTTATATATTTTAGAAAATTACAGTGATGCCTCTGCTTGAATATTCCCTTGCAACAGATTTTGTCAGGCCAATTACTCCTGCTTTTGCAGCAGCATAATTGGCTTGTCCAGCATTGCCAACTAAACCAACAACTGATGAAATATTGATTATCCTTCCCTGAAAAAATACAAGTATCCACATATGAAAGTAGAGATCTTAGAGACAGATAGTTGTCATCTTGATATAAAGGCAACAATAAGATAAATACTACACAAATTAGAATTATAAACTTGGGCATTTACAAAAACGAATTGTTGAAAGAAAAGGAAGGATAACAGAATAAATTGTTGTCACCTTCTTATTCTTCATCATAATCTTAGCAGCTGCCTGCAAAAAAATGAACCGTCTCATATCAAATTAAAAAAAAAAAAGGGAAAACTTAAGTTTTAACACAAACTCGTTCTTCAAAAATTCACCTGTGTGGAAAGAAAAACACCAGTGAGATTTAGATCAATAACATCCTGCCACTGAGATTTCTTCATTCTCATCAATAAACCATCTCTCGTTATTCCTAAAACCATACAATTTTTATGAGTATGAGGGAAAATAGAGAGGGTAGCACAATCACAATATCTTTTCAACTTACCAGCATTGTTTATCAATATATCAACAGTTCCCCAAGCATCTACTGCCTACAGATGTGAAAGTCATAAAGCAGCAAAGGTAGAACAAGTTCAATCTAATAATTCAAGAGTAGCCGCTCACAGTTTTAATCATAGAGTTCACATCAGATTCATTAGAAACATCTCCACCATATGTTAGAGCCTGCCCACCCAGTGCCTCAATCTACAAATAATAATCAAACAAATTAACGCAGTTCAGTCAATCCCAGTAAAATAGCCTGAACACTAATACTCAAATAATACAGATGACAAGAGCTGACATCATTAGAATAATATAAACCACAAATGTCATCAAGCATGGGTCAATATAACATACAACTAACAACCACACAGAACAACAACTGTAAAGCACAAGTTTAAAAATAATAGTATATAACAAATTTATATAATGAAAAAACGGTAGTACTTTTCTTTAGAAAGTCTTTTATTGACTTCACCTCAACTTTGTAAAGAACAAAACAGAGCATGAAAGTAGAAGAGTAAGAAGACCGTGAAACCCAGGCTAAGAAAAATCATAGAATGATCAACAACGTTGGCTGGGAATTGGGAAATAACATGAATCTCATTTAGATACATTGCACTGATATACAAATCACAAGTATCATATAGATTGCACTGATATACAAATCTTTAGTACTATAGCACTTCACTCCTTTTTCATGGGGGGAAAACTCATCAAAATTTAAAATTTACAAAAAACTATAAAATGGTAGAGGCGATCATCTAGCGCTGCACCACCAACTTTATAATCCTAACAAATAATTGAGGCACACTGAATATACAAACAATGATATTAAAAAAAGCTTCCAGGTAGTATATTACCTATGAATAAAAATATAACAGATTGAAAGTACTAGCATGAAATTTCAGTAGTGTGTTAAATAGAATCCTTAATCATGGTCCTAACAATAGATTGGCACAAAAACAGTAACATTAATGGCAACGATGCACAGACAAATAATCACACAAATTTCAGAAAGCAGTTTTCTACCTCCTTAGAAACCTCTTCAGCTTCCTTGGATGATCTTGCATAGTTGACCAAGACCTGCCATCAGGATCCAAAAGTAAATCACATAGGCATTACTTTTACAACAATGTAGACAACTCTGACTTCATTATAACGACTAAAATCCTGATTTGATAAATTTCTCCAAAACCACTTGTAAAAGTAATATTAAAAGAATATTGTAATACCTGTGAGTTTTTAATAACTTCTAGTGTAAGTTGAAATTAGCTTCTACTTCTCAATTATTCAAAAACTCTATTAATTTGCCAAAACAAAACTTCTCTATAAACATTTATAAATCCGGCAGAACTTTTTTGGAAATGAATGGATTAAGTTTATGATCTTATTTAAATTGACAAACTCCTACAAGTTAAAAACTAATTGAAATGAGCCTAACGAGAGTTACAGACTTACAGGGAATGCTAACTATTGTGACTTTGTGACAAATTTCAGGGAAAAACTAACAAGAGAACTAGATTTCTAACAAGAGTTCTAGGATTGTATCGTTAATGCTGGAACATGTTCCGTAGGTGTTAATTTTAGAGAAAATAGAATACCCACTAACAGTGTAAAAATAATTTTACACTGTAATCCAATAGCAAACCATGTATTCCGACAAATCACCCCACTTTAATTATATGACATGGATGAATGTTTGATTTTTATTGGATGTCAATGTAAAATTAATCTACACTGACATATTCATTAAACTCTTAATTTACGTCCATGTAAATAAACCAAATGTAAAACAAAGTAACTTAAATTGCAATGCAGAAGAAAGTGATTCATGAACAAGTTACCGAAACTGCCATAGAGTGTGCTAAGTAAGAAAATCGTTTGAAAGCTACAGAGTTCATTTTTTGCAACAAGTAGAATCCATTCATACAATTTAAATAAAATTCACCAAAAATAAACGTGAATTGTGAATAATTTCTTATCAGTTTATGTAATGGTTGCGACTACTAACCTTGCAACCTGCTTTACCTAAAGCTAACGCAATTGCTTTTCCGATACCTCTGGAAGCTCCGGTTACAATTACAACAGGCGCCTCCACTTTCTGAACTTCTGCGGTTCCCGCTTCCGCCAGAGTAGCAACCTGTGCTCTCATACCTGAATTGAATTTGCACATTCTCAAATCAGCAAAATCGGAAAGAAATTTACGAAAAAACTGAATGAAAAATGAAGATCAGTTAGTACCAGTGGAGTTAAACGAAGTATTGGATCTATAATGAAGAGCAGAAACTGGACGGAGATTATTGAGAACCGGAGACCATTGCCGGATCTGACCGATTTTACGGTTACTGGTAGCAGCGGCGGCGAAATTGGCGGTTCGGAGAGCGACGCAATTGGATCCGGTAAGAGAAGCCATTAATGTTCTGAAAATGAGAGAAGAAGAGAAAATGGAAGAAGCCAGAGAAAATGAAGAGAAGAGGGAACGGTTTTGGGTTTTAAAATGGAATGAAATTCCTTAGTAGTGCTTTGGAAGCTCCGTAGTGTGAGAATGGTGTTATTGAGAGACGATACAAACGAAGTATAAATGTTGTGTAGTCTTAGTTAGGTAGCATGAAGTTGAGATATATCAGTGGGCCATAATAGTGACTGTCTCCCAATAAGCTAGCTATCAACAATTTGTTCCCACATTCATCCTATTTAATTTTAACTATTTTAAATTTGTATTATTCAATGTATTCTATCAATTTGAACGAATAAACATCACTTAGTTAAAACTCATTGTTAACTCACATCGTTAAACACATCATTAAAAACTAATAATTAACATATACCGTTAAACACATAATTGTAAACTTGTTTTAAATCGTGTGTAGAGATGGAAAAACAAATTCTTGTATAATTTAATGGAAAACGCTAAACAGTGCTCACGGGCACTAGTTAAACATGTTAAAATGGAAACATTATTTCGAAATTTGTGTATTCAAAAACTTAAAAATGTAAAAAGTTACTTTTCTATCATTAATTTTGTCATTAATTTCTATTTTTAATATGTTTAACAAGTGTACCGGGACACTATTTAGCATAACCCTAAATTAATCTTTCAAATAGAAAACATTAAAATGAGAAAATTCAGTTCATCTAACCTCACTGGTATTTACCACAGCCAACAATACATTTTTAAAGAAAAATGCTAAATTTATCACCAAATAAGAAAAATGCTAATAGGATGAATCTCCTAACAAATTTTCTTTCAAAGTTCAATTCATAAAGTTATCACCAAATAAGTCAGAACCTGAAATCGGGCTTGAAGCTCTCGCCTTACCAACGAGCCGACAGCTGATGGCTATTGGTCACGACTACCACCAAAAAGCTCCAATGAAGATGAATATTTCACAGTATTGAACCTCGGGCTTACATAATTTTTATTAAAGATCTCGATTTGTAACTCTAGAATACTCAGAAGTCGGAATTCACAGAAAATCTTCTCACATAATTATACTAATACAAGATACATTAAACCCTCTCAGATTAGTAATTATAGTTATTAAGGATTTACTCATTCTTCACTTTTTCATTAGAATTCTAGCAACCACGTCTTTTAATTCCCAGAACACATATTTCTAGAGATTGATTACCACGAAAATAACACATCAACATAATAGAATTTGGGGAAACAATCATTTTAATCCCTTAATGTGCAACTCGCTGTCATTTTAGTCTCTGATTGAAGAAAACTAAGTCATTTTAGTGTACTACAAGCTTTAATTTGCGAATCACTCAAACCCTTTACTATAAAAACCCAGAATCTTAACGAGAAAGGTTAAACCCCCTTACCTTGAATACGTAGAAAACATCGATAAACAGTGGCGAATCCTAGTTGTTCTTTCCTTTGATCTCCTCTCTCAAGCCCCGGCTCTCCTTTGTTCTCGTGCTCTCTTCTCTTTCTCTGAGCTATGTTTGGATTGATGGAATATAATGGAATGGAGCGGAGTGAAATGAGATGGAGCGGAATGAACTAAATTTTTCATTCCATTGTTTGGATATTTTAAAAAGAAGAGGAACAAAATTGAAGGTAAGTGGTACTATGAGATGAAATTCATTCCATCCTATTTCATTCAATTATTATTTTTCAAATCCAGACAATTGAACATTATTTTATTACATCCTGCTCCGCTCTATTCCATTATATTTCATCAATCCAAACAGAGCCTAAGTTTCTCAATTTTACCAATTGTAAAAAGTGACTAATCCTGATTCTCTTATTTTTCCTTTATTCATAATGGGTCGGCTAGGTTTCTTTTCCTAAAAGCAAGGATGTACTGTGACATATTTTATTTCATATTAAATTTCTAAATGATCTATTATTTGTTTCTAAGATTAAAAATATCTTTGTAAAATATATTTTTCTAAATATGTTTGAAAAATATATTCCTAGGGTATATCTAAAAAATATATGTAATTAAAATATATTTATAACTATGTGACCAAAAATATATTTAAAAAAAATATGCATTTCTATTTTTCTTTATTCTACAATTTACTCGATTAATCTATTAGTGTCAAACCATGCCAAAATAACTAAATTTCTGAACGAATAATAACCAAATAATTAAAATTAACTAAATCCCAACATTGTTCTAAATTAGGGTAAATTATGGTGCCTTTGTTCTATATCTAATTTATTGTTTTAGATCTATTAAACAGAGAAAAAAAGGTCAGAGATAGAGGAAGAAAATGTGTTATGAATTTTCCACTGTGCTATCTAGGATTAAGGAATGGGGATGAAGGTGGTTTAGTGTTGCTTGGTGTTCATAGTTACTAGTTGCTAATATTAAGGGCATTTTTGTCCATACAATAAGTTTTTTTATGAGTCAACATGTTGGAAACCTAGTCATTAGTGTCACATGTACAAAAACATGACCGTCTATGGACCATTTTTAAATTAAAATGAAAGTATAGTGGCAAAACGATTTTTTTTAAATGCATGGTTTAAAACTCAAATGACTCATAAGTGCAAGGACATTTTGCATATTTAAGTCTTAGAAAAATAATGTATGTAGTTCATATTATGAACCAAGCACACCACTTTTAAATTCTAATGTACCAAAAAATCAAATTTATTTATAAAAATAACAGGTGGGAATACAAAGGTATTCCTACTTCTCCTCCATATAAAAAGAAAAAAAATCCACTTTTTATACGGAAAGATTGATTGATGTATAGTAGATTAGATATATCAATTTTTTAATATATTTAAAATGTAATTTTTTTTTCTTATATTAGGGGGTCTTGAAAAAAAAAGGCCTACCTAAAAGAAGTGATTTCCATTTTATCAATGATAAAATGCAGTCGCGACTTGCATCTTGGAAAAATAGACTGTTAAACAAACTAGGTCGCTTGACACTAGCTTCATCTGTCCTCACATCCATCCTATCTTACTACATGCAGATTGTTTGGCTCCTCGAAGCTTTTGTGACAACATTGATCAAACCACTCGTAACTTCATATGGAGAGACTCAGATAACAAAGGTAGAGACACAAACAACAAAGGTATC
Organism: Trifolium subterraneum; assembly: GCA_951799995.1. Lineage (NCBI taxonomy): Eukaryota > Viridiplantae > Streptophyta > Magnoliopsida > Fabales > Fabaceae > Trifolium > Trifolium subterraneum. Next base: position 21,011,845 of record OX637468.1, read on the forward strand.
CACTTAGTGGGATGAAACAAAATATCTCGACCTAAGCAATTTGGTGGTTTGGGTGCCCGACCAGCAAGGGAAGCTAATATCTCTCTTTTGGGAAAACTTGTTTGAAATATGGTGCAATCTTCAAGTAAGCTTTGGGTTGACCTTCTCTCTAGCAAATATATCGTTGGGACAAATATTCTCCTCTCCAGCAACCCTTCTGGTGGCTCTTCAACTTGGTCTTCTATTATTTGAGCAAAATTCATCCTCAAAGATAGTTTCTCTTGGCGTGTAGGAAATCCTCATACTCAGAGTCTTTACACTCAGCTCCCTACTTTGGCTTCTGATGTCGTTAACAACACTAACTTCAAGTTCAATGAATCCATTGAAGACGCATTTATTTGGACCAACAACAAAAACAACACATACACTACAAAAAGTGGCTACAATTGGTTACACTCATTGAGGGATTTGGTAATAAACCATAACTCTTCACACTCTTGGTCGTGGATATGGAAACTTCAACTCCTAGAAAAGATTAAATTTTTCTTTTGGTTGGCTTGTCACAATTATGCGCCTACTCTCTCTTTACTTAATCACCGCAAGATGAGTTCTTCTGTCACTTGCACTCGTTGTGGCCTCCAAGATGAATCTTTCCTTCATTGCATTCAGGACTGTGAGTTTGCTCGTAGCCTTTAGAACAACATTGGTTTTAACAATCTGGATTTCTTCTCAAATATGGATGTGCTTGACTGGCTAAAGCTAGGGGACACAAGTTCACATGCTCTCATTTTCTCAGCTGTGTTTGGTGGACTTGGTCCTTAAGTCGGCTCTCCTTTAACATTTGAGCTATGGTCGAAACCTTCAGAAACTGCTTCTCCCCCGCTTCTAACGAAGCGTTAGTTGACAAGTATATCAAGTGGAACCACAATAACTACTCATGTGTCATTCTTAATGTGGATGGAAGTTGCGTCGATTCCCCCGTTCGAGCTGGATTTGGCGGTATTATTAGAAACACCTTCGGCCACTACATTGCAGGCTTCTCAGGCTCCATTCAAGGGTCATCTGATATTCTGCTCGCTGAACTGTACGCTATCTACAAGGGTCTCTTGTTTGCCAAATATGAGTATTGATGAACTTGTCTGCTACTCTGATTCTTTACACTGTGTCAACCTCATCAAAGGTCTCCATGTCAAGTATCATATTCATCTTGTGTTGATCCAAGATGGGTCGAATTGGTGTCTTCTATGGTGGTCTGGGCCGGATTGGTGTCTTCTTTGGTGGTCTAGAACCTGAGGGGTGCCCTTCTGATTATGGGATTATAAGGTGGAGTTTGATTACGTGGTATTTGTTTTGGTATTTAGTTTCGGCCTTACGTATATATACGGTGTCTCTGTTATGTAATTCTTTTTTTGCCGGTCTTTATTCGTCTTGTACAGAGACTTGGTTAATAATATATTTGCCGTTAAAAAAAAAACTAACATAATTTTTTGCTAGTTATTAATAATATATTTGCCATTAAAAAAAAAACTAACATCATGCCTTGCCTAGGTTCTATTTTTATTCTTTTTTGGTCTGTAGCTTCTATTAAAATTTTAATTAACGTGTTTATGCAACCATTTTCTTCCTCTCTTGGTTTTACATAGTAGCTTCAATTGGCTAGTTTAATGGTTCTTATTAATTGATGCGGTAGTTGTTAATGTAGAACATTTCTCTTCGATTGTACCCCTCCGTTTCTTTTAAGTGTCTTTTTAGAATAGTAACACCAAATTAAAAAAGTGTATTTTTGTCCCATAAGTCCTAGCTCAACTGGCAAAAATGCCGAAACTGTTAGACCGGACGTCGTGACCCGGGATCTCACAATTATTTGTGAGTTTAATTTCAGTGGATTACCACTTCTTCTAAGACCAAAAAAAAAAGTGTATTTTTGTACTTTATCTTCCTATTATACCATAATTTTAATTCACCAATAAATTTCTATTTTTTTGCACAAACTTTCTCTTTCCAATAAATTTAATATATTATGTACAAAAAAAACAAAATTTAATATGTTATGTACAAAATTTTTTTTTTTAAAAAAACTTTAATTTTCCAAATATATAGGATTAATTAATTTTATCGAAGAAAAAAATTAAAGTAATTAACAATTGGTCTAATCGACAAATTATATCCTTAAAATACCAAAATGACAGTTAAGTAGTAACGCTTAATCCGAGGATAATAGACACTTTAAAAAGAAACGGATGGAGTATATGTTTTTTCAAGTTGTCCTTTTTTTTATTTTTGACAAAGTTGTCATTTTCTTTCTTTCTAGGTTGTCATGTTTTATTTGGGTTATATATGTTTTATAATTGTTTCGGTGTAAATTAGCAAAATAGGCATATACATTAAATCCAACAATGGATGGAATGGCATCAATTCACAGGCACACAGCTTCCTATAAGTTTCTCAAACGCATTATTTTAAGCATACTCTATAAGTAAAAATAAAATTGAGAAAAAAAAATACTGTCTACTAAGTAGTGGATGGTGTTTGAAAAATTCCTAGGTCGCATAAAGAAATTACCTCACATAATAGGTTACTCTTAGTAACATTTTATTTTACGGACTGGGGGAATTTTTTGAAATATCTGTATTCTCTAGGACTAATCATCATAGAACCAAAAACTAATTTGGTGGCTTACTCTTTAATAAGGTAACAAACACTCACCACTTATACATGTTTAACACCAAAGGAATATGGAATGAATAACTTGATTGAACAAATAATAGGTAAAAAATTTAAAATTAATTTATATCTAGATAGTGAAAGGACATGCTCCAATTTTTAATGAAAATCATAACTAAACAAGTAGGATAACTTGAAAACTTCAACTTTACGTCCTCTTAAATTTATCATTGCAGCAAACAGGACAAATAATAAAATTGAAAATATTTTACAAATTACTCATTTAAATCTGATGCATGGGCAGAAAATAGTTAAAGGTTATTATTTGCAGCCCTCTTACATCAAAACACCAGTTAGGCATTCTTTTGGGCAGGTTTCTTGGAATTGTTTTTCCGCCGGACCTTCACCAAAGCATTTTGTAAATCCTAAAAATCACAGGAAAGAAGAGATCATTCAAATCGGTCATGTCACAAAACACAGCTATATGCAATTCCGTAAGCCCTATTGACCCAAATACAAACTACTCATAAGGCTAACCAGATGAAAGATGAGTCAAAATGCTAGCCCGAGTTGCTTAAGCAAACCAATGTGCCTAAATACAAACTACTCATAAGGCTAGCCAGATGAATAAAGTGAGGAGTCACTTGCAACTAGTGAGAGAAGTTGTAAATCATGAACTCTCAAATATGGTTTTCAAAGTTGGGCCAGCCAACGTAGCAGCCAAGACATTTTGTGGCTAAAAACTTACAGAAAAATAACCTTTTGACAATACCCAAAAAGGTGCAACTGATGTAGCATTTCACAAATCATATGATTAACAATAACAGTGCAAAATTGAATAATTTTTCTGACAGCAGTTCTCGATAGAACAAACCCACTAATTCAAATTTTCTTTTTTCTCCGAAATGATTTTGGGAACTTCAAATATCATGTATTTATATTTATATTAAACCTACAAACGAGAATAAAACCTAATTTTCTTGGAACGCTAAAAGTTTAGGCACATATTTACCTCAACAGGTTCATTTTGCAATGTCCCGCGGGTCCAAAGACCTTCCAAATTGTAGTAAGCTCTGGCATTTTCATCGAGAGCATGAACTATCACTTTACCTGAACAGAAGAAATGAATCATCAGTATTTGAAAAGGAATGGATAGAATCAAATAACTCATCTCAAAAAAAATTATAACTGGAAAAAAAAGAGTCACTAACACAGAATATTGATACATTATCTTCGACCAGAGATTGTTAGAAGGTTCACTCTTCACTCTTTAGCCAAAAATGACAGGGAAAAACTACTGAAACCCAAAATCAAATAATATATAGATCCTTTTCCTTAACGCCTTATCAAGCCACGAGATGCTCTAAGCAAATGGGAGTGGACTTGTAAGTGGCCCATTATAGGATTGTTCTATTGCAGCATTCCCACACTGAATACAAAGGATCAAGCAACAGTGGCAGAGTAGTTGTAGAATCCAAACATTTCAGCTTATTATTTGATAAGAGGGCCTTATTTTCATGCATCAAAGCGTTATTGGGGATTTTTAAACTAATGCCACCCTGGTCGTATGAAACTGGCATGCATTCTGGCTCCCGAGACTCTTAAGCGACTCTTTCTATCATTCGGAGAAGTGGCCTAGCTAACTCTTGTATTGATCAATCTGCTCACCATACATACCTTTCAACTATAGAACCTGTAGGCAACAAAGAGTCATACCAGAGAGATGTATTGGTTCTATTGCAAACATCATGTATAATATATCTTATAGCCAACTCTCTCACCTGTAAAAGTTTCCTAAAAATTCAGCTACCATTATTTGGTTGCAGACAGCACACACCCAAGAATAAGTGCAGGACTTTTGTTTACATAAAGGTCAAAAATGGGTTTGGAAGCCACTAATTCTATGGACTAACCAATTGGACATCATATTGGTTTGTGTTTCTACACACAAGGTTACACTCGGTCACAGAGTCAACAACCTAATGTTACACCTCTCTTTAAAGACTGCTATAGGAGGAGAGGCAGAGGCCGAGAAGGTCAAAATTGGCCAGTTTTTGGTCAGTTTTATCAGTTATGTTTTTTATTAATTAATTGTGTTTGTCAATTACATGTGTTGTTAGTTAATAAGAATAAATAGGAAAAGGGCAAGTCATAATTGGTTATCTAAAAGTTATTGAATGCTTAATGGAAAGGGAGAGAACCAAGCTCTTGAATCCTTGGTGAAACCGTGTCATCGTCTACTTTTCTCTGTAATTTCTATTTTCTGTTCAAGTGTATAATTGTGTAAATTATCTCTCTTTTTTTTTTTGAATGGCAATATCTCTGATTTGAGAAGCCTTCCTCCAGTTATTATGTATAATAAACAGTGGTTATTCATCAATATTAGTTTCTATCAACTAACTAATCTGTAGCCGCATACATAGCCATTACTAACTAATTAACTAACAACTAAGAAATGAGTTAGGATATAGAAAAGAAGCATCCCCTATATTGCATAAGTATCTGTATACTGGTTTATTGTTGATAACATGAGAGAACATTTCTCACCCTCAACTAAGGTGCTAATGAATGATGATATGCACATTACAGGCCATTATTATGATTACTATCATTTCACTGCCATAGGATTTTACTGGCTAAACTTAGTATATTTTTCCAAATTCAACAAAATGAATGGATATGAAACGAAGCTAAAAGAATCACCATATACCAGAGTCAATGACGATCCACTTGCCCTCATTTTCTCCTTGCACACTAGGCAACATCATTCGCTCAACTCCTTGCTGCTTCTGCTTAGCCTGGTCAAACAAAAATATCAAGATTCAAAACAAATACTAATAAAAAAATAAACAAACAACTATGCAGTTTCAAATCAATTAGAAAATTTCGAACCTATTAAGTGTTTCAATCTAATCTCAATCATCGCAGAGATTAATGAACATACCTTGTAAATTAGGGCTTGAGCAATATTCTTGACGTGCCAGGTGGATCTACCAGTGGCAAGTACCATGAAATCAGCCCAATCGTTGTGCTTGGGAACTGGAATTATCTTCACGTCGTCAGCTTTAACGTCCGTCAGAATCTTCTCAATCTCTTGCAGATCTAGGGTACATTTACTGACATCAGCTTCAACGGTAGTGGATAGAGAGGAAAATCCTAGCTTCCATGGTTGAAGAAAGAGCTGTGGGTTTGATGCACAAAGCGAAGAACAAGCTCGAGCTCGCAGAACTGTCCACATCAGAGTGGCAACAAACTTCAAGTTCCACTTGTTTCTTTTTGGTTGCAGTCAGTGGCGGAGCTAGACTAAAAAATTTGGATGGTCCACCAAAACAAAATTATAATTTGTAAACCAAGTATGATAATCATATTATATACAAAAAAATTAAGTTGTAATGAACACAAACTTGATCATCAAAAAATTAAACCGCATCAAAATGACGCATTACACGTTGTTACATCATTAACAACAACACAATTAGAAATAAATATAGACAAATAAAAATGTAATGTCTAATTATATGCTTTTAATTATCATTGAACGTTAACAAGAAATAAAAATATCAACCAAGAAATAGATCTTAAAAATAAAGTTGAATGTCTCAAAGTTAACATTATAAAATTCATATGTAAGTTATACATCTAAAAATCCATAAAATATCAAAATACTCAAAACTGGGCATTTAATAACTAATCTCCATAATAAAAGTACTATGTAGACTTTCCATCTACTTATTCTCAAACTACCAACCTAATTTAATGAACTACAGCTCCTAAGATGTCGAACTCCTCAGTTTGCGACGTCGTCAACGGTCTCTATCTCAGTCAGTGTCTCTGAAAACAGCACTTTAATGAGATACAAAATCCCAATGAATAATACACACAATTAAAGAAAATAAGTATTGTCCTCAGGTGGTGCGGTATCCCGAAAAGTGAACCATGGTATCCGCTTTCTTTCAAAAATAGTCTATACGATACGGTAGGAACCCAAATAGTTTTTCTAGCTTAAAAATAGTCATTTCTAAGTAATCAATCCAAACTCATACCTTGACACAAGTAGCAATATTTACAACTATAATAATAAAAAGTATTCAACTCAAATTTCATTATTATATAGAGATGTAACCCTTCTATGAAGTGATTATCATCCCATCGTGTGGAGCACCGGCTCATCTAGTACGGGGTACATGACCCATCTATATGGAGTAAGAAACTCATCTCATGTGGGGTACAAGACCCATCTATATGGAGCACAAAGCTCATCTCGTATGAGGTACAAGACCTGTCTATATGGAGTATAAAACTCATCTCATGTGGGGTACAAGACCCATCTATATGGAGCACAAAGCTCATCTCATATGAGGTACAAGACCTGTCTATATTGAGTATAAAACTCATCTCATGTGGGGTACAAGACCCATCTATATGGAGCACAAAGCTCATCTCATGTGAGGTACAAGACCTGTCTATATTGAGTATAAAACTCATCCGGGGATTAACTGTGGGGTACTAGACCCATCTATATGGAGCATAAGCTTATCTCAAACATTTGTAATAACAATTCAATACATTAATTATAGTATTATCTATATGATAGGATCTTTAAAGCATAAATTATTATTATTTCAATCCAACATAGACCAATTGTTCAAAGAACCTGTACATAGACAAGTTCACAAAGTCATCCAAAATTTTAGTAATTAAAACAGTACAATTTCCTTATAACAATACAAGAATTTTCTTATATTTCCCTATGACATCACCTTAACGCATGGATTATCATTCCAATCACAATTTCAAAGAATCATTCATAATTCATCTAAAACAATTGATTTACATTACGACACAATTCTAAAGGGAACAATTTTGGAATGACTCATTCACAGTTTCATCCAAAACGAAGATTAACAAATCAAACTCCATATATACTTCTACTATAATATTAAAATTCATAGAATCCCAATCTAAAAGAGTTAGGTTTTCATCAAAATATTTATACTATATATATGTATATATGTACTGCTATGTTAAATCTCAAGTTCCTTTCCAATCCCAAATTCTAAAATTTAACATACTATGGAAGGTTTAAAGGGCGTGATTACTCACCTCTTCAACGGTTGATGCTAATGTTTTCTCCCCTGTGACTTATGGCTCTACTGTTATTGATGCTTGCAAACTTTTTCTCTCCTCTATTTTGAACTCTGCGTACTTATTTTTTTACTTTCAACAAATGCTCAACCGTTACTGCCTTTGTCAAATTGGATGAGTGATTTTTTATATTCCTCCTCCATTGGATCAAAGTATATCTATATTATATATCTAGTAAGTAGTAACTATACGCATATCACTCCTATATTTATGCTACTCCTCTTATTTAGTGGTACACCTAGCGTATGGCAGTTACTTCAATTCCAACTCCTTTTCACGTGGACCAAAAATGAGCTATTTGATAGCTATAACTTACATTCAAATTCTATCAAGTAACTCAAAGAATTAATACATGAAAATAATAATATCAATAACAAGAATATATTATTATGTAACATATAACTTCTTCTAAACTAGTTTTGAATCAAACTTAAGCTTTTAAATTACTAGCTTAATTTTTGAAAAATCTAAATATCTATATATATATATATATATATATATATTTTTTTTTTCCGGATGTTACATTTCTTCCCCTCTTAAAAAATTCCGCCCCCGAAATTTTTCAGACATTTTAAAACGCAAAATACACGGTTGTATGTACCTGCACGGGTGAGGTCTGGGTACTGACGTAAGAGTTCTTCCTCTCGTTCACAAGTGACCTCCTCTGGAATCAACCCCTCCCAAACCACTTTTACCAATGGGATCACCTGGTTCCTCAGAGTTTTAGTGCTTTTGTCAATGGTCTGAGTAGGTCTAGGCTAAAAATTAAGTTATCTTTCAATTGCAATGACTCGGGAATTATCACATGTGACTTATCCGACAAATATGTTCCGAGTTGAGAAACATGGAATACATTGTGAAGATTAGATCATGGTAAGCAACATGTTCGACTCGTTTTAAAATTTGAAAAGGACCCATGAAACAAGGATCTAACTTCTTGACTTTCATTGCCCTTCCCACCCCAATCTTATGAGTGATTCTCAAGAATACATGTGTCCCTTCCTGAACTTCCAAAGGTTTTCTTCTCTTGTTAGCATAACTATTTTGCCTGCTCTGGCTGTACGCATCCTTCCCTATTCATCTTAATTCTATCAGTGGTCTCTTGCACTAAGGTCCCAACAAAGACTTTTCACCAACCTCACACCAGCACAAGGGAGACCTATACTTCCTTCCATAGAGAGCCTCATATGGTGTCATTCCTATGCTAGAGCGATAACTATTGTTATAAGCAAATTCTACTAAAGATAAATACTTATCCCAACTCCAAACTTCATCCAGAACACATGCTCTAAGCATATCCTCAAGAGTCTGAATCGTCCTCTTCGATTGACCATCTGATTGACGATGATCAACTGTACTAAAACCGAATTTAGAGCCAAAATCTCCCTGAAATGATTCCCAAAATCTTGAGGTAATCAGGGGTCCCTATCTGACACTATGGAGGTGGTTATACCATGCAACTTTACTATCTCCTTAATGTGAAGATCAACGTACTTACTTGCCGTATAGGTTGCTTTAATAGGTAAGAAATGAGCTGATTTGGTTAAGCGGTCAACTATCACCCAAATGACATCAAAACCCAAACATGTCTTAGGTAAGCCCATCACAAAGTCCACAGATATCCTCTCCCATTCCCACTCAGGAACTTCTAAGGGTTGCAACAATCCTGAAGGATTTTGGTGTTCAATCTTAACTTTCTGACACACTAGACATTTAGATGCAAAGCTAGCTACATCATTTTTCATTCCTGGCCACCAATAAATTTGCCTTAAATCCTGATACATCTTGGTTATTCCTGAATGTATGGTGAACTTACCCTTATGAGCTTCCTCTTAAATTTTATCTCTAAAAAACCTCTTGAGAATTGGTAGTGAAATGTTGTTTTCATCGTTATGTATAGGGAAAGTATAATATTGACTCGAGCATAGTTTTCAATTTTGAATGAGACTTAAAACTTCTACTTTTAATTGATTACATCCAATTCCTCTATTTTAATTAAACTACGTATATGACTTAAAACCTTTCTCTATGTTTCTAGTATCTTGTATTGTTCTACATGTATCAATATGATGATAATCTATGACCCAAAAGCAAACTTGTTAAAAATTTGATTTAAATAGAATCAATGTATGTATAGTAGACAACAAAAAATGCAGAATCACTAAGATAACAAAATTTCATTTAGTGTGGTTAGATTGAATATAAATCCCTATCTAAGTCGGCAAATATCGGAAATCAGAAGAGGGAGAGAAACATAATTGAATAGCAAGAACACAATTAAAAATCAGAAGAGGGAGAGAAAAGTGGATAAAAAAATCAATAACAATAACTCATTCAACAAGAACACAGTCACAATCGATAAATCAAAGTACTAGAAAATCACAAATCAGAAGAGAGAGAGAAAAAAAAACCAGAAGAAATACGAGAGAGAGAGAGAGAGAGAGGAACCTTTCGAAGTCGATAGCGGTGGCCAGATTCTTCCGTGGTTGGGTGGCGGCTGTCTTGGACAATGGTAGCAATCAGTAACTCAAACGGTGAAGTCGGAGAAGAAGATGGAATTTCTGGGTTAAAACGGCGACGGGAGTAGAAGCTGTTTCAAATTTTTTTACTGTTCAATTTTTTTGGGAAAAAAATTAAGTAATGCCACGTGGCCCAATATGAAGTGTCCGATTGATCAAAAGAACCATAAGACTGAAAGTCACCGTAACTTTGGCACTTTAAAGTCACTCAATCCTCGTCCCGGGGTGCTTCTAGTTCGGTTTGGAGGCAAAAACTCATCCGATTCAAAAACAAATTTATTTGTCGTTTGGTTCGATTTTGAATAACAAATAAAAAGATCTTATTCAATTCAATTTTATGCAGTTTAATTTGGATCAATTTTTGGATATACAAATTTATTAAATTTTAATATTATTAAAAAACTATAAAATAATAGTTTGATTTTTTTGACGAAAAAATAGTTTAGATCGGTTTGCGCTTTTTATTTGAATTGATTTGAATTTAAACTCCCCTACTTGTTAATGTGTTTGGTTAAAAAAAAAAGGACAAGTGAATTATTTTAAGTTTACCCGGTTTAATTCAATTAAGAAAGGGATTAGATCAGAGCAAAATCTCTAAAAAATTATAATTTCTTCTAAATTAATGTTTAGATGGAGGAATATTTTAAAGGAAAGTAATGTTTTGAAAAAATTTAATTTTTTTTTGTCTAAATAGTCAAAAACACAATTTTATATTTGTCTTCTATTAATAAGACTCTCACTCTATGGATTCAATTGTCATTAACGTTTTGATTGTGTGAATGTTTGTGTTGAGGCAAAATTCCAATTTGATGTTTTAAAGATAACAAATCTCTTAATTATTTTTTAAGTGTAATTTTAGTCTCTTTGGTATCTAACAAGTGCTCTTGAGTGTTTTTAATTAAGCTAGGAACAATTGAGCTTTTATATCAAATATCACGTTTTTATTTTGATAAAAACAAAAGCTTCAGGATCAGTCTCAGATCGCTCTCTGAAACTTGCGCAACATCCACTTTCACACAATCAATGCAAAAGCACTTATGAATAAGTCAACTATATACAAGACAAATGAACACTTTTATCTTGGGCTTAACTCACAAGATCTCTACAGTCCAAAAGTTCATTTAAGGCAAGGAATATTTGGATGACTAGTGAAGTTACCACATTTGCCAAGTTCAAGGTTCAAGCATATGTACATGATCAAATGTCCAAAGAAACATTCTCACATATTACTTGGTCTGATAATTCATGAACCATTGAGAAATAGATAGCACTACAAGTCTATAGGTTGACTTGTACTTGCAATGAATAAAGAAAGAACAATCTCCTATGACATCTCACCTTCTCCAATGAAGTTTGTACTTACAATATTACTTTATGAGACATCAAGTACAGTCTACAGCTGTTGTTCTTATCCACTACATCTGGTCATTTCGTGCTTCAGCTTCTCTTCATCAAAAGGAAGAAGTTCATTCACGCCCAGTTCCTGGAGAACGGTCTCAGACCAATGCTAGAAAGAGAATGTACTTACTTGGAAAGACACTAGCTCACATACAGCTGTTTAAAGTTTATCCAAAAGCTGCACAACGTTCTTACTTGTTTGATAAGCAATATACAACAACAATACAGCTCAACAACAGCTCACCATACGCTCCTCTTTCATTAGTCAGAAGAAGAAACTTTGGAGATTGATCTCAGAGTGATCAGTTTTCTTCAAATATCATGAGCTGTCATTTGCAGAGCTATTAGCCGTTATTTTCAAGCTTCTAACGGACATACTTCGTGGCCAAGACTCCCTGATCATCATTCAACTATAAATAGAGGTCTTTGGCAACATTGAAGAGCAAGAGTTTCTACGACAACATTTCTACACTTATCTTTGTGATACAAGTTTTATCAAGAGCTCTTCTTTATCTTTCTCACTCAGATCTGTAACTTTAAATATCTAGGATCATAATGTCCATTGAGTGTACTGAGAGTTTTCATCCATTTTCAAAGCTTCTCAAAATTGTATTGAGTGAATAGGCTTTGATTACCAATCTTCCATCATTGTAACCTTGGCTCAAGTTAGTACGTAAATACTAATTGAGTGACACCTTCATAGTCAGTGTGACTTAGGTAGATTAAGCCTGTAAAGCTTAGAAGAAAGTTTGGTCTTGGATCTAGATCAAAAGGAAGTGTAACTTGAGATCATTAGCATCTCTTAGTGGACAATCTCACAAGGAGTGTGGGGACTGGACTAGCCCAAGTTTTGGGTGAACCAGGATAAATTGTTTGTGTGCTTTCTCCTCTCTATACTCTGATTTAATTTACGCAAACACTTATCACACAAATCACAAGATATAATTTCTATATACTGTCATAGAGTGTTGGGAGAACGTTTTCCAGTCTGCAACACGTTTTGAATATTTGATTTAACTAACAATTTAAGAATACTCTTTGAGTATATTGTTTGTGATTATTTTTATAGGCAATATTTTAAAAGGTTCACAATTTAAACCCCCCTTTCTTGTGAAAAACTTTGCTACTTCAATTGGCATCAGAGCATTGGCTCTAAGGATAAGCATCTAACAAGTGCTAGAGGAAAAGATTCAGGAAGGAAGTAATGGCTAAAAACACAAAGTTTATATCTGAAGGAGGATCATCAAATAAACCACCTCTATTTGATTGTGATAACTACTATTATTGGAAGGACAAAATGGAGCTCTTTCTTAGATCCCAAGACAACAACATGTGGAAGTTGCAGAATATGTTCCATTGACAAAAGATTCAACAAATCCTAAACCACAAGCTGAATGGACAACTCAAGAAGCTGATAGGGTACTCCTAAATACTAAAGCTAAATTGTTTATTAAAAGTGCTTTATGCAGGGAAGAGTATGATAGAATAATGGAGTGCAAAACAGCAAAAGAAATATGGGAAACATTACAAACTCATCATGAAGGAACTAATAGTGTCAAAGAAACAAGGATAGATATTGGTGTTAGAAAGTTTGAACTATTTGAAATGAAGGAAGAGGAGACCATAGATCAAATGTATGGTAGATTTACAAGCATTATAAATGAACTCAACTCTTTGGGAAAAACATATACTACACATGAGAGAATAAGAAAGATTCTCAGATGTTTGCCAAAAACTTGGAGACCTATTGTCACAGCTATCACAGTGGCAAAAGACCTCACTAAAGTATCACTAGAAGATCTCATTGGATCATTAAAAGCTCATGAATCTATTCTTCAAGAAGACAAGCCTAAAAAGAAGATGATTGCTCTAGAAACTCAATCTGGAGAATGTTCTCAGAAAGATGAAACATTCTGTGAAAATGAGGAATCACTTCAAGAAGATGATGAAGAAGAATTAGCATTCCTGTCAAGAAGAATTCAGAGATTAATGACAAGAAGAAATCAACTCAAGAAGAATTTTCAACCCAAAAGGAATGGAGCAAAACCAGAAGTAGATATGAGCAAAATACAATGTTATGAATGCAGTCAATATGGTCACTACAAAAATGATTGTCCAAAGAACAAACAGAAGAAACCTTTCTTCAAGAAGAAATCCATGATGGCTACTTGAGATGATCTAGAAGAAGCACAATCAGAAGATGAAGAACAAGAAGCAAATGTCTGTCTTATGACACATTCAAACACAGAAGAGGTAACACTTGATCCTTGTTTATCTTGTCAAAAAACTGAACATCTCTTTGATAAACTACTATATGACACTCAAATCTTAAATCAAAAAAATGCTAAACTTAGAGATGAAATTACCGTGTTAACCAAAGAAAGAGATGAATATAAGAAAGAGAGTAGTCTTAAAAGTGATGTTATCAAAGGTATGCAAACTACTCATACTGAACTTTTTAAGAGATTTAATATTCTTAGAAAAGATAAAAAAAAATGTTCTGTGGTACTAAAAGAAAATGTTATTTTGAAAAGAAACATCTCTAAATTAAAAAATGATTTGACAAAATTTATTAGCACTACTACAACCTTTGAAAACATTTTAGGATCACAGACTGGATTTTTTTATAAATATGGTATATGACACAATCCTTATCATAACAGAAAGCTATATGAAAAATGTCTTATTCCAAATAAGGAAAAGAATTTTCAAAAATATAAATGTGCATTTTGTCACAAGGATGGACATCTTGAAGCCTTTTGTTTCAAAAAGAAAGCAAGAAAATCAGTTTCTTATAGAACACTAGAACATTCTCAGAACAGTCTCAGAAATAACATGTTTAGAAGACCTTCTTATAGACATTCTCATAACACTCTCAGAAGAGATGTCTATAGAAGAACTCCTTATAAGAGATAATCTTACCCTCAGAAGATCCCTTATAAGAATATTGAAACTAACATTCAAGGACCCAATAAATTATGGGTACCTAAAAACTTATTAAACTCAAATGTAGGAATGCCTTATAACAGTCAATAGAAGGCCTTGGTACTTGAACAGTGGATGCTCAAGACATATGACAGGAGATAGAAACAACTTTCTATCATTTGAAACAAGAGAAGGTGGATCAGTCACCTTTGGAAATAATGAGAAAGCTAACATCAAAGGTATAGGTACAATTGGTAAGTCTGACTCTGCTAAGATTGAAAATTTTCACTATGTAGATGGCTTAAAACATAACTTAATAAGCATAAGTCAATTATGTGTCAATGACTTTGAAGTTGGTTTTAAATCTGACTCTTGTGAAATAAAACAATCTTCATCTAACAAAGTCTTATTTAATGGATCAAGGATAAAGAATGCTTATGTCTTATACTTAGATGAATTACCTCCTGAATCATGTTTTGTCTCACTTGAAAAAGACAAATGAATTTGGTACAAGAGGGCTGGTCATGTAGGTATGAAAACTATGTCAAAACTTTCCAAACTTGATCTAGTTAGAGGTTTGCCTAAGATCAGTTTTGATCTAGATAAAGTATGTGAATCATGCACAAGAGGGAAACAAGTTAAAAGTAGTTTTAAACCTAAAGAATTTATTTCCACAAAAAGACTTCTTGAGTTACTTCACATAGACTTATTTGGACCTGTCAAAACTACAAGTCTTGGTGGCAAAAATTATGGCTTTGTCATTGTAGATGATTTTTCAAGGTTTACTTGGGTGCTATTTTTAAAACATAAAGATGACTCTTTGGAAGCTTTTAAAACCTTTTACTTAAAAGTTCAAAATGAGAAAGGCATCAATATTATCTCTATAAGAAGTGATCATGGAGGATAATTTGAAAACTCTCTCTTTGAATCATTCCTTGATAATAATGGAATCTCTCATAATTTTTCTTGTCCAAGAACTCCCCAACAAAATGGAGTTGTTGAAAGGAAAAATAGAACTTTGCAAGAAATGGCAAAAACAATGATAAATGAATCAAATGTTGAAAAATACTTTTGGGCTGAGGCCATTAACACTTCTTGCTATATTTTAAACAGAGTCACCATTAGAAAAGTTTTAAACAAAACACCCTATGAACTTTGGAAAGGCAGAAAACCTACTATTTCTTACTTTCATATATTTGGATGTTTTTTTTACATTTTGAATATCAAAGGCAACTTGGGTAAGTTTGATTCAAAGTCAGATAAGGGAATATTCTTAGGATACTCTCTGACATCAACAGCTTATAGAATTTACAATCTGAGAACTCAAACTTTGGAGGAAAGCATGCATGTAAAATTTGATGAATTTGAAGATCAACCAATCATACATGCTACTGATGATGAAGAAGATGAACCTGTCATTGCACAAAATCATGACTCAGATGAGAACCTCACATCTCAAGGACCACCAAAGACCTGGAGAATTGTTGGCTATCATCCTCCTGATCAAATAATAGGTAATACTGAAGATGGTGTAAGAACCAGAAAAGCCTTGCAGGATGTGGAGAACAATATGGGATTGATCTCCCAAATTGAGCCAAAATCCATAAATGAAGCTATCATTGATGAATCCTGGGTTGAGGCTATGAAAGAAGAACTACAACAATTTGAGAAGAATGAAGTTTGGAATTTAGTACCATCTCCAAAAGATCATTCAATCATTGGAACAAGATGGGTCTTTAGAAACAAACTTGATGAAAATGGTAAGGTTGTTAGAAATAAGGCAAGACTTGTAGCGCACAAGGTTATAATCAACAAGAAGGGATTGATTATGATGAAACCTTTGCTCCTGTAGCCAGGTTAGAAACTATTAGAATCTTGCTTGCATATGCATCAAATAAATGTATCAAACTTTTTCAAATGGATGTAAAAAGTGCTTTTTTAAATGGATTTTTAAATGAGGAAGTTTATGTGCATCAACCTCCTGGTTTTGTTGATAAGCATAAACCAAATCATGTTTATAAACTTACCAGAGCCCTTTATGGACTTAAACAAGCCCCAAGAGCTTGGTATGATAGATTAAGCACTTTCTTACTTGAAAATGGTTTTTCTAGAGGAAAAATTGATACTACACTTTTTACAAAAAATGAAAAGCATAATTTACTTATTGTACAAGTGTATGTTGATGATATTATTTTTGGTGCTACTAATGAAAAAATGTGTGAAGATTTTTCTAACCTTATGCAAAGTGAGTTTGAGATGAGCATGAAGGGAGAACTTGGTTTCTTTCTTGGCTTGCAAATCAAGCAACAAGAAGATGGAATTTTCATCAGTCAAGAAAAATATGTAAATGATCTTCTCAAGAAGTACAAATGAATGAAGCCAAAATCATGTCAACTCCAATGCATCCATCTACAAGTTTGGACAAAGATGAAAAAGGAAAAGATGTATCTGAAAAGGAGTATAAAGGAATGACATTGTGTTTGCAGTTGGTCTTTGTGCTAGATTTCAAACATCTCCAAAAGAATCACACTTGATTGCAGTCAAAAGAATCTTTAAATACTTGGTTGGAACACCTGATGTAGGCTTATGGTACAAAAAAGGATCACACTTTGATTTACAAGTATACTGTGATGCTGACTATGCTGGTGACAAAATTGAAAGAAAGAGCACTAGTGGAACATGTCAATTCCTTGGAGAGACATTGGTAAGTTGGTGTTGTAGAAAACAAAACACCATTGCACTATCAACCACTGAAGCAGAATATGTTGCTGCATCAAATTGTTGCTCTCAAGTCATTTGGATCAAAAATCAACTTGAGGATTTCTCAATAAGGTACACATGTATCAAAATTTTATGTGATAATACTAGTGCTATTAATTTGTCTAAAAACCCTATTCGGCATTCAAGATCAAAACATATAGAAATCAAGCATCATTTTATTAGAGATCATGTTAACAAAAAAGATGTGGAATTGGTTTTTGTTGATACTGAAAATCAGCTTGTTGACATCTTTACTAAACCATTGGTTGAGGATCGTTTCAATTTTATCAAGGAAAAACTGAAAATTATCAAAAATCTCAATCCTACTTGATTTATGTCTACATATGTATTTGCCAGAATGTTCTGAGAACGTTCTCTGAACTTACGCTAATACATGATAATATGTGATAACTGTTTTTGCCTTAAATGGGCCATAAGATAAGGCTTTTATGGCAAAATTGATTTGGGCTTCTCTCTCCTCCCTCATTGGCGAGCGGTTAACATTCCATTTTCTCTCTCCCACTTTTTGCCAAAACCAAGTACACCCTTTCACTATTCATCTCTCCCATCAAAGTACACATAGCTACTATTTATCTCTTCCCAAGCTTCCATTTTTTTTCTTTTTAAACTCTCTGAAATCCTCTCATCACCACTATCAAACTTCAGATCTCTTTCAAACACAAAAATGACACGAACAAAGAATCCTGGAGGAAGGAAAGTCCCTAGAACCAAAAATCCATCCACTTCATCATCACCTCCACGTTCTCCATCACCTCCTAAACCACCAACTCCAAAATCAACCTCCTTATCCTCATTTGAAACTGTCTCAGAATCATTCAAATCACTCTCTGAGCGTGAAGCGTCACCAGAGATTCAATCCACACCTATCACTACCAACATGCAAACCAATGTAGAAAATCCCCCAAACTCTCCAAACACTATTTTCAATCCCTCTCAATCTGAATCACCAGAAAACTCACCCATTCATCTCACACAAAATCAACCACAAAATTCCTCACCTATTGAATCACCTCAACCCTCTCAACATCAAACAAATGTTGAAGCTTCCCCACCTCCAACTACTACTGTACCAAGTCAAGCTGAAACGCCACCTACCATGGTCAAAGTCAAAAAATCCAAGTCTTTTGATTCCTCAAAAATTAGGAGATCATCAAGAATTTTGTCTGGAGCTAAAAGAAACATGTGGTGAGCACCATAGTTCATGTTTTGGATCCCTCGGATTCAGAGACCACTCTCATAGAAAAAGAGATTGATGAGTTTGAGCTTGAACGTATCACTTCTACAAAGTCTGAACCTTTCAAAGCTAAGAAAACCCCAACGCCAAAGAAAAAAGTTGTTGAAACTGCTGTCAAAGCTCCTCGAACCAAGAAGAAGGTCACTTTGAAGAAATCAAAAGAAAAATTGATGCCTACTCCACTCATTCTCCCTGAAGATGAAGAAGTGTTTGATCAATACTGGAAAACCAAACCTGTTGCACCCTCAAGAATGTATAATTTTGGAGAATTATCTCAAGGAGGAGTTGATCTAGTGAAATATGTTGAACCTTTTGGATGGAAAAGATTCTTTCACATCAAATAAACTGTTTATCCCTTGCTTGCTCAAGCTTTCTACTACAATGCTAAGGTGTATCCTAACAGAGACTTGCTCACATCAAACATAAAGGATGTTGAATTGATTGGTGATCCATTTGTCATTGGAGATTTGATTGGGATCAAGAGTGAAGGACTAGAAGTTTATGGAAATGACTGGTATGATAAAGTGAATGTGAACAAAGAAGACCTCAAGAAATAGATGTTCACTGAAGAAGGAGCTAAACTGAGTAAACCTCCATCCTCCATGCTGAAAAAGGAGTTCAAACTTCTTCACAATATGTGTCAGCACTCCTTCTTTCCCAGAACTGGAAGTAAGGATAAGGTAAATGATCTTGACCTCTTGCTTATGTATCATGTGTCAAAAGGGATTAAACTAAACTTGCCCTATATCATTTTACAACATATGATCTATGGTGCAATCTCTGGTTTGAAGAAAATTGCCCTACCTTATGGAATGATTCTGACTAGGATTTTTACATTTTACTATGCTGATATGAATGACACACCTTTTGATAATCACTATTACACTTTTAACCTGAAAAATGTGAGTCACATGAAAAAGGAACTTGAAACCCCTGTTGTTGATGTTGGTGTTAAAAGAAAAAGAGAAGTTTTTGAGAAAACATACTTAAATGTTCTTGCTGATGCTTCTGGAGACCGTTTGGAGAACGCTCTCCAGACTGATGGAAATGTCCAAATCAGTGGTGATGCTAATCCCACCACTGAGAGTGAGAAACTTGTGACTACCGCTGCTGCCACTCTACAAGGTTTCAATCATATTACTGCTCCATCCAACACCACTATGTTTTCACCATTGATGACATCAAGCCAAGGCAGTCTTTCATCCTTTTGCACTTCTGAATTTATAAGGAACATTCTCACCTCTGATACTCCTGAAATTTCAACTTTGCCAATACCAAATCCCACGGACAGCACTCTCCCATCAATCGCATCATCTTTTGCTACCTTTGATTCATTCTGTTCATCTACTAACGCTGTCAATGCTGGAACCAAACAATTGATGTTTGAGGGAAATATCAATTTTGATTTTCCTGTCCCTTCAAGGCCTGCCAAACGATCAAGGTTTGAAACTGAAATGGTACAAATGAGGAGAGACCTGGACAATGTAATTAAGGGTATGACTGCACAGTACTCAATGATGGATCACTTGATTTTAGAATCCAAAAGCTCGCGTGAATGGTTCACTTTTGTTGTTTGTCCACAGCTACATCTTCCTCCACCTCCAGAAATTGTTACACCACACTTTGATCCATTTCCTGCTCAAAATAACAATTCTGATGATGATGATGAATGCCCTGCTACTTCACCTGCTCCTGATGGAGCAAATGAGTAAACTTGGCCTGCTTTGAGATGCTCCTGGATTTACCCTTTTCAATGATGACAAAGCGGGAGAATGAATTGAGAAATTAAGGGGGAGCCCAATGATGTTTTAGAAAGAAAAGCTTGTCTATTTTGCTGCCATGGATATTTTGATAATTCTGTTCGTTTTTAATTTATGAACTTATGTGTTAATCATCCTATTTAGAGGATTAGATATTTTGGGAAGTTTCTTTTGATGTCAAGGGGGAGCCCAATGATGTTTTGGAAAGAAAATCTTGTCTATTTTGCTGCCATGAATATT
The DNA here is from genome assembly GCA_951799995.1 of Trifolium subterraneum. Classification (NCBI taxonomy): domain Eukaryota; kingdom Viridiplantae; phylum Streptophyta; class Magnoliopsida; order Fabales; family Fabaceae; genus Trifolium; species Trifolium subterraneum. The sequence goes on from OX637468.1 coordinate 21,032,490, forward strand.
TTGATAATTCTGTTCGTTTTTAATTTATGAACTTATGTGTTAATCATCCTGTTTAGAGGATTAGATATTTTGGGAAGTTTCTTTTGATGTCATATGAACTTCTCCTACTATGTATTTGTTGTGTAAACTTGGATTTGATGTTTGATTTGCATTATCTTGTTTGAATCATTTTGAATTAATCATGTGCTATAAACTATGTTTGAATGCTCACATATGTGAGATTGATGATTAATGTTTGTTGCTTGATTCAAATCCAATTTGTGTTACTCAATTCTTTTATGTCTAAGCATTATCATTTTGAAAATTGAATGCTTGAATTGAGGGGAAGCTTACAAATTAAAAACACTAGACAATTTATTTCAAGCACTTTTGAATTTTGATTAAAATTAGAATTCCATCTCAAAACATAATTCAAGAAGTTTGTCATCATCAAAACGGGGGAGATTGTTGAGGCAAAATCCCAATTTGATGTTTTAAAGATAACAAACCTCTTAATTATTTTTTAAGCGTAATTCTAGTCTCTTTGGTATTTAACAAGTGCTCTTGAGTGTTTTTAATTAAGCTAGGAACAATTGAGCTTTTAGATCAAATATCACGTTTTTATTTTGATAAAAACAAAAGCTTCAGGATCAGTCTCAGATCGCTCTCTGAAACTTGCACAACATCCACTTTCACACAATCAATGCAAAAACACTTATGAATAAGTCAACCATGTACAAGACAAATGAACACTTTTACCTAGGGCTTAACTCACAAGATCTCTACAGTCCAAAAGTTCATTTAAGGCATGAAATATTTGGATGACTAGTGAAGTTAACACATTTGCTAAGTTCAAGGTTCAAGCATATGCACATGATCAAATTTCCAAAGAAACATTCTCACACATTACTTGGACTGATAATTCATGAACCATTGAGAAATAGACAACACTACAAGTCTATAGGTTGACTTGTACTTGCAATGAATAAAGAAAGAACAATCTCCTATGACATCTCACCTTCTCCAATGAAGCTTGTACTTGCAATATTACTTTATGAGACATCAAGTACAATCTACATCTACTGTTCTTATCCACTACAGCTGGTCATTTCGTGCTTCAGCTTCTCTTCATCAAAAGGAAGAAGTTCATTCACACCCAGTTCCTGGAGAACGATCTCAGACCAATGCTGGAAAGATAATGTACTTACTTGGAAAGACACTAGCTCACATACAACTGTTTAAAGTTTATCCAAAAGCTGCACAACGTTCTTACTTGTTTGATAAACAACATACATCAACAATACAACTCAACAACAGCTCACCATACGCTCTTCTTTCATTAGTCAGAAGAAGAAATTTTGGAGATCGATCTCAGAGTGATCAATTTTCTTCCAATATCATGAGCTGTCATTTGCAGAGCTACTAGCCATTATTTTCAAGCTTCTAACGGACATACTTCGGGCAAGACTCCCTGATCATCATTCAACTATAAATAGAGGTCTTTGGCAACATTGAAGAGCAAAAGTTTCTACTACAACATTTCTACACTTGTCTTTTTTTTTGGAAAAGTTCTACACTTGTCTTTGTGATACAAGATTTATCAAGAGCTCTTCTTTATCTCTCTCACTCAGATCTGTAACTTTAAATATCTAGGATCAAAATATCCATTGAGTGTACTGAGAGTTTTCATCCATTTTCAAAGCTTCTCAAAATTGTATTGAGTGAATAGGCTTTGATTACCAATCTTCCATCATTGTAACCTTGGCTCAAGTTTGTACGTAACTACTAATTGAGTAACACCTTCATAGTTAGTGACTTAGGTAGATTAAGCCTGTAAAGCTTAGAAGAAAGTTTGGTCTTGGATCTAGATCAAAAGGAAGTGTAACTTGAGATCATTAGCATCTCTTAGTGGACAATCTCACAAGGAGTGTGGGGACTGGACTAGCCCAAGTTTTTGGTGAACCAGGATAAATTGTTTGTGTGCTTTCTCCTCTCTATACTCTGATTTAATTTACGCAAACACTTATCACACAAATCACAAGATATAATTTCTATATACTGTCATAGAGTGTTGGGAGAACGTTCTCAAGTCTGCAACACGTTTTGAATATTTGATTTAACTAACAATCTAAGAATACTCTTTGAGTACATAACTACTAATTGAGTAACAACTTCATAGTTAGTGACTTAGGTAGATTAAGCCTGTAAAGCTTAGAAGAAAGTTTGGTCTTGGATATAGATCAAAAGGAAGTGTAACTTGAGATCATTAGCATCTCTTAGTGGACAATCTCACAAGGAGTGTGGGGACTGGACTAGCCCAAGTTTTTGGTGAACAAGGATAAATTGTTTGTGTGCTTTCTCCTCTCTATACTCTGATTTAATTTACGCAAACACTTATCACACAAATCACAAGATATCATTTCTATATACAGTCTAAGAGTGTTGGGAGAACGTTCTCAAGTCTGCAACACGTTTTGAATATTTGATTTAACTAACAATCTAAGAATACTCTTTGAGTATATTGTTTGTGATTATTTTTATAGGCAATATTTTAAAAGGTTCACAATTCAACCCCCCCCCCCCTTTCTTGTGAAAAACTTTGCTACTTCAGTCTGGATTGTTGTAGCAAATATATATACGTTTTGATGGGCTAACCCAATCCGATTTCCATATGGGCTAAATCGGTTTGGCCCGAAAAAGCCCAATGACATTTTGGGCTACTTATTTTAGGCCCGACCCATTTTGACAGCTCTACTAGAAACAAAGGAGTACCTAAATGTAAGAACTAATAAACGTAGTTAGTTTATAGTTAGCTTCAGTTGATTTTTGATCTTCTCATGTTTTTTCTCTCATTTAGCACAAATCTCAATCATTTTTCTCCCTTTTCTAGACTCATCTTTTTCTAATAAACTAATCACTCTTAGATGAAGAAAATGAGAGAAGACTTGAACAAAATAACATGAGAGGATCCGAATCCACTTGAGTTAGTTAATCATTGAATAAACCATCAAATTAGTTCTTATAACTTTGTAGGGTAGTTTCAAATAGGTCATGTCGTGACTTTATAAATACTCTCTCTAGTCATTTTTATAAGAAGAGACAATCTACTTTTTATATTAATTGAAAAATTAATGTATTTCGTCTATATTATAACTCATATATATTAATTATTGAATGAATATAAAAAGTCATTTGTCTCTTATAAAAAGGATCGGAGGGAGTATTTTTAATAGGTCTCCAACTTTATCAAATTTTACTCATATTAATCATTCTCAGAATATATTAAAAATTAAATTGATAATAAATGAATAAAATTAGAGATCAAATTCATAATAAAATATTTAATTATAAAAATTTAATTAATAATAAGTGGTTAAACATAAACAACAACTTGACAGTTTGATATAGTGAGAGTTTTATTTATTCCTTTTTCAAAATAATAAAATGAATAAGTTATTTAAGAGTTTCTTATAAAAACATGACTAAGGTGATGGTTTACTGGTCAATCATTATTGGATAAGAGATTGATATTTCTGGTTCAATTGTTAGAAGCTGAGTGAGTGTGCATGTATTTATGTTTTTTTGTTTTTGTTTTGAAAAGGCATGTATTCAAGCTTTCAGCCTCTGTATCTCAACTCTTGATCTTCAATCATTTTCTTTTCTTTTTGTTGGTACAAATCATTTTCTATTAGATTGGAAATCACTTTTCATCAATTTTTCTTCTTCCTTTAAAAAAAAAAATCAAAATTTCTTTCACCCAATTATATATTTTCTCTCAACTTTTACAAGTTCAGTTAACATAAAAGTATAGTTGTGCCGTCTGAAAAAAAAAGTACTAGTTGTTTTTAATTTTATAATACCGTATTTTACTTTTTACTTGCCTTTTTTTTTGCTTTAATAAATATGCTTGGTTTTCATTATCTTATAGTACATTTTAAATAAAAAAAATTACAGTACCACATATTATATTGCTACATATTGCTACATTTTTTATCATATTATTGATACAAAATTTTTCCTATCATTTAAAAGTGATTAATTTCCATTAGAAAATCTTCAAAGCACATAAAATAAATTTTTATTTTCAAACAAATTTTCTCTATGCACAAGACTAAGAAATAAAATTGATAATCACTTCCTCTTTTTTTACGGAGCGAATCACTTACTTTTTTTGTTAAATAGTCTAGTGATTAAAAATTTTACCCGTAAGTGGATAAGTGAAATGACCGAGATTCGAACTCCGACCTCCTATATATATATATATATATAATGCAATATTTCTGTCAACTTAGCTAAGCTAACAGAACAACGAATCACATATGTATATTTTTTTTGGCAATGAAAGAGGGCTAATGCCCAAAAAGAAATGAACTAAAGAGTTACATGAATATTTCTACGCATGCAAGTCCAAGAAATATCATAAAAAAGAAGAGTCGAAACCTCATTTGGAGGAGTCTCCAAAACATGAATGTTAAACGAATTCAGAGAAAAGTTGAAATTAGCCAGCCAATCAGCGCTTATATTTCCAACTCACCAAGTATGGTTAAACTGCACCTGCCAATTCAACTTTAAAAGCTCTTGTATACGGCGCACCAAGGTAGGCGGATTACCATTAAAATTAACTTTCCTCGTGATCATATCAACCAAAATTTTTGAGTCACTTTCTAGTTGAAGATGGTGGAAACATTGTCTCCATGCAAGCTGCATTCCCAAGTACATTCTCTACATTTCAACAGAGAGCATCACAGGTTCTTATTTTGCGCGAGTAACCTTTTTTTTTTTGCTACAGGAAAGGAAAGCTAACACAGCCAAAAACAAAAAACAAAACTAATCTCTAATAAAAGCAACTCCCCAAACATAAGCAAGAAGGAGGTTGGACAACTCGGAAGGAGGGCTTCAAGCTTCACAAGAGGGGAGATAGAGTTAGCTCTTCTTGTATTTTGGTGGTGTCTTCGGTGTATGTTTTTAGCCTAAGATTATTTTTTGGGTTGAGTACCACCTGTACTTCTACTTAGTAGTAGGTCTAGTATTACTTGTACTCGTTCCCACGTTACAAATTATATATAAATATATATGTTTGCTGTTAAAAAAAAACTCTTTTCTTTGCCAAAATATCAGCGCACACATTGCCCTCGCGAAGCGTGTGATTCACATCAACAACCCAATCTCTATCCAAAAGTTGTTAAATGCTAGTAATCTCATTTGCAAATCTATGACAAGGCGACACACCGATTTTGGCAAGAGTAACAATTTCTATGAGTCGGAAAAATTTGGTAAAAAAAAGAATCGGAGAAACAATTTTGATATATGTAAATTTAAGAACTATAGTATATACTACCATTAATTTAAGAATTTAATTTATAAGCACCGTCGGTATAAATTTATTTTACACATGCGTCCAATAATATATCGACACATCATGTATGGTAATTAAAAATACATGATGTGTCACATTCATTAAATGATGTGGCAACACATTATTGAATGCATGTGCAAAAAAACTTTACACCGACAATGCACAACGATTAAACTCTTAATTTAAACATATATCCTTTTATATAGCTGTACAATTTAATTATTTGTAACCACCATGTTTAAGAAAATTAGCTTAACTGATCATTGAACCGAGTTGACGCCAAAGTTATTTGCTTTTTAAGTGTTTTCTTCTTTCTTAAACGGAATATTTTTAACAGTTGTCAAATACTTGTTGGATTCTATAATTATGATTTTCAAATAAACTTTACGCATTAATATTTTTGTCCTTCAGAGATTTTTTCCCGTTGAAGATAAGGTTACATTAGTAATAATACAATATTAGCAATACGTTAAAGTTATATACTCTTTATTTTTCATATACTTTTAAAGTTATACTATACTCTGTGCATTATTCATATCTTACCTTATATGTACAAATATCATTGTTTTGTTTACCTTACAAAAATTAAAAAGAATATCAAAGTAAAAGAAAGAAAAAAAACATAAATTTTTTTTTGGATGCTTGCTGTTGAGGGAAGTAGCAAAATCCAACAAAACATGTTATATATATTTGGTATTATTCTTAAATTCTAAAATTCATCAACTATATAGTTATAAATTATAAAATATTTGTGTTTTTATTTTAACTTTTCAAAAAACAAACAAGTACTGGAAAATTGTGAAGAGAGAGAGAAGAAAAGAACAATTTTTTTTTAATTTTTTTTAATTTTGGTTTTTATGTTTGTTTGTTGCAACCGTTGGATCATTCTGGTTTTCGATCTGTACTTTGGTCGCTGAGACATAGCCATGAATTCTATAGATCCGAGTGTCTAATACAACATTCGTCGCATTGTTATTCGCATTCAATCTCTTCCAACTTGGGATCTTAAGCATCACTGTTCCACTTTCTACTTTCTTGTTCAATCAATTTTTGACTTGAGTCAATAATTTTCGTAAGTTCAATATACTTATCTTGTTTTCAACTTCAATGGTTACTTAATTGTTCTTTTCAAGTTCAATTTTGAGTTTTAATTAGGTTTTTTGTTACATAATTGGGATCTTTAACTTGCTTTTGTTTTAGGGTTTCAAAGGGTCAATTTGGTTTTTGGATTTTTTATTTTGTGTGTGTGTGTGAATGATGAGCTATTATTGAGCCATTATTACATTTTTTTTAATGGTACAGTTGTTGCAACTTCCAATGAGTTACTATTTTAATATGTTGAATTTGCTTTCATTTGTATATAGTATGATATATATGGTATATCTGGTGTTTTGTTGACTAAGTCTTAATCAGTATGATTGTAGTGTTTATTAGGTATTTAGCAATATCTGTTAAATTAATCTAAGAACCAATAGAACATGGCAAATGGTGAATAAAAGTTTTCTCTTTCTCTTTCTTGTTTTTTTGTTTTGTTTTTGGTGAAAGTGATGGTTTGGGGCTTGAATTTGTTGTAGGATTGAGGTGAATTATGGGTGTTGCTAGTTAGTTTTGATATCTTGGTTTGTTTGGAGGTGTCGAGGCAAGACTCGTGTGATACTGAATTGGGTGGTGGAGATGCCACCTTCACCAGCAATGAGATACTCTCCCGGGAGAGAGGTGAGAGGAGATGGTCACAAGCGGAGGCACAGTCTTGAAAGTGGAATACTTTTCCGGGAAAAAGATGACGATCTTACTTTGTTCAATGAAATGCAGTCTAGAGAAAGAGATAGTTTTTTGCTCCAGTCTTCGGATGACTTAGAAGATTCATTCGGTAATTTTCTTTAATGAATTTTTATGAAGATAATTGTCGTTCTTTGGTTGCTTCATTTCAGTGATGTTCATTCATGTGTTTCTTACTTTTATCTTGGGTATCTACAGCTACAAGGCTGAGACATTTTTCTGATGTCAACGTTGGAATCTCCATTCCTGGTCGGCGAGAAAGTAGTGACTTGCTTAATGTAGATGGAGACAAGAATGACTATGACTGGTGGGACATATTTCCTTATGTTTATCTTTCATCTGTTGAATCACATTGTTTACTGCCATTGAATTATATATTTCTGATTCTAACTGTTTTCTTTATTTCACATGAATAATCTCATTCATGCTGTTGGGCAATAATTTAAGTTCATCAGCTGATTCTAACTATTTGCAACTTTCTTTATTTCTACGTTAAGAATGCATAGATGCGATTAAACTAGACTATATGCCAGTTTCTTGATCACAAGCTTGAGACTTTGATTTCTGATCATCACCGCGTACATCACTGATGCCATGTCTAAATCGTTCATTTACAGGTTATTGACACCCCCGGATACGCCACTGTTTCCTTCATTAGATGAAGATCCACCACCTACTAGTGTTGCAAGGAGAGGAAGGCCTCAGAGTAAACCAATTACCATATCGAGATCTTCTACGGTGAGATTTTGAATCCATTTATATTATTATGTTCTTGTATATTAAATTATTTGAAGAAGTTCCTTTACTTTTTTACCATCTCAAATAATGTAATTGAGCTTATAACCTCATTCTTCATACGGCGGATGCCATTGTGTTTCAGATGGAGAAAAGTCGTAGAAGCAGTAGGGGCAGTGCAAGTCCAAATCGTTTAAGTCCATCTCCTCGTTCGGGGAGTAATACATTGCAATCAAGGGGAAGACCTTCATCATCAGTGCCAAATTACAGTCCAACCTCCTCAAGTTTACGGAATGCCACTCCATCAAGAAGACCATCTCCACCTCCAAATAAGCCCACGACACCTGTTTCCAAGTCCTCCTCTTTTACTCCACGGAGGTTAAGCACTGGTTCCAGTGGCTCTGTTGTCACATCTGGAGTTAGGGGAACTTCCCCGGTTAAGACAAGTCGGGGAAACTCTTCATCACCAAAGATAAGGGCATGGCAAACTAATATACCTGGCTTCTCTTCTGAAGCTCCTCCCAATCTCCGTACTTCTTTGGCTGATCGACCAGCAACATATGTGAGGGGTTCATCTCCAGCATCAAGAAATGGTAGGGACTCCACGTCCAAATTCTGCCGGCAATCAATGTCTCCAACTCCTTCTAGGAGCAGTAGCTCTATCCATAGTCACGATCGAGACCCGTTCAGTTCACGCAGCAAAGGTTCCATTGCATCATCTGGTGATGATGATCTGGACTCTCTTCAATCCATCCCAGTAGTGGGTAGCTTAGACAGATTGAGTTCTAGAAGGGATGGGTCATTTTCAACCAACAGAGCTCTTTCCATTTCCAAGAAATCACCAAGGATGGCGTCCCCAAATTCTGCTCCTAAAAAATCGTTTGACTCTGCTTTCCGGCAAATGGTATTTTGTCATCTAGTTCACTTAAATAATTTTCCTTCTGTGCACTGTATAGATACATTGCCAGTTTATTGGCAGGGAATCATGAATAAGTGTTTAATTTTCATACCATTTAAGAATTACTACGCTTGACTCAATAGGCAAAAAAGTGCATTCATTTGTTGGACACACATATAAGCAAAAGTAAACTAATTTATCAATATTTGATGTTACTATTCCAAAAATTAGGGGTAGGTTAGTAATGTACTTTTTTACATGAAATCAAGAAAATAAGATACAATTAACTACCATCCTGAATAAGTGTGAAAGTAAAGTATGTATTTTTGCTTATAATTGAGTCTGGAGAGGGAGTGGTGCCTTTAAGTTAGTGACCCCTTGTGCATCTTCAACAACCTCACCCTGCTCCTCTCCCTATACCCTCACGTGCACAAATGCACTGTCTCTTTTTTTGCACTTTCTTGATTACGAATTGGAAACCCTACAGATACACTATCCTTCTGGGATACCATTCTTTTGAAGTATCTGATTTTTTATCTGCTCTTTTTATGCTTGATTTAAGGTGCATATTTCTTGTATATATTCAGTTTTTAAATTACACTTGTTAGACAACTATTCCAAGCTATTGGATTCATATTACGTCATGGATTCTTATTAAGTCATTATATTGAGTTTGTTTGGTGGCCTTGTGTATAATATAACATGCTTGCATTAGCAATAGCATATAACTGGGTTTTCCATTGGTTGATACTCAGATACCTGAAACCTTGATTATCTTTGTGGTTTCGGTGTAAATATTAACTAGAAATTTTGGCGTCTTATTGAATTGAACCTTTGCAATTCTCCATGTTCCTCCATTGTTCTCTCTAACCATGATTTTTTGTTGAATATCTTTTACTAGTCACATTTAATATCTACTTACTTTTGTTAGTTACCTTTAAAATGCTATGCAGGATAGGAAAAGCCCTCAAAACATGTTCAGGCCACTTTTATCAAGTGTTCCGAGTACAACACTTTATGCTGGAAATTCGAATTCTGCACATCGTTCCCTTGTATATAGGAACTCCTCCATTGCAACAAGCAGCAATGCAACCTCTGATCGAGCGACAACTTTTGCTCTAGATACTGAAGGGATTGACCATAGTCAAGATGATATGGCAAGTGAAACTGATAAGATGTTATATCCTGATTTAGATGATGAAGTGTTTGCGTTTGATAAGATGGATGAATTAAATGCAAATATTAAGCATGAGATCACCGAGGAGTCAGTCAATGTCATGCAAAATCAAAACAGAGGCTCCAATTCAGTTCTTGGTCCAACTGAAGCTGAGGGTTCTGTTTACCATGCTCATAGTGATGCCGAAGGCAATGAAAGTTCAGAAACTTCACATCTGAGAGATGTCATTTCTGAAATTGTTAGTTTTGAAAATACAGCAATCTGTTCTCAATGTGGTTGTTGTTATCAAGTCATTAGTCAAACTGAGGAGAATATTGAGCTTTGTCCAGAATGCAGCAGGAAAACCACATTGTTGAGAGCCACCCTCCCTGAGTCAATGTTGGCTGTATCTGAGGGTTCTTCAGTGATTTCTGGAAACATGCCTAAAGAAGAAAAATCATTAGCTGAAACAAGCGAACTAAGGGCTGCTTCTGAACTTCCTCAAGAGACTGATACAGATAACTTGAGGTTTCCCCTTGGCGAACATGGTTATGAGGAAAGTCAAACTTCATGCAGTGAACTAAACCAGGTTCACTCACAAAACAATTCAACTCCAAGTTCATTGAGGGAAGGAGGTGACCAGAACCAGCTAGAGATGAACCAACCAGAAGTTGATTACAAGAAGCACAACGATGAATTTGAGGATCAGCAGTTGGATCACTCAAGTGATCGCCCAAATATGAACACGGACCCCATGGAAGGCACCGGCATTTCTGTATTGCTGAAAAGGTCCAGCAGCAACAAAGGACCGATAGTTCGGGCCAGGACTTTTACTGCCACAACCATATCTTACGATGATCTTTCTCTTTCAAGAGACAGTGTAAACAGTATCAGAAGTTCAACGAGACCTGGCAGTTATTCTGCCTCATCATCGACTGATTTTGGCTCTACTAGACCAACAGAGTTTCGTATCCACAGGCAGTCGAGTGGCAGGAAATTGGATGCGGATTGCGGATATGACTCAAGGATTAAGCCTTCAAGCACCAGTTCATCTATCTCGGTAACTTCAAACCATTCTCACCATGAAGTAGGTCTTGCAACTCGAGAAACGCCTGGCAACACAGAATATAGTCTTGTGGAAGAGATACCTCAAGTTCTGCAAAATACTCAAGTTTCAGAAAATACAATAACAGATGTAGTTGATGCGTCTCCTATCGATTCAACTTTTGTTGAGGAAGAAAAACTAGAAAATGATGATGGTAGCAGAGGAAATAATGCTCGCAGCTCGGAACTTTTAAGTCAGGAAGCTGATTTTCAGCCTGATGATAATTTAGTGACATCATTTCCAAATCCCGTGGATTGTATTTCATGTGAAAATGTTGAAGACCATCCAAATAATGCAATGAATGCCTTAAATACAGAAACATCAGTTAAGGCTCCAGAGTCATCATGTCATGAGAAGAATGATGTGCAGAGTTCTGAAGTTAATGAACTGAATGCTTCGGTTATTGCCAGCTGTTCTACAATCACAGAATCAGAAATAGAAGGGGAAAACTATCGTGGAAATAGTACTGACCTGGTGAATGATGATCTATCCCTGGCATCAAAGAGTGCTCTCGATGACTTTCAGGAACCTTCTGCTCGAAATCCTTCCAGTGATTGTCACACTGCTTCTGTTCCAGAGCTCAATGTATCGGAGTCCCGTGGCACTGGTACGGTATTTACTCTATTGAAATTTCAATTGTAAGATATCAGTGATGACTATTGAGGCTCCGTTTGGCCCGGCTTTTTTTAGCTTTTTATTCTCTTTTTAATCAAACGGACCCTGAGATGAGAATATTAGCTTCTCCTCTCAAAAATGCACCCATTTATGGTTTTATCCGTACACCATAGATTACGTAAAACTTTGGTGGGCAATTTTACAAAATTTTGTAAAATGACAATCTAATCTCGTTAAAAAACTGCTTCTTCTGATACTAATAGTGGGATACTAAAGTATAGTATTGATTTTTTAGACTTGGTATATTCTGATATATTTTCTGGATTCATTTTTCTGAAATTGTAAAATCAGTGATACAAGTTTCTACATTCTCTGTAGAAAATTAGTACATGGCCGATTTCTAACTGTTCTCTTATTCTTTATGTCAGAGGAATCAACAGTTACAGTTGAGTGTCAAGGTACAGGCAACACTAGAAGCCTAACACTTGAAGAGGCAACAGATACAATCCTATTTTGCAGTTCTATCATCCACGATTTAGCATATAAAGCTGCAACAATAGCAATGGAAAATGAACGCTCTGATCCATTCGAAGGTTCTGAACCAACAGTAACTTTATTGGGGAAAACCGTTTCTGAAAAAAAGGATGTTCGCAGACGACCTGTCAGCAAGCGTGCTTTAAAAACTCCAAAGACCAGACAGAAGAGTGTGGATATTGACGTCAAAACCATTTCTGGCAAGACGGAGAATGATGAAAATATTGACGAGTCTTACACAAATAATGTTGGGCTTCCTAACAAGGTAGATAATAATAGTATGAAGCCACCAAAGCTTGAATCAAAGTGCAATTGCATCATAATGTGAGAGTGTGCAACAATGCTTTCAATTCCTGCACTTATATACTACAAGATCTTAGCCAAGTTCTTGCAAGTTTATATGATTTTAATTTTGAAGGCTGATTTGATTGGGATAATAACCATTGCCAATTGGTTTAATGTTGATTCCATTCCAATATATTTTGTAACAAATGCCACGTTGTGTTTGACATAGTTGTAAAGTTATTTTTTTTAACCATTTTTTTGTCTGTAAGCTATTATTAGTTAGAGGCATTTTGGAGGATTGTGCTGTGCCTGTGCTTGTGCTCCTCCACATGCTGCATTCTTGTTTGTTATTTCCATATGAGCTAAGTGATCCATTAAAGGAAGTGTGAAGTAGAAAAGCATTCATATTATTCATTGACATTGTTGTTATTAGTATTTTCTTATTAGTACCTTCTTTGGCTTGAGTGAGTGAACAAATATCCACGTGCAGGTCATGTGAAGTGTCTGTCCATGACAAGTGAAGTGTATGTATTGTAGACAATTTATTATTTCAATAATGAATGCATTTGGCAGACAATAAGAATATTGATTTCTTAAGATTACGCTCAATTGGTAGTATGGGATTCTAAGTATCGATGTATTATGTGCACAATAATAATCCCAATAATTCAGAACATGGCTTACTTATAGAGAAATCTAAGACTTTACTATCAAATGGTGATTATTTTTAAATGTCGCCAAAAAAACAAAAATTTCTAATATATCCCCTATTTGAAAAAAAAATTCCACAATACCCCTCCTTTTTGGCAGAGATTCCTCTGTAACATAGGACCACACATGGCGACACTGGGAGTGTAGCCATGCATATGCAGGTGGCGACACTGCCAATGTCTCCATTGACCACATCATTGAAGAATTCTTCTCACATTCTTCAACCTACAAACCTCATAAATTCTTCAACCAAAAAAAAAATTGTCTTCAAAAGAAAATTACCGAAATTCATAATATTGTGTTACCCTAATTTCCTACATTATTCCATGATATATATCCCAATTTTTATGATAAAAATGGGAAAGAAAAATCAACTTTATTCATTTCCTTATGTATGTTGGTTTTTTTCCTTTTATTTTTACTTTTATTTCTTCATGTGAACTATTTCAATTATTTGTTTAATACTAAATAACATCTGCAACACTATATTCTATGAAATGGTTATTTTTCTACTATCGGAAAACACCACGCCACCACCCGTGTGTGATTTTCTTTACCGTGAGTTTGTTTAAACTTTTACGTGAGGATAAAATCACTTTTATAAGGTTAATATTGATGAGTTTCTTAAAAAGTCTACAAAAATTTCTACTTGTGGAGGTATGTTTAGAGATTCACATGGTAAGTTCATTTGTGGTTTCTATAATAGACTTTGATCCTATGTTATGTGGGCATAACTATGGGTCTTCATATTAAAATAGATATGACGAGTCAGTTGAATATCATAAACATAATTTTTTTAAATGGATTCTCTAGTCATATGGTTAATCTAGGATCAACTTCGAATATCTTCCTCCAACCGGTGTACATAGATTGGGCAAATCATATCGATCCGGTCAAATCACTCAATTGGATTTGGTCGGGCAAGTGGGTAGATAAGGATTTCAAAAAGTGAAAAAACCCATAAAAAAAATCGGGTTCCGCATAAAATCGGACCCAACATAAAAAACTCACTAACCCACTAGTGCCATGGTTTTTTAAATGGAAAGTCTATAAGTTTTTTCATTTTATCATTAAATTAATATTTTTATGTTGAAAATAAGTTATATAGTACTATTTTTTAAGAAAATAAAAATATTGAATAATTTTTATAAACAAATATGATAATTCATCGCACTATTTAAAAAAAATTGAATAATTTTTATAAACAAATATGATGATTCATATTTAATCATTTGATATTAAAAAAAATATATCATTTGGATAACACACTATTCAACTTGTAAATTAGTGGGTTTAACAAAAAATTGGTGATTATTTTTTATAGTGAAAAAAAATTAAACTACTTTTCAAGAAAATACAATGGGTTGAGTGAAAAAATATGATCATTCGTCATTAAGATATTTAATATTAAAAAAATAGAAAAATAATTTGGGTAACACACTACCCAACTCAATTCAACCCAGAAATTAACGGATTTACCCAACCCAATGTTATAATGAATGGTTATTTTACTAGAGTCAATCCAAAGTACCCTATGCGGTTCGGGTTTTGGTTTTGACCAAACTCAACCAAATCCAGCCTACGTACAACCCTACTCCAACCTCTTCTCCAAGTGGTGATCACTCTTCTCCACCGTCTTGGATGGAGAACTTCAGTCTATCATGTATTGCAATGCTAATTGATGTGTTGGAATGTTAGCGAATCTCAGACACTTTTCTTTAGATTTTAATTGCTATTTTTTTAAGGAAATGTTAACATGTGCTTTAAAGGAACATGTTAAGAATGCAGATGTAGTAATATATTTTTGTGCATTATATTTTTTAAACATTAAATTCTTCTATATTATTAAATAAAAACTACTAATTTTAAATACTTTAACATGTGTCCAAAAACTACTGCTTTTATTATGCTATCCTTTTTAATTTAAATCTTTTGCCGAAAGATAATGTTAGATGGGTTAGTTTGCCTCGTTTTATTTTTTTATTTAATTCCTTTTCTTTAAAAAAAAGAAGTTTATTTTTTTTATACCACCAGTTTAATTTGATTCGAGGGTCAGTTCTGACAACCAATGGTTTCAGCTCACTCCCGATCACAGTTGCATGAAATCAAATCGTGGTTCTCCCTACCAAGTTGAACGTCAATCACTACCGAACAAATTAACGATTGATAAAAAATATTATTTTATTTCAACAGAAACATATATTATTATTTTGGTATAAGGAAAAAAAAAAAAACAGATATTATTTTCCCACAAAAAGAGTACCGCACGTTTCATTGACCGAACGAAGAACTAAACACATGACATGCGCGGTTCAAAGAGACCCACCCACACACCCAACAAAACTTGTGTTTGATTTTGTGGTAATCGAACATTCCAATTCATTTCTTCATTTTTTCTTTGTTTTCTGAAATATTAATAAAAGCCCCACCTCACTTTTTTGTTGTATTTATTATGTAAAATTTTATAAAAAGCAAAACAAAACAAAACAAAAATTGAGAAAATCTATAATGCTTCATGTTCATGTTCAACCACTTCTTTGATTTGAAACGTGGAAGCAACAACATCCTCCTACTACCTCTGTTGTATGTTTCAACTTTCCATTTCACTCTTCTTTGAATTGTTTATGTTTTTGTCAATTTGTTATTATTGTTCGTTCTTCACTAAGTTTATCTCAAGTGGGTATGTGATTTGAGATTTTCCCTTTTAATAATTTGATGAAAATTTCTATTCAATTATACTGTATCGTTCTCTTTGTTGTATTTAATTGAATAATCATAGTTAAGTTTGAAGTTTGATATATGATAATCTTTATGTGATCAAATATATGATAATCATAGTTAAGTTTGAAGTTTGATATATGATAATCATAATCATAGTTAAGCCATTACCACAGTTGGGCACAATTGGCCAAATACCGTGATCAAATATCGTGTGTTCTTTGTTTGCGTTTTTCAAATATGTTTTCTTTTAGACCAGAGGGTTATTGTTCTAACAAGAACTAATTTGACATTTACTGTTTCTTTTTCTTATTGTTGATTGATACTAATTTTTGTAGGTATCACCACCACCATAAATGGCAGTGATAATGGCTTTGAATGGTTGTTATTGTAACAATATAGAGTCCGTAAATCAACGAAGACCACTAGACAATCTTGGTTTTACAAGCTCGATTTCAGCTCATAAACTATCAAAGAATGAAAGGTCAGCATCTATTAAGTCAGGGAATGATAAATTTCATAGGTTCGTGGTGGAAATGCGACAGACAGAAGTGCCTCCGTCAAAATACGGTACTAATGGTAGAGCTGTTAAAATGGTACCGGCAACTGAGGTAGTGAAAAAAAAGACAATTTCAGAGAATAAAGTGGAGACCGTGAATGGCTCAAAGAAAGTTGTTAATGGAGCAAGTTTGGTAAGAAGAGATACTACTCCAGCATTGACTAAGACAATGAAACCGGAATCCTCCAAAGAACTTCCTCCATTGGAGGAGCTAAAGGTTTTGCCGTCGGACGAAGGCTTCAGTTGGGCTAATGAAAATTACAATTCCTGGCAGAGATCTATTGATGTCTGGTCGTTTGTTCTTTCTTTACGTGTCCGTGTTCTTTTGGACAATGCAAAATGGGCTTATGTGGGTGGCTTTACAGAAGAAAAACAGGTAGGTTCTGGTAGTTATTTTCTGGACTTAAACCGTAGCTGCTAGAAGTAGAAAACATTTCTTGAACCCTCGGTTCATTAGTTTTTGTTTTTCATTTTTATAAATAATCAATTAAGTTTCTGTTTGTGATTGTGCTTTGCTGAAGAGGTAATTTAACATTGCATTTTAGAAAAGCAGAAGGCGGAAAACTGCTTCATGGCTTAGGGAGTGTGTATTACAGCTCGGTCCAACTTTCATTAAACTTGGACAGTTATCGTCAACAAGGTCGGATCTATTTCCCTCAGAATTTGTGGATGAACTCGCAAAATTGCAGGTATTTTTGTAGATATTTTATTGATTTTCAGGCTCATCGGAGATTCATGGACTTAGTGTATTAAACTTGGTTGGACAGAATTTTTATTCTTAATTCTCAATTTAAACTCTTCAGGACAAGGTACCTGCTTTCTCCCCAGAGAAAGCACGAGGCTTTATTGAGAGTGAATTAGGTGCTCCCATTAATGTATTGTTTAAAGAGTTTGAAGACCGGCCAATTGCCGCTGCAAGTCTTGGTCAGGTTCATCGTGCAATTCTGCACAATGGTGAAAAAGTAGTTATCAAAGTTCAAAGGCCTGGCTTAAAGAAGCTTTTTGACATTGACTTGCGTAAGTTGTGCTCATTTTTTTTCTACCATTTGTACAATTTTCGATTTTGATAGAGTTAGTATCACATTTAAGATGGATCTAAGGATTTCTGAATTGCTTGAGGAGATCCTCAGCACAACTAATCATATATAAATGTTTTACAATCTCTAATCATTCACAGAAAATACACCACAAAATATATAAACTAAATTTTATATACATGATTTCCGTCAATTTATTTACCGCATTGATTGCAAAAGAAATATCTGGTCTGGTTATTGTAAGGTACTATTGTACCATTACCATCAATCAATTGACGTTAACGCTTGATAATTGTTGTAATTTCATTTCTTAAAGTAACAAGTTTGCTTTCCCTGTCCAGAAAATTTAAAGCTGATTGCGGAGTATTTTCAGAATAGTGAAACTCTAGGTGGTCCAACTAGAGATTGGATCGGTATATATGAAGAATGTGCAACGTAAGTAGTACATACATTATGTTAGAAGAAAATATCACCTTCCCTCATTACATGTTAATGTCTGAGCAACTCTTTTTCGGCTTCATTAATCTACTGTCATTAATTGTTCTTGCCATGATTTTTTAATACTTCTTACATTGCCTTGTATAATTGATATTGTCCTGCACATGCTAATTTTCAGGATTTTGTATCAAGAAATTGATTATATAAATGAAGGGAAGAATGCTGATAGGTTCCGTCGAGATTTTCGAAACATAAAGTGGGTCCGAGTACCTGTATGTTTCTTGCTACAATACTATTGAATATTTGGATTGTTTCAGCTTACTTGAAACTTGATTTACAATGACCTTCATAACCGTGTCTCATATATTGCAAACTTGTTGAATGTAACCTGTATAAATTTCTAATCTCTAGTGCTGGCTTTAATTTTAACCGCATATCCTTCATTTGCACTCTTGTAGCTGGTTTATTGGGATTATACAGCGATGAAGGTGTTGACCTTGGAGTATGTACCAGGTTATCATCTTGAATAGTACATATTCGTCGTCTCTGTCATTATGCCACTGAACCTGGATTCACTCTTTACTTTGATTTTATTTTCGGACAACAGGTATTAAAATAAATCAAGTGGATACACTGACTTCTCGTGGTTATGATCGATTAAGGATATCGTCACGTGCTATTGAGGCGTACTTGATTCAGGTCTCTACCTTGTTCCTGTCTGAAACTTGATCTATTATCTGATGTTGAATATATTCATCTCCTTGGGTCATGGAAATTTTTATATAACCTTTATTTTTTTTCTTGTATTACAGATATTGAAAACAGGTTTCTTTCACGCTGATCCACATCCTGGAAATCTTGCTATTGATGTTGATGAATCAATTATTTATTATGACTTTGGCATGATGGGAGAAATAAAATCCTTCACCCGAGAGAGATTGCTTGAACTGTTTTATTCTGTTTATGAGAAGGATGCCAAAAAGGTCTAGTTTATACTTGTAATATTTAAAGTTTAAACATCATCTTAACGTACAATTACAATTTGATGCCTTGATTCTTGTTAAGCTATTAGGGAAACTTTTGTTTTTTTGTCTCCTCGTTTGTGTCTTTTGTAAAGAAAAGATGCTTAAGATGGTCCAATATTGCGAGGAACTTGGACCTTGGTAGATATGAAATATGAAATTTAATTAGGATTACTAACTACAAATTAGTTATGAAGTAGTTGCATTAAAAAGTATGTGTCTATCTTCCCTTTTAATGTCTTCTGACTTGTACAATAGGTGTATGCGTGTGCGTGCGCACACACACTCACACACTTTTAAGACTCATAATTTGTTTTTACAGTAAAACTGAGTCATAGAAATAAGTTTGTACAATAAGTGCATGTGTGTGCACGCGCACCCTTTTACATTTACTTAAACTTTCAATGGACAACTGTGCAGGTTATACAATGCCTTATTGATCTTGGAGCACTCCAACCCACCGGGGACCTGTCAGCTGTAAGGATATAAAGCACGCTTAATCATTTACAAGATGGTCATTCAACAGTTTGAAATAATGATCCATATCTTGATGTTATAAATGTCTTAATTTGACTTTCAGGTGAGGAGATCTGTACAGTATTTCTTGGACAATCTTCTAAGCCAGACACCAGATCAACAGCAGACATTGTCTGCAATTGGGGAGGTATGCGAGTATTTAGTTCTTTTGGATGAATAAATTTGTAGTTCATTAATGATTATTTTAGCAAATTATCTGATTAGGAATGATAATAATAAGTTGAAGATGGAAAATCATAGTTTTAGTGGTTTGTTTCGAATTATCTGCTGAATTTATAACAGTTTTATTATTGATGAAATTTTGTGGCAGGATTTGTTTGCAATAGCACAAGACCAGCCATTCCGGTTTCCATCTACATTCACTTTTGTTATTAGAGCATTTTCTACACTTGAAGGTTTTCCCTTTCTCTTCTAATGTGCATTAATTAACACCTCTCCTTTGTACAATTGTATCTCATGTGAAGTAGCTAAGGTCAATTGACCATGACCGGCATACCATATGAGAAGAGGAGAGAACTCAAATTTTGAATATGACCCTTCAGATTATTTACCTATCAGAAAGAATTAATATTCAAGTTTAGTTTTCCATTATGTATGCTTTAACTCATTTACACAATCAATAACATGGGAATGAGAAAATTTAATTGTGCTTTATGTTTTATCTAATCTGTATTTGGTTTTTTATTCTTGTGACAGGCATAGGTTACATACTAAATCCAGATTTCTCCTTTGTGAAGATTGCTGCACCCTATGCACAGGTTCAAACTGTCTATGACCAGTTATTGTTATCATTCTCGATTAAATGTTATGTAATACTCATACATGATACATGCTTTTACAGGAACTTCTAGATATAAGGCAAAGGCAGCCAACCGGGCCACAACTCGTTCAGCAGATAACAAAACAAGCAAATGATGTACCACACTTTACATGAAACTTCCATTTTAGCTTTTCATTCCATATGATGTTTCTTTGAAAAATTTAACTATGATTTGAAGTATTGTTTTAATGATGGCACTGTGTAATAACTAGAATTGACAAGTCTTTTGGAACATTTATAGGTAAGAACAAATTCCATATCAATGCCATTAAGAGTTCAAAGAATAGAGGAGTTTGTAAAGCAAGTTGAAGCAGGGGATTTGAAACTGCGAGTTCGAGTCCTAGAGGTAGGCAAATTCTTTAATCTTCACATGGTAATGGTATATAAGTTTTATATACATATATTTCTATACATTGAATTAAGTTAGGTCCTGTTTGGATAAACAGTTTAATCAAGTGCTTATCTTATAAGTATTAATATGTGATTCTTCAACATATTTTTTCTTATTGGAAATGCGTATCTTGATTTTTCTAGTCAGAAAGAGCTGCTCGGAAAGCAACTGTGTTACAAATGGCTACTATGTACACAGTATTAGGAGGAACCTTGCTAAATATTGGTGTCAATTTGAGTAGCCAAGGCAATCAAGCTTTTGCAAATGGATCATTCGTTGGCGCAGGTGACTTTTACATCACATAGTTATCATGTTGAATAGTATATCAACTTTATTCTTGTGACTAATTGGTATAAACTTATTCATCTGCAGGTATTTTGTTCACACTATTCTTGAGGTCTATGCAAAGGGTAAATAAGCTCGACAAGTTTGAGAAAATGTTATAGTTCTTCCCCAACAAATGTCCAATTCCTTATTGTATATGAAAAATATTGTTCATAACATTCAATTTTTTGCACACACATATTAAGCAATACAAATACAAATTTTACAGAAGAAAAAGAAAATGAAGGGTGTTGAAATTGTAAGAAACTATTCATTGATGATAAAAAAAATGTTAGTTTAGCAACGAGAAGTTTGTCATTTAACCACGATACTATAGCTAGCTTAACTTATTATTTTTCATATTTTTACATAAACATTACCATCTCATGAACTTTGCAGTTCAAATAAACCTTTCAATGTTGAGGACTATGAATTTATATATTTTCAAGTAAAACATGAGGGTGTATGCACAGGGTTTGGTTGCATTCTTGTTGCTGCAATTTTATTTAAAAATAAAATGTACGTTACACCTCTTGTATACACTATAAGTTACCTAAACTAATATCGTTAGGTTATACAGGCACATCATCACCTCTTGTATACACTATATATTTACTCTCTGACAGTAAATATAAAAGATAACTTATGCATGATCATATGAAAACCTCATACCGCTTCCTATCTATTTAAAATCTTAACCCAGACCTTCTAAACTATGTAGCTGCGTTTCATGATTGATCAGGAGGGCCTCAATGTTCCATGATGTCAAACGCTCCTGAAAGTCTGGCTATTCCAATAGCTATTTGTTCCATGATGTCAAATGCTCCATGCATCAGTATCCAATAGCTCAAATCAGAAAAGCATTGGACAAATCTTTGATGATAGAGCGTCAGATTGTCCAAATATGAATAAGCATGAGGAAGATTTACAACTCCAACAAATTAAGAATCAACTTTGTTAACTTTTCCTCCCAATGCTTTCAGATTCGTTGGATTTAGCTCAACGTACTTCCCTAGGCCAAGGTCTGGTGGAAGTTTAAAACCACTTATGCGAACTCGCTTTAATGGATAAATCTCGAGTCCACCACTTTTAACAAGTTTGCGAACTTCATGCTTTCTTCCATCATGAATCGAACCCACAACCTTTAACCCACCATATTAAATATTTATTATTATTAGCTTCATGTTATTATTATTATTATTATTATTATTATTATTATTAATTCAAATAAAATGTTAAAAAATACCTCACCAAGAATCGAACCCACAACCTTTAACTCACTATGTTAAAAAATACCTCACCAAGAATCGAACCCACATGATCTTTACCAACTTGTTCTTCAGTCACAGTGTCTTCAACCTCTTGCTGTTCATCCTCTGGCTTGTCAACTGTAGGTTCTTCCATTGTTGACTCATCAACCATGATATCCTCTTCATAATCACTGAAAACCTCTTCCTTAATAGCTTTCATAATTTGTGCAAACGTAGGACCAATACCTCTTCCAATATCCTTATGAGTGACTCTAACTCCTTCTTCCTTCATTAACCTTATGAATTCTAAGTGGACTTCAGAAGGTTCATTGTCAAAGATAAAAGCTCACTCATTGGTTGAAATTTAGCCCTATTTTTCAAGAGAGGCTGTTGAGGATAAATTAGCTTTCCTGACTTCTTCAAACGTAGACTCACCAAGACTCTGGCATCAAGTATTGGTGCTCTGACTTGTTCAAGATCTTCAGAGACTCCAGCTACCATGAATCTATCTGGAAGACCAAGCTTCTCAAAAATGTAGCTTAAGAGCCTTGGATTTGAAATCAATTTAGAAGCATTTTCAAACTTTTGAGCTTCACAAATGGTTTCACAAAGGTGCTGAAAGATATATGCAGGTAGATTCATTTGCCTTTTTGCAGATAGGAAATAGATGAAGTGTCTCTGATCCCAATTCAGAGAGTCATTACCAGTATCCCTAGGAAGAATTGAAGAGAAAACAATCTTTGCAAGAACTTTTTCTCTATCATTCAGTTGACCAACTCTATTTGACATCGTCTGATTCTTGAAGCAGAGTCTGGCCATGTCATTGAGAAATACTGACTTTCTTCCAAATGCTGCAGTGTAGAGTCTGCCTATTCCATAGTTGGGAAGTTCCATCATCTTAGCTAGATTGCTTCTTGTTAAGATAACTGGAAACCCACCAATACTAGAGCGTATTTCTGTTTCTGTAAATTTTCTCAGACCTAATTCAACTCTTGATTTTCCCTTATTCTTCATTGGATTCTGATCAATTACACGTTGAAGTTCTGCATTTGCATCCACCAAAGTAACTACTTCACTTCTTCTCCAGAAATCATACACTAAGTTTGAGTAGATAGGACCATTTAGCATATCAAAGTAGTGCTCCCAGCCTTGTTCAACAAAGAACTTTTTATAGTCATGCCCATTGACTCTTAATGCTTCAAAGTCTACTGGTTTTTCCATAACCAATTTAATGTCTTCAAAGTGAAGATCCATTGTAGCATCCTTGAGATAAGAATCTTCAGCGTAGATATTAATTGGGATGTCCTCTGGAAACCTTAATTGAGAAGATGAACTTGTCATTTCTGAGGTTTAAGAACTGGGTTTTGCTAATTTGAGGGAGAAAGAATATGTTCTGGGTTTTAGAGAATGAAAAGTGTTGGATGTGCGAGTGAACTTGTGTGAAAGTGAGTAAAGTGATTTTGAAAAACTCTAATTGAAATAATCATGAGGGAGTACAGTCGTTGTATTAAAGAATTTCGTCATAAACTGCCTTTACTCTAACCAATCACAGGCTGTGAGTAAAGACAAAGTAATTGACACGTGTACTCCACTTGGCTGAAACACTTCAGAGTTTAAAAACTTTCAGCTTCTGAAAACCTTTCAGAATATAAAGAGTTCAGAGGTTGAATTCACAATTTTGTTTTTTAGAGCTTGTTTTCTTCAGAGACTAAACACATGTTCAGATTCTTTTTAATAAAATCTAGTCTTTCAACTGCTAAGGGTTTTGTAAATATATCAGCCCATTGTCTTTCAGTTTCAATGTATTGAATATTTACACTACCCTTCTGAACAAGGTCTCTTACAAAATGATGTTTAATTTCAATGTGTTTAGCTCTTGAATGCAAAATTGGATTTTTAGAAAGTTGAATAGCTGCAGTGTTATCACAAAAAAGTGAAATATTGTGACTATTAACTTAGAAAATTCCTTGCACAAAGATGGATTAACAGATCCAAAAATAATATCATCAACATAAATTTGAATAATTAAAATGTCATTCTTAAATGTTTTACTAAAGAGAGTATTGTCAACTTGACCTTTTTGAAAACCTTTTTCAACTAAGAAATTGCTCAGTCTTTCATACCAAGCTCTGGGAGCTTGCTTCAGACCATAGAGTGATTTCTTTAGCTTAAAAACATGGTCAGAATGTGAAGCATCCTCAAAACCAGGAGGTTGTTTGACATATACTTCTTCAGAAATGTAACCATTTAAGAATGCACTTTTAACATCCATTTGATATAAAATTATATTGTGATGTGTAGCATAGGAAAAGAGTAATCTAATAGCCTCAAGTCTAGCAACTGGAGCAAATGTTTCAGTGTAGTCAATCCCCTCTTGTTGACTATACCCTTGAGCTACTAGTCTTGCCTTATTACGAACAACTTCTCCTTGTTCATTCAGCTTGTTTCTGTAGACCCATTTTGTTCCAATGATGTTCTTCTGAGAAGGTTTGGGTACTAAGCTCCATACTTCATTCCTTTCAAATTGGTTTAGCTCTTCTTGCATTGCTACAATCCATGCATCATCAGCTAGTTCTTCATCAGTTGAGCTTGGTTCCACCAAGGAGATTAATCCAATTAATGAGTCTTCATTTCTGAAGCTTGATCTAGTTTTCCTTGGACTGTCCTTGTTACCCAAGATTAGCTCTTCAGGATGTGAAGATTTGTATTTGAAAGAGTGCTTTGATTGTTCAACTCTGCTTGGACTACTTCTGATAATTTCTGGTGCTGAGTGATCTTCAGAATCCAAAGTTTCAGGAGTTGAATTCATTTCTTCAGAAGTTGGTTGAGATGGTTCTGATGTTCCTTCAGGTTCTGATTCTTCATCATCTGATAGTTGTAGGTCTGAAAAGTTCTCAACTAGCTCTGACACTTTGTCAGGCTGCTTGTCATCAAATTTTATGTGCATACTTTCTTCGACTGAGTGAGTTTCAGAATTATACACTCTGTATGCTTTTGAGCGTTCAAAGTATCCAATAAAGATAACCTTATAAGCTTTAGCATCAAATTTCTTTAGATGGACTTTTGTATTCAGAATGTAACATGTACAACCAAATTGATGAAAATAGGATACACTAGGTTTCTTTCCCTTAAATAGTTCATATGCTGTTTTATTCAAAATAGGTCTAATATAGATTCTATTCTGAACATAACATGCCGTGTTTACAGCCTCTGCCCACAGATACTTGACAATGTTAGTCTCATGCATCATGGTTCTGGCCATTTCTTGCAGAGTTCTATTCTTTCTCTCTACAACTCCATTTTGCTGTGGAGTTCTAGGAGAAGAGAACTCATGTAAGATGCCATATTTTTCACAAAAATTTTCAAACATTTCATTTTCAAATTCACCACCATGATCACTTCTAACTTTTAAAATGTGTAAACCGTTTTCTTTTTGTATCTGTGTGCAAAAACTACTAAAGACATCCTATGCATCATCCTTATTTCTGAGAAATTTAACCCAAGTCCATCTACTGTAATCATCAACAATGACTAATCCATATTTCTTCCCATTGATTGAGGCTATGCTCACAGGACCAAACAAATCAATGTGAAGCAGTTCTAAGGGTCTAGAGGTAGAGACAACGTGTTTAGGTTTAAAAGAAGTTTTCACACTTTTTCCTTTTTGGCAGGACCCACAAAGAGCATCTGAGTGATAGTGAAGCTTAGGTAGGCCTCTGACAAGGTCAAGTTTGCTAAGCTTAGAGATTAACCTCCAGTTAGCATGACCTAACCTTTTATGCCATACCCACTTCTCTTCACTTAGAGTTAACAAGCATTTAACCTCTTGGTCTGCCAAATCAGAAAGATTTATTTTATACACATTGCCTACTCTCTTACCTTTGAACACTATGGACTTATCATATTCTCTAATTACAGTACATGATCCCTTATCAAAATTAACCACAAACCCATTGTCACAAAATTGACTAATGCTAAATAGGTTGTGTTTGAGTCCATCTACAAACCATACATTCTTAATTAAAAGGGAGGAGTTACCTACAATACATGTACCTTTGATTTTTCCTTTCTGGTTACCTCCAAAGCCAACTGTTCCACCATCTTCAAGGTTTAAAGATGAGAACATTTTCTTATTACCAGTCATGTGCCTTGAACATCCACTATCCAGATACCATGATTGATTACCATTTTCTTTCAGTCTAGATAGCTGTAGAATAAACAAGGTCAATCATTGTAATAATACTCTCCACATTCATTGTGAAGTTCTCTCCAATACTCATTAGCTTTCTCCATTTCAGCAGCTTTGGAAGTAAAGTAATGTTTGGGAACATAAGCTTTCCTTCCATGGCTGATCACTAGCTTCCATTCATCTGATTTGAAAAGGTTTTTCCTACAAGGAAGATCTGAGTGGTAGACAATTTTACATTTTGGTACCATTGCTTTCTAGGTCCAGTTTGGTTAGTTCTATAATCTTTAGTTCTTTCTTGCATCTGTGAAAAGCTTTGTGGACTCTTAAAAAATTTCTTTTGAAAGTTCGGTCTTTGAAAATTGACCTTCTTAGTCCATTGTTTTTGAAATTGAGGCTTTGATTTATAATCACTATAGGACTTAGGTTGCTCATCTAATCTAGGATTAGTTTTGTTTACCAGAGTCTTATGTTGATTATTTATCATCAACTTGATTTGTTTTAGAGTCTGATTGGGTGAGCTTCTGAGTCCCAAAGTTTTCAGAGTCTTAGACTTGACAGTCCCAGGTTCTGAATGCTTAGGTCCAGAGTTGCTTTCTTTGGGGTTCTGAGAAACAACCTCTGAAGTGACTTCAGAGCTAGTTTTGCAGACCCCAAAGACACCCTCAGAGTCTGAAACAACCACAGCTTTGCCTTTGCTTTTCGCAGGTACAAAGGTTGAATTAAGATTATCAGGAGTATTATTCAAACAAACATAGGAATTTTGTTTCCCATATGAGTAACCAATTCCTTCACCTTTATTTTTGCAAACACTATAAATCATAGACGCAATCTTACTCTTGTTGACGTTCTGATGAACAAACTCCTGAAGAGCAACCTCATGCTCATTAGTAGGTTTGTCACATCTTGTGCACCCATTTTCAAGTTCTTCAATTTTGATTCAAGAATTTTTATATAGAGCTTGAAAATGTTCAGCTTTCTTTGCTAACTCATCCTACTGTGTTTTTAAAAGTTTTAGTTCAGAGGATGATTTAGCAAACTTGCTTAGAGACATACCAAGGTAGGTTAAAAGTTGTTCTTTAGAATAATTTAAAAATACCTGTTCAGATTCTTCAGAGTCTGATCCATCAGAGTCTGATTCTTCAGAGTCTCCATCAGTTGTAGCCATCAGAGCCACATTTGCTTCTTCATCATCACTGTCTGAGGATGTTTCCAGGTTCTCAAATGTTGCCATTAAGCTTTTCTGGATTCTCCTCTTGTAGCTCTCTCTCTTGCTGCTGAACTTCTTGTTCTTGTCCTTTGATGAAGCTTCAGGACAATCAGCAATGAAGTGTCCTGGTTTGTTGCACTTGAAGCAGTTCTTCTCATCTCTACTTGAAGCACTCCTTGAGCTATTTCATTTGTGACTTTTGTTCACTTTTGCCCATTTTTGAAAGTTTCTGGTGAACATGGCAAATTCCTCATCCTGTTAATCTCCTTGATCATCTAAAGAAAATTTCTCCTCAACCTCTAGAGTTTTAGCCTTGAGTGCTTTGGAAGACTTCTTGGTTAAAGTTAAAGCCACTGACCTTTCCTTCTTCTTCACTGCATCAGTATTCAATACCATCTCATGGCTCTTGAGATTGCTGATGAGTGATTCAAGAGTAATGGTCTCGAGATCCTTAGCTTCTTCAATGGCTGTAACCTTAGGTCTCCATTTGTTAGTCAAGCTATTCAGGATCTTCCACACATGATCAGAGGTTGTATAGCTTTTCTTCAGAATCCTGAGATTAGACACCAGAGTCTGAAATCTAGAAAACATAGTCTCAATGTCTTCCTCAGGTTTCATGGCAAAAAGCTCATACTTCTGAACCAGGAGTCTTGCTTTGGCATTCTGAACTTGCTTATTACCATCGTAGTTTGAGCAGAGAGAGTCATACATAGCTTTTGCTGTAGATCTATCCATTATTTTGGTGTATTCATCATGAGATATAGCTGACATCATGATTTGTTTGACTTTGTTGTGCTTGGCAAATATCTTCTTGTTCTCAACAGACAATGTTCTCTTCTGAGCTAAAGTAATCTTTCCATCAGGACCTATTTCATCAATAGGCACTCCTTCTTCTATTAGGTCCCAAAGCTCATCATCAATTCCATTGACGTAGTGGTAAATGTCCTTCCACCATTCAAATCTTAGAGCATCACCACTAAAGACTGGAACCTTTTTATTGCTGGAATCATGATTAGAAGTTGAAGATGTAGAAGTCATGGTGTCGTAGTTGTATTGAACTTGAGAGAGATCTGTAGCAGTAGGTGTAGGAATAAGTGTAATTGTGGATTCCCCAGACATATAGTGTTTTTCAAAGATCTTTTACTGTCTCACACTGTGAAGTGATTAAAAATAGAACCGGAGCTCTTGATACCAATTGAAGGTGAAAAACACAAGAAGGGAGGTTGAATTGTGTTTTGAAAAATTAATTCTTTTCTAGCTATCAGATTGTAAAGCAGCGGATAAAAGAAGCTAGTTAGAAGGCAAAACACGAATAAAACAATGAGAGAGAGAGAAGAGAGTGCACACACAAAAATTATACAATTCTAATGGATTTCACTATAATCACAAAAGATTACAATTCTAATGCTCTAAGTCACACAAGACAGAGAGACTTCCTTGCTCTAAGTCACACAAGACAAAGAGACTTCCTTGCTCTAAGTCACACAAGACAAAGAGACTTCTTTGCTCTAATCACAAAGATAAGAGACTTCACACACTAACTTAATACACAAATTAAGTAGGACTGAAAGTTCTAAGCTAGACCCTCTTAACACATAGTTCAGAGCCTAACAATATCAAAAGATATTTGACTTAGAAATTACACAAGAAAGAAACAATTCACAGCTTGAATACAAAGTAAATCTTTCTCCGAGTTTCAATATTTTTCAGTAGTCTTTATGTAGTCTTCCAGTAGTCTTCTCTCAAGTAGAATGTCTTCTATTTATACTCTAAGTATAATGACGTTGAGAAAGGACCGTTGGTAGTACAATCTTCTTTTGCTGAGCTGGATTTGATTAATTCTTCCAGAAGGAGTAAATCAATTCCACTACTTCTCTTTGTCAAATGGCGCTTCAGTAAATTAGGTAAAATAGTACAGAGTATTGCACGCTCCATTTGATGATTAGATTGTTGTACTATTCCATTAGTTATGAGCTGTCTTTCTTCAGAGAGTGTCATTCAAAATCTTGTAATAACATTTCATTGATCTTCTGAATAGTGTATGCAAACTTCAGGACATGTTTCTCTCTTTGGCATCTGAGGACTTCTTCAGAGGCTCTGAAGCTTCTTGCTTCTCAGAGTCTAAACGCTTCAGACTGTGTCCTTCAGAGGCTCAATTGATGATCTGAGTGAATAAGATTTTTACTTTGTTTTTGCACACTAGATCATTCATTAGTAATACCAATTGTCCATTTAATATCTTGTTATCATCAAAACTTAGGGTGTTTTATAACTAAAACTCATTTTGTTCCAACAAAAGATACATGGTAAGTGGTGTGTACCATATAATTCTATTTCGCATTGATTAGGTCAACATTGCTTCCTTATTGGTTTAATTAGTGACTTCACCAAAGAAGTCAAATGCATGACTTCACCATAGAATTTTCCTTCACAAAATAGTATTAACTCGCTTAGTTACAAATATCATCCTCTCCTACTTCTTACTCAAAGTTTGGATTTGGCTAAAATATGATACACTGCTACTTAATTATTTTGTTATTAAAATAGAAGCTTTCTAATTCAGTAAGCATAGTTACTCGATAAATATATAATTACTACATTATTATGACCTACTTCATTCTTTGAGTACTAGTATTCAAAACTCAAAACTATACGTGTTAAGCTCAAGAATTTATAAAACCAACTAATTAATTACTACATAGAATACTATAGCTTTAGGAATCGATCTGTATTAAACACTTTCAGTTTCAATCCGCTCAAATTGTTTTAAACTGTTATGTAAACTACTCACTACAATCTAATAACATAAAAGAAATATGCTATACTATTTAATTAAGTTAACAAGCCCAAATTTGGAATCTCATAATCTGATTCCACTTAATTAAGGTTACTACAATAATAGGCTAATCTTGTTCAATTTTTTCTATACCAATACTCTAACTCAATTCATAGTTAATAGTCTTAAAATTTGTTTACAATTACCCTCAGATTTTCATAGACCAAAACTGATTTCTTCTAATAATAAATTGGTAACGAGAAAAATAATAGCAAAGAGTGAAGAAAATATTCTTACTTGGTAATGATCAACTTCTTAGGGTTGATTCTAATCTCTATTAGCTCTTCTCCCTTTTTAGGTTTGCTCTCTATATATTTTTTGTAAGAGCCTCAAGTCAGAATGACAAAACTGATTCCTAATAATTCCTATAATAACTTCTTCCTAAATAATAGGACCAGGGGAGTGAGGATTGAATCTAATAATATCAGAAAAATAGGAATAGGAGTTAAAATTTTATTTCTAATTAGTAGCAAGCACTCACTCTTTGAAACAACATATATATCCACTATCTCAAATTAAGGTTTACATGTCCCTTAATTTTGCCTACATCTATGGCCATATAATAAAAATTATAATATAAAATTAACATTCAATAATTTATAGATATTTAAAAATAGACTATTTAACTATAGAAAAATTGAGTAAACTATCGGAATCTTACATTCTACCCACCTAAAATAGTTTCGCTCTCGAAACTTCGGGGTGTTACATCAGAGGAGATATTTCAAACAAAATAAAAATAGTAAGAGAAGATTTGTTTATAAATGAAGGGATCACCTGAATTACTAAGTGATTTTTTTTTTACTAATACTAAATGATTCTTTATTAGCCACATGATCAAAACAACTATTTCTTCATTCTTTATGTAATGGTAATGGTTATAAGTCAATATCAAAAGTAATATCAAATTAATAGAAAGTCATATTTAAAAATAAATATAATTAAAGTTTAACCACAACAGTTTCACAAAAAACATAAACTAAATACTTTAACCATAATAGTTCAACCAAAATGCAACTACAATAATTGGACAAAAAACAAATAAAATACTTCAACCAAAATAGAGACAAAAAAGTTATAATTCAACAAACTCACGATGTTTAACATAATATTTTTAATAATAGAAAATGCTAATTATTACAAAGCATCATCCGCGAGAAACGCACGAACTTCTTTGTTTGTGATATTAACCACCGCTTATGCTGTATTTTTTCTTGTTAATAAAAGCAAATAAACACTACTAGTATTAGTCTTAGATATAAGGTGGCATAAGATATGCTAAAACATGCAATCCAAAAATAATAATTCGTGCACCGACAACAATACAAGATTTATAATCAAAACCATTATCCTACAATACAAAGCTGCTGAACAATTTGAAAAAACAATTTGGTCCTTTATATAAGAAACAACTTATAAATTTATGCTTTATTAATTAAATATTTTCATTTCTACCCTAATTAAATATCCTTGTGAATAGCAAAAGCCACATTGAAATTAAGCATAGTGGTGTATGTAGATAATTACAAGAGAGAAGTATAAATTAATACACCAAGGTTATTTTTGGAATAGACAAAAATATTTAGAATTTTTAATTAAAAAAATAAGGTTTCTTGGTCTGTGTATTTTTTTCAAATTGTTCCTTATACATGGGATCGGAGGGAGTACAAATTTTATCATAACCGCTTGCCTATACTGTTAACACCGCTTACCATGCAAGTGTGAATTGTGACATCCACTAACTGATGATGAACGTTTCACTCAATTTGCTTTACTTAAAAAAACAAACGCACGCACATTCCAAAAAATTAAATGAAATACACGCACACATGTGAAATATAATACACGTTCTCTAAGTAAAAGTCCTTTTTTTCTTTAGTATTCAAAAATTCAGCCGTACTTCCTCTTTCTCAGGAGCGGTGAATTTTTTTCCAATTGAGTCCCATCCAAAGCCATAATTGTGGCGCATAAGTTTTTTTTGGAGCAAGTGGCGCGCATAAGTGTTGATATCATGTTATAATGATTTTTAAACCATTTCATCCGACTCAAATAATTACTATAATTTTTAGGGAATTTTATTTTTTCATTGAGTCAATTGGAAGTAATATTCATTCTACATTTTGTTTGTTAAGTGAGCCATTGGCATCACGCAACCCCTTATTTATAGCATCTAACCGGAGATGCAACAATTCATTGGTTTCCTCCATGGTCCAAGATACATAATTTTTATCTCTATTTTTTTCTTTGATATTTTCCTTTGAGTCTCCTATTTGATCGCTAATATATATATATAGAAAAACCAATATTAAAAAAGCACAAGAAAATAATAATAATAATAATAATAATAATAAAAAATTGAATAAAAAAATAATAAAACAATAACAATTATATCGTTTTAGCAAAAGTATTGAAGAAATAAAAGTAACCACGATATTGGTCAATCATATATATTATTTGAACTTTTAGTAAACATTTTTGGTATGATTCATATATACATAAATTATTTACATTGAACCATAACAAAAAAAATGCAGAAACGTGTGGTTGCATATAGTATTTTTACAATCCTATATATGAAATTTCATCCAGTAATTTTGCACATATTTATCGTGAAGCAATCGTGTTGTTGTTGTATATAGTATTTTTGTTTTGATTTGCATGAACAATAGATATATAGCTTGAACAATGAAATATTTCAGACATGTTATGAATAAAAAAAGAACCTGGTGTTGGTAGTCTTGTAAGAAAAGTCTTGGAACATCGTAAAAAGTCTTCGAGGGTTTGAGTGAGATTGTTTGATGAGAGTTCTATGTATATTTTAAATTAAAAAGTCTCACAAAATCTATTCCACAAAAAAATCAATAAAATTTATAGACTTTTGAATACCAATGGATTGTTTTAAAAAAAAAAAGAGTGAAAATTTTCAATTAAAAACCAACAAATTTGATTGTTTTAATAAAAAAATATTGATTGTCTTAATCGAATACCAATATAAGATTTATTTAACTTTTATAAAAATCTTGATTTAATACCACAAAATTTTTAATCATAAAAAAATATTTTAAAATTTATTGAAATTTTAATTCAATACATCCCCTTACATTCTTCAAGCAAGTGATCAAAATTTGGCCTCTAATTAGAAAAAAGAACTCACTTTATCTCGTTAATAAATTTACTGACGAAACTCAATGAGCATAGCTGAAATTTTCATACCTATAAGATGTAAAAAAAATCAAAAATCAAAATATTTAATTTAAGATGAATACTATAAATTAGTTTATCTAAAAAAGTCAAATTCATAAAAAATATTGTAAGCCTTCACCACAAGCAAGCTGCTTCTGCATCATAAA
The DNA here is from genome assembly GCA_951799995.1 of Trifolium subterraneum. Lineage (NCBI taxonomy): Eukaryota > Viridiplantae > Streptophyta > Magnoliopsida > Fabales > Fabaceae > Trifolium > Trifolium subterraneum. The sequence continues at coordinate 21,066,321 of OX637468.1, forward strand.
TTGACTTTTTGTTGTCTCTTTTATATATAGGGGAGCTGCTCTTTTATATATGATTTTAAGAAAACGGAAAAGATCACCGATTACTTTCGTGTGGAAATAGGATACAGTGATTGATTAATTCTTAACTATTTATTTTTTCTTTATGTTTTTTTTATCATTTTATGAATTAATAAATTAACTCCCTTCTTCTTTTTTTTAACCAAAGTATCATTTACGTACAACTGTAAAAATTAATCCTTCAAAATAATTAATATCTAATTCAAATAATATTTTTTTTAAATTGTTCATGTAAGTATTTTTCTCCTTTTAAAATGGGCATTATTTATGATACGTTTTATTTACATTGTTAGCATTTTTAACAAGCTCAGTTAAAAATAAATAAACTTATATATGACATTTTATTATACTACACGGATTAGAATTTGAATGACTCATCTACCAAAAAAAAAAGAAAATTTGAATGACTCACATAGACGTGTCACGTGTCAGATTGGTCTTCTTCCTTCCACCCTTCACTTTTTTAAATCCAAATCCTCCTGTTGGGTTTTTGAAATTGGCTACATTTTGTTAAAACAAGATCAAGTCAGAGGAGGGACAAGATGGGGCTACCTTTGGTACAATATCCTGAGGTCAGAATATGTGGAAAGTTTGTTACACAATATTAGTGCGCCTATTTTGTGAAGTAAACCCATTAAGCATTTTACTTGTTCCCCAAGACAAATAACTAAGCTTATTTTCTGAGCATATCTTCTTTATGCATCACCCCTAAAGATATTCCTTTATTTTAGGGTTTTGTTGGATTTATTTAAAACATACATTTTGCTATCGTATATGTTACAATTTTATATTATTTGTGAAGCCCAAATACAAGGAACTACCGTGGCTATTCAGGGCTATATATATTGAAAACCTAAAACCTATTTTAGTGACTGAAGCTCTTGTTAAGAATTGTTTTCTTTGTCTAGGGTTTTAGCGTGTCAATTGTTTTATTGTGAGCCTATCTTGTATCAACTTGATACTTGCTTAGGACTGTGTTCTTGAGTTGTATTCTTTTAATCAACTCCTAAGATTTGAAGTACGGAGATAGGTATTGTTTGAAGTGTGTCTTCACCAAATTGTTTCTTTGCTTACGATCACGCTGGGTGCGTGGTTAAGAGGAGAAGGGACGAGGTCTCTGATCTAGGTGGGCCTAGGTTGAAGATAGCACGGGTAGTGGCTAGGTGACGAAGTGTAAACGGGTCATTTGCTGATAGCTTCTAACTAGTATTACCATAGTGGATTCTCTCCTAGATTGGTATCCCCCAGAGTAGGTCGTGTTATACGCCGAACTGGGTTAACAAACACAGTGTGTTATTTTATTTCCAGTTATTTATCGTTTATTATTTATTGCTTCTGTTGTAACCAGTGTAGTGTCAAAGGTTGCCCCATCCGGTACCCCATTTGGACTACGCCAGAATTTCAATTGGCATCAGAGCAGGCACCCTGTTCTGCTATTAGGGTGAGCTCCAGGGAACGATTCTGGTTGATATGGAAAGGGAAGGAGGAGCTGTGAGTAGGCCACCCTTATTGGATGGTACTAACTATGATTACTGGAAATCACGCATGGAAGCATTCTTGAGATCAATGGATAACAAGACATGGAAATCTGTGCTAAATGTATGGGAATACCCTACTGTCGCTGACAAAGATGGTAATGTGTCCTTGAAGCCTGAAGGAAATTGGACGAAGGCTGAAGATGAACTTGCCCTTGGAAACCACAAAGATTTGAACGCCTTGTACAATGGTGTTGATAAGAACATGTTCAGATTAATAAAGCGATGCACTGAGGCTAAAGAAGCTTGGGAGATATTGATAACTACTCAGGAAGGGACATCAAAAGTCAAGAACTCCAGACTTCAGAGGCTAAGTACTAAATTTGAGAATCTCAGAATGAAGGAAGATGAGACGGTACATGACTTTCATATGACTATTTTAGATTATGCTAACACATTTGACTCTTTAGGTGAAAAACTTCCTGAAGAAAGGATGGTGAGAAAGATGTTGAGGTCTCTACGCAAAAAGTTTGACATGAAGGTCACTTGCATAGAAGAATTTAGGGAGTTATCTGAAATAAAGTTGGATGAGCTGGTGGGTTCCCTACAGACTTATGAAATTTCTGCAAATGAACGTTCAGGAAGCAAAAACAAGAGTATATCATTTGTCTCAAATGCAGAAAGTGATGCTGTACAAGAAGAGACAGATACTGATGAAAGCTTATCTGAAGCCATGGCTCTTCTAGGTAGACAATTTAATAAAGTATTAAGAAGGATGGATAGGCGTGGAAGACAGAATGTGGAGCAGAATGTGTCCCCCATTCCACTCAACATTCACAAAGACTCTAGTTTTCAAAAGAAACCAAAATCTGAAGAGAAAGTGAGTCAAGAGAGAGGTGTACAATGTCATGAATGCAATGGATATGGCCATATCAGATTTGAATGTCCTAACTACTTGAAGAAACAACAAAAAGGGATGACTGCAACATGGTTAGAGGATGAAGATTCCGATGAAGACACTTTCAATGAGACTGCTAAACGCATCACTGCCTTAACTGGAACATGTACTTCAGACACAAAATCCAACACTGGAGATGTAACTTATGAAGAGCTAGCTGCATCATATAGAGTCTTATGTCAAAGAAGTGAATAGGTATGTAGAAGTCAAGAAAATCAGAAGATGCTCATACTGGAACTTCAATCTGAAAAGAACAAGCATCTGGCCACAATTTCAGAACTGAATGATGAGGTAACATTACTAAACTCTAAACTTGAACATATGAAGAAGGAAGTTATAATGATGCATGGTGGCACGGCTACACTAGAAGAGTTAATTGAAACACAAGTTCCTGGAAAGAGGACAAAAGGGATTGGTTATGACTACAAAAATCTCAACAAACCTAAGCAATATGATCCAGAGCTTAAGTTTTTGCCCTTAGAAGGAAACAACAGGCCCCCAATGCTGAAGCAGAGGCTGCCCCATGTGCAACCCCATCCGGGAATCAGAAAAAGGAAATCTCAACTATGGGTGTGTCATCATTGTGGTAGGAAAGGACATATAAGACCTTTCTGCTATAAGTTGTATGGGTATCCTAAAAAATCACTGAAGCAAAAACCTGAAGTTGAAGTGGTTGAGACCAAGAAAGAGTGGAAGCCCAAGGAGGAAGATGTAATTTTAATAGCTCATACCTCATTTAGATCATCATCTAAGAAGAATTGGTATTTTGATAGTGGTTGTTCCAGACATATGACTGGAGTAGAAAAATTCCTAATGAACTTAAAGTCTTATTCAACTAGCTTTGTGACATTTGGTGATGGATTAAAAGGTGAGATCAGAGGTATAGGAAGCCTAACCAATACTGGTTTGCCAAAGCTTGATAATGTGCTTCTTGTGAAAGGATTGACTGCTAATCTAATCAGTATCAGTCAATAATGTGATCAAGGTATGAAAGTGAATTTCACCGAGTCAGGGTGTTTGATTACAAATGAGAAGGGTGATGTGATGATGAGAGGTGTAAGGTCTAAATATAATTGTTACTTGTGGGTTCCTATAGAAACATCTCGTTCATTGTTCAACAATATGAATTTATAGCAGTTATCGCTATGTGTGCGTGCAACCACTTTTGGCTCTTTATATTCTTTGCACGCTGATCAAGAAAGAGAGATTATAATTCAACATATTTTTTTTCTTTGCGCCTTGATTATGTTCTTTTTGGATGGTTTGTTTTGGTTCTTATGTTTTCTTCTCTCCTTTGATTTGTGGGCTATGTCCTGGATTCACTATGCACCTATGTGCACTATACTATTGTGTGATCTACTATGCTATTCTGTGATCGTTTGGTGCTGCTTGTTGATCTTGTCAAATTTGATGGCTAAAAAGGGGGAGTACTGTAATGTGCGTAATAATATAACTTTTTGTTCTTTGACTGTGTGCTGCATGTGGTGGAAGATGTGTCTACATCTGGATCTACATCTAATGTGTGTATGTGTTGATGAATATCCTATGATGTGATGGTCAGTAGTAGGTAGTTTGTGTGTGGTACTGGTATGCATGATCTGATGTACGGTGTCACTACAAGAAAAGAGGGTTTTTGCAGCGACTTTTGTCGCTAGCAAATGTATAAAGTTGTTGTAAAAGAGTCTTACCTCAACGAAAAAAAAGTCGCTGCTAGTTGTTGCGATAAGCTCCGTTGCAAAAAGTTTTGCAGCGACATTTAATATTGTTGTCATTAGTAATGTTTTGCCAACGAAAATATTGTTGGCGGCACACATTATAATTGTTGTTACATTTAACTTGTCTCGACAATTAAAGTCGCTGCCATAACAATTTTTTCCCAACAATAATAGTTGTTGTTATATTTTCATGGTCCACACTAACAAAATATAATTTTTATTAATAAATAGATGTTGTTGTTATATCTAACTTGTAAATACAATTTTCTTAATTAATATATTGTGAAATTTTTTATGCTTATTTATTTTTATATAATTAAATTTTATTTTAAAGCAATTATGAAGTTTTTTCTTATAACTTCGGTATAGTCTTCTTGATGCATATATTTGTTGTGCGCTCTAACTAATCAATGTCAAAATTATCCTGCATTATAAACAATAAAAGCCGAAAACTATGTTAAATGTTATCAACACAAGAAACAAAAAACAATATTTATGAGATTAAAATTACCGGAACACGAAGATTCTTAGTAAGAATTGAGATTTTTGTAACAATTTTAAGATAGAAATATGAAGAAAAAGATTGCTGTAAATTAACAAAAAGAAGAATGAAGAACAATTAAATAAAATAAATTATTGTACCTTCATAAAGTATACAGAATTGAAGAATTTTGATGTATTGAATATATAAAACATGATTTGAGAGTACCATTACTAAACATGAATTGAAAAAATATTAAACAAAGGAAACGTTGCAGACTGATGTGTTGAGCGGAATTGGAGTTGCAGACTTGCAGTTGCAATGTTGAGCGGATTAAGATTTGTAAATAGTATGGCCTATTTAAAATAGTCTTCAATTTAATGTGAGCATTTTAATTTTTTATTTATTTTTATAATGTGTAAATAGAACCCTCCATAATCTATATATGTGTACCATGTTCACAAAAAACTGTGAGTGGGTAGTTGAGAGAAAGTAGTGATAACTTCATCTCATTCCAGTTAGTAATTTTATTATTATAAAGTAATCATAAGTAATATAAGAATTGAATTGAGTTTTTAAAATTTAATTGACAGATAACTAAAGTAGTAATTAGTAGTATATTTTTTTTGTCAAAAAAAGCCAGTAGCATATATTTATAGATTATGAGTTCGATCTTCAACTCTATTGTAAACTAAAAAAAATTATAAATTAAATAATAAGTTTTTTTTTTACCGTTGAGCATAGCTCAGTATTGACAGCATTATTATTATATACAGAGACCGGAGTTTGAATTTGAACTTCTCAATTATTAATCTTAAATGTAAAATTCTGGGTACTAAATTGCTTGAAAAAAGAAATAATATCTTATAATCTTAACATAAATTAGTTAATTGAGACAAAAAACAAAATAAAAATTTTTCATTTTTAATTTTATGGAGTAAAATTAAAATTCGTTTTATTTTTTTGTACTTGAAACTTATTAAACTTTATATTTATTCAGATGTTTTTTTTATTCAGTTTTGTTTTTGTAGTATATTACATATACTATTTTTTTAATTAAAAAAATACTCATTTTGTTTATTCCAAAAAGGAAAATTATCCACTAAATGAGCATAAAACGTGAAGAGTATGCGGCTAGTAAATTGTTGCAATTGCCAACAACCATGCAAAATTATTGGGAAATGGTTATATCATTGCCAACGATTTTCTTAATCGGTTGGAACAAGTCTATTTATCCCAACAATAGAAATATTGTTATAAAAAAATTTACTTATCTCAACGATATGTAATCATCGCTGCTGATTCTTTTGATTTGCCAACAACAGTTGAATTGTTGGAAAAATGTTGCCGCCAAATCTCTTTACTCTTGTAGTGTGTGTAGAGATAATGTTTGCAGATGTATGTTGTGTTGAGGGGGAGTAACACTTATTCGCTATGTATGCCGTAAGGGGGAGTAATATGCACATGTTCAGGGGGAGTAAAGGTATCTGATGATTCCTTGACATGTATGTATTCAGGGGGAGTAAAATTTGTGATGATATCCTGATGTGTATTGATTGAGGGGGAGCAATTTACATTGTATCCCAGATGCTCTGCTGAATGCTGCCCCATCCTGGCTACCATCCAGTTTTTCCGATTCTGAGTATGTTTGTGTGCTATATAGCTGAGAATTTATTTTTCTCAGTTGATTAGGAATTTATTTTTCCTATGTATCCCAGATGATGGACTCTGTTTTCCTGGTATGTTTGAGGGGGAACGATTGATACATGTGATGTATGTGATGAGGTGGTTGATGTTGCCCCATCCTGGATACCATCCAGAATCCTGGGTACCATCCAGAATGTCTAAATGGAGGATTTATTTTTCTCTATTCAACTGGAATTTCTGTTATTTTTGAAGACTTATTGTGTGAGAAACTTTGTCTTCTGATGTGAAGTGTGTTTTTTTTGTAGACTTATTGTGTGAGAAACTTACTTTTATCCAAGAATGTGAATCCACGTAGAGAGTTTATTTCTCTCTGATGTTGTGCCCTATGAGACTAAATGTGTTTATTCCGCTGGTGCTAATCTCTGATGTTTCTCATATGATTTAACTCACTTGAAGTGAAGATGTTATAGTCTTGTGTTATATTCTCCTTTTTAGTTGTGTGTGTATTCTCCTTTATAGTCTTGTGTTATATTCACATATGATCCGCTGGTCTGATATTGTTTTAGCCAAAATTTGCTAAAGGGGGAGATTGTTGGGTTTTTGAAATTGGCTACATTTTGTAAAAACAAGATCAAGTCAGAGGAGGGATAAGATGGGGCTACCTTTGGTACAACATCCTGAGGCCAGAATATGTGGAAAGTTTGTTACACAATATTAGTGCGCCTATTTTGTGAAGTAAATCCATTAAGCATTTTACTTGTTCCCCAAGACAAGTAACTAAGCTTATTTTCTGAGCATATCTTCTTTATGCATCGCCCCTAAAGATATTCCTTTATTTTAGGGTTTTGTTGGATTTATTTAAAACATATATTTTGCTATCGGATATGTTACAATTTTATATTATTTGTCTAGGGTTTTAGCGTGTCAATTGTTTTATTGTGAGCCTATCTTGTATCAACTTGATACTTGCTTAGGACTGTGTTCTTGAGTTGTATTCTTTTAATCTACTCCTAAGCTTTGAAGTACGGAGACAGGTATTGTTTGAAGTGTGTCTTCACCAAATTGTTTCTTTTCTTATGATCACGCTGGGTGCGTGGTTAAGAGGAGAAGGGACGGGGTCTCTGATCTAGGTGGGCCTAGGTTGAAGATAGCACGGGTAGTGGCTAGGTGACGAAGTGTAAACGGGTCGTTTGCTGATAGCTTCTAACTAGTATTACCATAGTGGATTCTCTCCTGGATTGGTATCCCCCAGAGTAGGTCGTGCTATACGCCGAACTGGGTTAACAAACACAGTGTGTTATTTTATTTCCAGTTATTTATCGTTTATTATTTATTGTTTCTACTGTAACCAGTGTAGTGTCAAAGGTTGCCCCATCCGGTACCCCATTTGGACTACGCCAGAATTTCATCTCCAATTTAAAAATCTTAGAACAACACAATTTTTGGATTTAAAAAAAAGGACAACGTAATTTTTTCCATCAATGTCTTCGTTATAAAGAAATTATTCAAATTCAAGAACTTAGAACAATGAGCTATTCACCTATAGAGTAATGTGTGACGAACAGATACTTTTTTGATAAGCAAAAGATTCATCAAAAGAAAAAAGTAGTAGGAGTACTTCAACCTTTACAAGAGATAGATTAGATGCTTTGTAGGCATTCTAAAAGGGTTTGTACACCAATTGTCAAATGAATAGCATAAATTCCTTCCACTACTACTAACAAACCAGAACCAAGAGAAATGACATATCCACTATATTATTTAGGATAATAGAATCTCCTTTGAAAATGACATTGTTTCTAAGGTTCCATATGCTCCAAGTTGTAGCACATCAAATCAATTGTCTCACTTTCTTAAACTTGCTCGCTTTCAATGGATGACCAAAAACTAGGAAATGCTCCCAACCAACCTCGTGTGTGATATGTCTGAACCCGAACCGTTCGTATATAGTTCCATAACCGACCTGCCAACGGACACTCATAAAAGAGATGTGTGTGGTTCTCAGATAATAATCCCCTAATTAAATAGTGTTAAGAATAATGATGATTAACTAGAGTTTAATTTGGTTAGTTAGTGGTTATTGGTTTGTTATTAGGAACTTAGTTAGTCAAGCCTTTAAGAGCTCTATATAAGGGCACCAATTGTGTTGGATTTTTGAAATTGGCTACATTTTGCAAAAACAAGATCTAGTTAGATGTAGGTCCAGATGTGGCTACATTTGGAACAACATCCTGAAGCCTGAAGATGTGCGCAGTTTGTTACATGAACATAGCGCGCCTATTTGTGAAGTAAAACTCTTAAGCATTTTGTTTGTTCCCCAAGACAAGTAACTTAGCTTATTTTCTGATCATATCTCCTTTATGCATCACCCCTAAAGATATGCCTATATTTTAGGGTTTTGTTGGATTTACTTAAACAAATCTGTTGCTATCGGATATGTTACAATTATATATTATTTGTGAAGCCCAAAATCAAGGAACTGCCGAAGGCTAACTCAGGGCTATATATATTGAAGACCAAAAACCTTTTGAGGTTACTGAAACTCTTGTGAAGAATTGTATTCTTGTGTCTAGGGTTTTAGCGTGTCTATTGTTATTTGTGAGCCTATCTTGTATCACCTTGATACATGCTTAGGACTGTGTTCTTGAGTTGTGTTGGGTTTTTGAAATTGGCTACATTTTACAAAAACAAAGATCTAGTCAGATGTAGAGGCAGATGGGGCAACATCTGGAACAACATCCTGAAGCAAGAAAATGTGCGAAGTTTGTTACATGAGAAACACGCGTTTTATTTGTGAAGTAAATCCATTAAGCCACTTGCTTGTTCCCCAAGACGAAGAATTCAACTTATTTCCTGATCATATCGCATTTTGTATCGCCCCTAAAGATATGCCTATATTTTAGGGTTTTGTTGGATTTCATTAAACGAATCTTTTGCTATCGGATATGTTACAATTTTATATTATTTGTGAAGCCCAAATACAAGGAACTGCCGAGGCTATTCAGGGATATATATATTGAAGACCTAAAACCTATTTTGGTTACTGAAACTCTTGTGAAGAATTGTATTCTCGTGTCTAGGGTTTTAGCGTGTCTCTTGTTATTTGTGAGTCTATCGTGTATCACATTGGTACATGATTAGGACCGTGTTCTTGAGTTGTAATCTTTTTAATCTACTCCTAAGCTTTGAAGTACGGAGATAGGTATTTGTTTGAAGTGTGTCTTCACCATATATTTGCTAGTATTCTGCAATCACGCTGGTTTTGTGATTAAGAGGAGAAGGGACATGCTCTCTGATCTAGGTGGTCCTAGGTTGAAGATAGCACGAGTAGTGACTAGGTGACGAAGTGTAAACGGGTCGTTTGATGATAGCTTCTAACTAGTATTATCATAGTGGATTCTCTCCTGGATTGGTATCCCCAAGAGTATGTCGTGTTATATGCCGAACTGGGTTAACAAACACAGTGTGTTATTTATTTCCAGTTATTTATTGTTTATCACTATTTGCTTCTGTTGTGAACATTGTAGACTCAAAGGTTGGCACATATGGTACCCCATTTGGACTACGCCAGAATTTTAATTGGCATCAGAGCAGGCACCCTGTTCTGTTATTAGGGTGAGCTCCAGGGAACGTAATTCTGCTCAATATGGAAAGGGAAGGAGGAGTTGTGAGTAGGCCACCATTGTTGGATTGCACTAACTACGATTACTGGAAATCTCGTATGGAAGCGTTCTTGAGATCAATAGATAGCAAGACTTGGAAAGCAGTAGTGAATGGCTGGGAACACCCTACTCTCACTGACAAAGATGGTAATGTGTCCTTGAAAGCTGAAGGAAATTGGACAAAGGGGGAAGATGAATTGTCCCTTTGGAACTTCAAGGCCTTGAATGCTTTGTTTAATTGAGTGGATAAAAATATGTCCAGGCTAATAAAACGATGCACTGTTGCTAAAGAAGCATGGGAGATTCTGATAACTACTCAGGAGGGTACATCAAAAGTAAAGAACTCCATATTGCAAATGCTTACTACGAAGTTTGAAAATCTCAGAATGAGAGAAGATGAGAGTGTGCATAACTTTCACATGACTATACTAGACTATGCAACTAAAGATATGCCTATATTTTAGGGATTTGTTGGATTTGCTTGAAGAATATGTTTGTATCGGATTTTCCCTACATCTAAGCTATTTGTGAAGCACGAAATTCATGATCAGCCCATGTTAACTCGTGGCTATTTACAGGAAGACTCAGACCTAATTTATTCACCGAAACCGAACCAAATTAGAATATCAAAGATGTAGTCTTTTAGGGTTTCGTGTCTTGTAAGCCTTGTGCTTTATTTGTGAGCCACTCTTGTATCATCTTGATGCTAGAGTAGGACTGTTTTAGTTGAGTTGTATTTATGATTTACTCAAGAGCTTTTAAGCGTGAGTAAAGTTTATTTATGTCTAGGAGTGTGTCTCCACCATTTGATTGTAATTGTTTGTAAGCAACGCTGTCTGTGTTGTTTCGAAAGGAAGTGAGACGGGTCGTCTCATATCTAGGAGTTCCTAGGTAGGATTGCATGAGGTAGTACCCAGGCGATAAGATAGAAACAGGATGTTTTGGAGTCTTTGAATTCATTCCTGGATTGGTATCCCCCAGAGTAGGAGAGGTTAATCCGAACTGGGTTAACAACATACTATGTTATTTACTTTCTTTCCAATTTATTTCTACCGTGTTTTTCTTGTTCTGTACTGGTAGGAGATGTGGTACGTGATGTGGTAACATCTGGTACCCCATTTGGACTACGCTAGAATTTCTCAAACTCATATTAAGAATTCTCTTACTATGAGCTTGAGGGAGGATATTACAATATAGAAGTGAATTCTACAACATTGTTCAAGTTTGGTTCTGAAGAGTTAGCATGAAGTATCAAGGAGGTTCTGATACTATTGGATCGCCTAACTAAGCCCCTAGTTGCAGCAAAGTTTAATAGTTTCTTATCCAAGCTTGGTCTTCTTTACATATATGTTTTTCAAATGCTCTCTGAAGATCAATTTTGTTGATTGATGGATCTTAGATTACTTCATTGCTGCATTTGTGTCAATTTTGGAGTTGTTTGTTGAAGTGTATCCATGCCAAGAGTTGTACTTTATATCTCTTCGGTGCAATTGATTTCAACTTGAGAGATTTATTAGTTGCAGAGATGTTTTTTTGGTGTTGAGACACGTTGAGTTGGTGCTGTGACTTCATATTTTCTGATATGGTTCATGGATGTGGTCAACCATTGCCATCACTATTTGTTCAGCTATCTTGAAGTTAAGGGAACTGTGGTTATAGTGGAGTTGGCTAAAGTTGGTTGAATGCTAATTGGTACAAGTTCACCTAAGCATAATACATGTTCAGTCAAGTTTGTGTGGATTTGCCGAAAGAGCTGCATTTTAGGCTTGAAGATTCTTGAAAGAGTTGTTTGCTTGTGATTCTATTGGACTTGGACATCATACTTGTTTGCTGCAATATATTTTTAGATTGCATTTTTACACAATAAATGTTGAGAATCATTGTAGTTCAAACTCAAAATTGGTAAATTCTCCAATGTTGAGTTTGAGGGAGGATGTTAAGAATAATGATGATTAACTAGAGTTTAATTTTGTTAGTTAGAGGTTATTAGTTTGTTATTAGGAACTTAGTTAGTCAAGCCTCTAAGAGCTCTATATAAGGGCACCAATTGTATTCATTTCATCAATATTTTATCAAATATGAATCCATATGATTTCTACTATCTTGAAGATTTTCTAAAGTTTTCTCCATTTTCTCCAAACCATGGAAATCTTAACAAATAGTGTCTCCCTTATAGCCAATTTATTATGCAGCAAGCGCCAGCCGAAAACAACAATCTTTGGATACTTGGATGTCGATGGTTGTTGAACAAAAATAGTGTAACACACAATCATGAAATGTAATGTAACGTAACGTAAAGGACACCACACAATGCAAGAGAAGTATATAACATAAATGTTAATGGTGAAAGCTGAATTAACATTAACATAAACATAAAGGATCAATCTAAAAAATAGGTCAAACTTAAAGAATTGCATACGTATATTTTTTGCCCATCTAATAGGATTTTTAATCCAATTTGTAAGAAGTGACTATTAATTCGCTGAAAATGTGTTTGGATGATCTAATGTAATTTAAATTCTTCTACATAAATTTCATTGTTTGTATAATAAGTTTTGTTCAATTTTTTAAAAAATATTGAAAGGATTTTATGAAATAGTTTGCCAAAATTAATTATAACTTTTTTCAAATACTACGTACATATAAAATAAGAATTTGAAGTTCTCTCTTTACTCTATACAATGTTAACCTCAATGTGATCCTTATAATTCTTTCGAATTCATATTATGCAAATCAGTTCTTATAAATTTCAAAATTTGCCACAATAGTCCGTATTTTTCCAATTTTGCAAATTAGTCCCCTAGACCCCTACATTTTTCAATTTTTTGCAGATTGGTCTAAAAAAATTACAAATCCCTCCCTATAAATTTGTTAAAAAAGCATGTCCCTAAATTTTTAAAATTCTTCAAATTGATCCCTCAAAACTTTTTTAAATTACAAATTCAAGACAAATATTTAAAAAGTTTAATTCTAGAGCACTCTTTGGTATATACTTAATTAAAATGTTGGGTTAAATATATTTTCGTTTCTATAAAGTTTCTATAAAATTAGTGAATTTTGGTTTTCGATTCATGTAAAAAATAATCACATATTTTAATCCCTACAAAATATTATGTTTTTTTTAGTCCTTAATAGAGACGAAAAACTTATTTAACTCTAAAATGTTTTACGTACTGGTTTTATTAGATTGAATATTTTTATTCAGATTTGAATATAAAATTTTATAGCTGCGTTGGTAAATTTTAGGTATTATACTGAGATATATTTGTTTGGGCATAAATCTAAAGGTTTTATATTTAGGCGCACACAATTAAAAAATTAATAAAAATAATAATAAAGTGATGTGACTAAATTATATATATTTTTTTTTTTGGTCAAGTAGCCTAGTGGCTTGAAATTCCACCCTTAAAGTGGATAAGTGGATGACCCGGGTTCGAACCCCGGTCCCCTGCATATATAATGCGGTGTCCAACCAATTGAGTCAAACTCATGAGACCTAAATTATTTTATTATCCATATAATGTCCAAATATTTTTTATTCGTAATTGTGCATGCGATAGAGTTCCGCTTTAAAATATGAAGGGAGTAAACAAAAACCGTGCGATTGCAGGCGGGAATATTCAACGAATGATAAAGCCTAATAATAAAACACAAAGTCCAAGTCTTGTTCCAATTATGAACACTTTTTTCTTTATAATCTCCAATTATTAACACTATATTTCAAATGAATTATTTCTTTCACATTATCGACATGAAGTAACGTGGAATGCGGAAAACATAAAGTAGTAATACCGTTTGACTTTTAATTAATTTAAAAATTTTAAACCTTAAAGGAATCATGGTATATGCCCACTTGTCGTATGAGATTAGAATTCATCACAACTCCCATGACGGTAGCATGACTGCATGAGACTCAACTTTGCTATACTATAAATATCTGATTAATTAAAATCATTCACAAAATAGATCAATTATTTGCCTCAACTTTATGTGTATGACTCCATAATTTGAAACAGGTTAGTCCCCTCAATACTTTTTGTGTAGTACCACTACTCCATTTAGTCCTTAATATAAAAAGAAATTCACTTTTTAGATACATTAAAAAATTGATGTATCTAGATTATATTATATACTAGATGCATTCATTTTTTAATGTATATAAAAAAAAGTCAACTTCTCATATTAAGGATCAGAGGGAATATCATTGTTAACCAACAAATACGTTTTAGTGTTAATTTATATGATTTTAGTGCAATTTAAAAATTAAGTGGTTACGCATAGTAGTATTATTCTGTTTAATTCTAAGGATAATTCAGTTGATAGTTATTAAAAATATTATTGAAGCGGTTAGAATTTAAATTTTAGATTATTTATTTTTCTACTCTTATGGTGTATGAGTTTAGTCAGGAGACTATTAGAAAGAAAAAAAAAATTAGTATTGGTTTTGTCACACATACTAGTGGTATGCATGAGCATGATATGAATGAATTTGGGTAAAGCTAAAGGCAGAAATATTGGCCATAAGAAAGCTATCATCTTCATTTTCAATAGTCAGAGTCAGTGTCTTGTTGTATTTTCCTTGAGAGTTCCTTTGAAAACTACTTTCTTTGAAAATTCATCAGATACTGCCATATTCAATTTTAATAATTAAGACCCCCTTTGTTTCAAACAGCGTGTAAGTTTCTAGTTGTCTCTTGTTGACTTTTCTTTATAACATAGAACTTTCTTTTTTGCTTTACCAAATTATTTTCAAATATTTATATATTAAGAAACTTCACATCGGTTGCAAAATAGTCTCAATATGTGTTTATAAAGAAGAGACGATCCTCGACTTACAAGTCAGTTTTGTAGAGTTGAGTTAGACCCAATAATCAATTCTAAGATAGTATCAGAGTATTTCCATGATCCGCTGGACCGCCTGCTAATGGATTTTCGATTAGGCCATCCGCGCTCCAAGCCTAATAATGCTGGGCGCTAGGAGGTGTGTTAAGAAGTCCCACATCAGTTACGAGATCTTCAAATTATAAGCCGGTTTTATAGGATTGAGTTAGGCCCAATAATCAATTCGTATCAAATAAATGACCTATCTAATACTTAAGCAGCATATATATAATACTTGCAATTCCTATATTTGCCAGAATTGTAGTCACCAATAGATAATTGGTCACTGGAGCACACAACTACCAAATAATCAATTAAGGTCCAGATCAGAAATCAAGCTATGGCTCGTGAACAACTAGGAGTTCTTTCTGCTCTTGATGCAGCAAAAGTACAATGGTACCATTTCACAGCAATCATAGTTGCTGGTATGGGATTCTTCACTGATGCATATGACCTTTTCTGCATACCAAATGTTACCAAATTACTTGGAAGAATATACTATACACACCCAAATTCACCAAAACCAGGAACTTTGCCTCCAAATGTATCAGCTGCAGTAAATGGTGTTGCACTTTGTGGAACTCTTGCAGGCCAACTTTTCTTTGGTTGGCTTGGGGACAAAATGGGAAGAAAAAAAGTTTATGGTCTAACTCTTGCTCTTATGGTATTTTCTTCTCTTGCTTCTGGCCTTTCTTTTGGTCATTCAGCAAAGGGTACAATCTCAACTCTTTGTTTCTTTAGATTCTGGCTTGGTTTTGGTATTGGTGGTGATTACCCTCTTTCAGCTACAATTATGTCTGAATATGCTAACAAAAAGACTCGTGGCGCGTTTATAGCTTCCGTTTTCGCTATGCAAGGGTTTGGAATTTTGGCTGGTGGAATTGTTTCTCTTGTTGTTTCAACTGCTTTTGATCATGCTTATAAGGCTCCACCTTATAAGGTTAATGCTGCAGCATCACTTGTACCAGAAGCTGATTATGTTTGGAGAATCATTCTCATGTTTGGTGCTGTTCCTGCTGCTTTGACTTACTATTGGCGTATGAAAATGCCCGAGACAGCAAGGTACGGACTTTTTTTTTTATAGACAAATGTTAGTAAGTTAGTAGTTACTAACTCCGTTCGTAAATACATGAAAAAGTTGGATCAACAAAAGTTGATGTATCTTGCCTAAATTTTCAATCAGATACATCAAGTCATCAACTTTTGATAACCTAATTTTTTCTTATATTTATGACCAGAGGGAGTATTTTAGTTTCTGAAATCGAACCTTGGATCTCTTGCTTAGAGCTTGTTTACACTCTTTAGCTCACTAATGGAACTACCTAATTTATATAGGTACACCGCACTTGTTGCTAAGAATGCAAAACAAGCGGCGCAAGACATGTCAAATGTGTTACAAGTTGACATTGAAGCTGAACAAGAGAAAGTAGACAACATAACCGTGAGAGACCAGAACAACTTTGGCTTGTTTAGTAAGCAATTTCTTAAGAGACACGGTCTTCATCTGCTTGGAACAACTTCCACTTGGTTTCTTCTCGATATTGCTTACTACAGTTCGAATCTTTTTCAAAAAGATATCTATAGTAGTATCGGTTGGCTTCCACCGGCCGCAGATATGAATGCGATTCATGAAGTTTTCAAGGTTGCTAGAGCGACAACGCTTATAGCACTTTGTGGAACTGTTCCAGGATACTGGTTCACCGTGGCTTTTATTGACGTTGTTGGTCGTTTCGCAATTCAATTAATGGGATTCTTCTTTATGACCGTGTTCATGTTTGCGCTCGCGCTTCCGTATGATCATTGGACTAAGAAAGAAAACAGAGTTGGTTTTCTTGTTATGTACGCATTAACATTTTTCTTTGCAAATTTTGGTCCAAATTCAACTACTTTTGTTGTGCCTGCCGAGATATTTCCGGCTAGGTTGAGGTCAACGTGTCACGGTATATCTTCGGCAGCAGGGAAAGCTGGAGCAATTATAGGTGCATTTGGATTCTTGTATGCTTCACAAAGTAAGGATCCAAAAAAGAGAGATGCAGGGTACCCTGCTGGTATTGGAATGAAGAACACACTTATTGTGCTTGCTGTGGTTAATTGTCTTGGTATCTTTTTCACGTTTCTTGTGCCGGAAGCTAACGGAAAATCCTTGGAAGAGATGAGTGGAGAGAATGAAGAAGATGAAGGTGATGATGCCGTTGTTGTTGATCCACAAGTCTCTTCTAATAGGACTCTTCCAGTGTGATGTATTAATATTACCAATGTTCTTATTTTACAAGAATTTCAACTTGTTAAGTATGTTTAATGTTAAATCAATAGTAATTAAATTAAGTATAGAGTATTAAAAAATTTATAGTGTGCAAAATGTGTGTAGTATAAGATATAGTTTGGTTTATCATATCACATATTCTTAATATAGCCTACTGGTGAGATTTTAGTTTGTTATTCAACATACAGTTCAATTCAATCTTAAAGAAATACTCGACCTTCCTTTGTGTCTTTTTTTGATAATATCCTTTGTCTCTTTTATATGATTTGAGACTCACTAAATTATGTACGATTTTAAATTTTAACAATTGATTGTTAAAAATAAATAAATAAAATAAACACTTCTATATATCAAACACATAAAAATATAAAAATAAATTAACAAAAATAAACAATTCACAATTTGGAAAATGCGGCGGGATTTCGCTAGTACGAAATCTTAAACCTATTACTCAGACTAAACCACACCGAGTTGGACCAAAATTGGATCCAAAGTTAAATTGGTTCGGGTAAAATAAAAATACAATTTTAAGTTGGTTTAGATATTAAGTTGAACATGTCACTTGAATAAGACCTACCAACATCCTTACTAATAAACCCTTATTCCCCTTTTAAGCTAAAGAAAATATGCTTCCATAATATATACACAGAGTATCTCTACTGCAATACTTTGTCAATAACAGAAACATCACAATATATCATACAACTTTCATCAAATGTAACAAAAAGAAATTTGCATAAAAACAAAGAAAAAGAAATGAACTAAAAGTTTTTTCATCAACGAAAGTTGATGTAAATGAAAATATCGTGTTGATGAGACTCTACGGGCCCATTAGCAACAAAATCCGTATACAAGTCTTGATCAAAATGGAAAAACTCATGCATATTATCCCCAAACACCCTAGCTGGTATCGCATGCAACAGATCAAGCGGAATACGAGGATCATCTGCCAAGATGGAACGCAGAAATGCTTCTCCGTTTGCATAGAATACCACACATTAATGCACCTCCTCACTGTGGTTGATTAGAATGGTAAACGTCCCATCTTGGTGACCAAGAAGACACTACAAGAATAACCCAAAAAATTGAGGGCCATAAGCCCCCAAGAAGCCACAAATTTCGCCAACAATCAATGGCTTCTTGGCGGCCCAGAGCCCACGCGAAAGCGCTCGCCAAGAATGGTTCTTGGCGGCCATGAGCCCCCAATAACATTCTTGGCGGCCCAGAGCCTCCAATATGCATCCTGTTACATTGTTGGCGGCCCTGAGCCCCCCAATAAGTGGATTTTTCACAGACTGGCTTATTGGAGGCCAATGGCCGCCAAGAAGCCATCCGTAATTAAAAAAAAATTAATTATTTAATTATTTAAAATTCAGATTATTTAAATAATTAAATAATTAATTATTTCAACAAAAAGTAATAATTAAATAATTTTTTTTTAAATAATTAAATTGTTTTTAAAAAACCAGAAAAAAATGTTTTAAATATTAATTACTTGTTTCATAATTAAATTAGTTAAAAAAATTAAATATTTAAAAAATATTAAATATAATTAAAACATAATAGAAATTAATTAACATAAAAAGATTGTCATTACAACTAATTAAACATAACATAATATTGTCACATAAGTTATAACTAATTAAACAAAATAGATAAAATTACAACAAATTAAATAAACATAAATAAGATAAAATTATTGCATCATTCATTCATCGGATAATTGACCATCTTCTTCAGGCTGAACTTGTTTTCCCTTTCCCTTGTCATTGCTCCGCGGCGCCGGCGTCCTTCTTCAGCGTATGTCTTGACCTCCCTCATTTATCGTCAATGTGGGGTGCATCACTCGCTGCCTACGCGCGTCCATCTGACCTCCTTGTGAGTAGCTTTGTTGAAAGGGGGGGGGGGGGGGGGGAATTCGAAACTTTGATTCTGGAATGAAATTTGATTCGCCACAAAGTTTTGGTTGAAGTTTTGGTTGGTGTTGCTAGGTATTCTTCCGCCACTGCTGTTACCTGCCTGCCATGTATCTTCCACATGAAGCGGAATATCATTAAGATCAATATCATCAATGTCAAAATCATCTATGTTAAAGTTCATCATAGGATCATTTGGTCGGTACTCCGGCTGAGATGGGTTCCTTCACATATTAGACAAATCTGGCCGATATCCTTCGCTACCACCATGGAGATTTCCTTGTGCACTACTTAGAAAGTTGGGGGGGGGGGGGGGGGGGGGTTGTTGTATTGCGGTTGGGGCGCATATGGTCCTTCAAACATCGTCGCCATACTCGCCTCGTATTGCCTAAGTTGTTGCTGAACAAGTTGTTGAACTTATTGTTGAACTTGTTGCTGAACTTGCTGCTCCAGATCTTGCTGATTTTCCTGTCTCACTTCTTCCCGAAGTTCTTCCCGGATCGCGGCCCTTAGTCGTTCTTCATACTGTTCATCGGTTTCTTTACTAGGCTGAGATCGTCCGGTACTCCTATCACTACCGTGAGAGGAGTCATCGGCGATATCACGTATTCCATATGGGTCACTTTGGAAAAAAGAAGACGTAGAACCAGCAGCAAAACGACGACCCTGTCTCATTCCACCGGCATATTGAACAAATTGAGCAGAAATAATCCTTCGTCGAATCTCATCATCGTCTCGCAAATGAGGTGACAGCGCTCTCTGTCCGGCGTCATATTCCTCAGTGTATATCGCCGTCAACCTCTACAAAAAGTTAAAAGAAAAGAATCAATTAATTATATTAGTAATTAATTAATTTTTTTTTTTTGATAAATAGTAATTAATTAATTTAAAAACAAATAAATAATATATATATATATATACACACACACAAACAAATACTTACAACAACTTCTTCCGCCCTTGGCCCGGCCCAATCATCACTGTCTGCATATTTGTGCATCAAAGCGTTCATTTCCATGAAGGTAGGTGCACGCCCATATTTCTTGATGAATTGGATCTGAAGTGTGGCCGCAGACCTTGAGCCTCCAAGGTGAACATAGGAACTTTTAACTTGTTCAGTGTCTCTATTTTGCTTGTTCCTTTGACATTTTGCTTGGTACTCAGGTGATGCCCACTTGGACACCAAGGTAGAGGATGAGCAACCTGCAAGCCATTTTGGCGGATTATTTGGATCCTTATCAATCTTTTTTCGGGCATCAGAGAGCAAACCCGACAGACGTTTGGCTGCTTTTTTATTGAATATAGACTTGATAGCGGCCCTGTGCCTTCTGTGCCAGGTGACTTTCTCCTACATATAATAAAGAAATATGATTAATAAATATAATAGATTAAAGTAAAAAATAATTAAAAAATAATATTAATTTCTTAATCTGAATCCATTCCAAAACTGATTCCACGCGTCTTGATTCCCTTTCACAGCTGTCCAATTTTCAAATGGATGCTGAAATTTGGATTTTAGGGCATAGTTAACGGCCTTTAACGCAGGATTTTGCGGTTGAAATCTGCACAAATTAATTAAAACAATACATTAGTTAAAAATAAATAATAATCCAATATATTAATTAATAATAATTAACTTACTCTCTGGCGGAGTATGGCATGATGATCGCTCTATGATAGCGATCAACCAACAACTCTTCCTCGGGATCCAGAAGTAAAGCTTCATTGATCTCCTCATCTTCATGGTCATCATCATCGTCGAATGAGTCATAGTCTTGCTGCACCCCATCTACGTCTCGAGACTTCGGCATGCCCTCTAAGAATCGGCTCCGAACAACGCGTTCTCGTAAAACTCATGGGCGTGGGCGTCCGCGTCCGGCGCCGTGGGGTGGATCATTGTCTTGGGGTTGATTGTCTTGATCTGGATTCATCTAAATACACACACACACACACACACACACATATATATATATATATATATATATATATATATATATATATATATACACACGTACAATTAATTAAATATAAAATATTAATCAAGATTTAAGATATATATGCATGAAGACAAATACACATACACACAATTATAATAATACTTCATCATCATTAATTAAATATTCAAGTACAACGATTAAATATAAATTAATATTAATTATCCTCCCAATCTGATACAACTTCATCATCGTCGCCTCCATCATCTTCACCATGTACTTCATCGTCTTCATCAAGATCACCTCCCGGAGGTACTTCTTCACATTCTTCTTGTACACAAAGACGATCGAAAGGTTCAACTGCAATGACATCATCAACATTTGACATCTCATTTTCCTGATATGGTTCATCTTCATCATCTATCACATTGGTTTCAATCCGACCCCTTGGTTTTGTTGTTATTGCGACACACCAACCTCGCTTATCAATTTTAGTTGATGGATAAGGGACATAGTGAACTTGTTTGACATTATGAGCCATAGCAAATGGATCGTACAATGGATATTTTCTACTCATTTTTATGTCCACGGTATTAGTCTTTGGATTATATTTAGTACCCCTACTTGAAGGATCAAACCAATTACAGTAAAACAATACGACTGTTTTCTTGTAATCAAGGTAATTGTATTCAACTTCAAATATGTGTTCAATCACACCATAAAAATCTCCTTCGCCATTTTCAGTCACACCTTTCATACACACTCCACTATTTACTGTTGCTTTTCCTTCAGTCCAACTGCGTGTGTGAAATTTGTATCCATTGACAAAGTAGGTGTGCCATTCTTTAACGATTGACTTCGGGCCATCAGCTAAGTTCCTCAAGTGTTGTATGATACGAGTAACAGGTGTTTGAAGATACATGTATTGTTTGAACCATGCTGGAAAACGTGAATTGATTTGAGCATCAGATTCTTGTGGATTTATCCCTTCAGATGTTAAAAAAACCTATGAGATAAAAGAATATATTGTTAATTATATGCGGGCTTAGATTAAAAATAATTAATTAGTTATTTATTAAAAATACTCACTGTAAATAGGGCTGGACTTTAGTGCAGTTAATCAGCAAGTGAACATGCGCCGAATTCAAAGCTTTGTCACCAGGATAAATCACTTTCTCTTGACCACTGTTACGTCTAGGCAAGTTGAATATAGATAAGTTTAAAGGGTGAGTTCTCCTTGGACGAGATGTTTTAGTTTCATTTCGGCGACTATTGTTTGAAGACAACGTGTCTTTGAAATAATGAGAACAAAATTGAATTGTCTCACGGTGTAAGTATGATGCACAAATTGAGCCTTCAACCCTAGCTTTATTTTTCACAGAACGCTTTGAATCGCCCATGAATCTTTCAAACGGGTACATCCATCTATATTGAACCGGCCCACCGAGTCTAGCCTCATGTGCAAGATGCACCACAACGTGCTCCATTGAATCAAACAAAGCAGGAGGAAATATTCTCTCCAACTTACACAAGATCAGTGGAATGTCATTTTCCATCTTGATTAGATCAGCCTCTGTTAGCGTTGTTGAACACAAATTCTTAAAAAATTGACTGAGTTCAATAAGTGGATTCAATACATGTTGTGGTAAAGAACTAAATGCAATCGGAAGTAAAGTTTGCATAAAAACATGACAATCATGACTTTTCATCCCACGCATCCTTCCATGGTCAACATCAGCACATCTCACCAAATTCGACGAATAACCATCTGGCATCTTCACTTCTTTTACCCATAGACAAACAGATTTTGCTTCATCAGGAGATAGAGTATAGTTCGCACGAGGTTTTAGAAATCTGCCATTCAATGTCTCCACCAACAACAGGTCATTACGTTTGCAATACAACCCTATGTCTTTCCTAGCTTTATCATTATCTTTAGTTTTTCCTTTGACATTCATTACAGTGTTGAATATGTTTTCAAACACATTCTTTTCAACATGCATAACATCAAGATTGTGTCGTAAAAGATTGTGTTTCCAATACGGCAGATCCCAAAAGATACTTTTTTTTGTCCAGTTGTGTGTTTGTCCATAACCACGCGGTTTATAAGCAACACCACCTACAACCTCTACCTTTGGAATATCTTTCACTTTGTCCCAAACTTGTTCTGATGTCAAATATTGAGGTAGAGGCCGGGTTTCAATCACACCCTTAACAAATGCAACTTTACTTCTTCGAAATGGATGATCAAGCGGAAGGAATCTTCTATGGCAGTCAAACCAAGTAGCCTTCCCACCTTTTTCTAACCAAAAAGATTTTGTGTCCATCATGCAAATAGGACATCCTAGTTTACCATGTGTCCCCCATCCAGACAACATCCCATACGCCGGAAAATCATTGATGGTCCACATTAAAGCTCCTTTCATGTTGAAATTTCGTTTTTGACTGATATCATATGTCGGAACACCGTTCCACAACCTCTTCAAATCATCAATCAAAGGTTGTAAATAGATATCAATACCGGCAGTTGGACTAGATGGGCCTGGTATTACAGCGGCTAAAAACATGTAAGGTTTTGACATGCACATGTCAGGTGGAAGATTGTACGGGGTCACTAGAACAGGCCAACATGAATATGGAGTGGCTGATACTTGAGTATATGGTGTAAATTCATCTGAGCATAACCCAAGTCGAACATTTCGTGGCTCCGAAGCAAATTCAGGATAAACTTGATCAAAATGCTTCCAAGCCATTCCATCAGAAGGATGTCGCAACTCACCTGACATTTTTCTCCTTTCATAATTTTCAGAATACCATGTCATTTTACTGGCAGTTTGCATTGATGCATACAACCTTTGTAACCTTGGTATTATGGGTAAATAGAACATCGACTTTCTTGGGATTGGCTTCCTTCCGCTTGACCGAGAATTTTTTGTTGCACGATATCTTGGTTCTTGACAAAACTTACATTCAAGTAATGCACTGTCACTTACACCAAATTCTTGTTATAGTACAACATGCACCCGTTAACACAACAATAAATTCTCTTCACACCGAGTCCTAACTTTGCCACTAACTGCTTTGCTTCATAATAATCTTTTGGCAAATCTTTTGAGTGGTCTAGTGTTACATCCAACATCAATTTCGTGATCAAATCCATGGTGTCTTCTGGAACTTGTCGGCACTTCATACCAATAAGTCTAATACACACTATTAACTTCGAGTCTAGAGAGCCTTCAAACAACGGTTTATTTGTCTCTTGCAAAAGATCATAAAACCTCTGGGCTTCCTCGTTTGGTCGTTCAACCTGATCACCATCATAATCATCTTCCTCCGGCTCGTGGACGTCATTCGGCACATAAATCGGCACATTATACCCAAGGGCATTCGTTATCATACTGTTCATCTCATTGAAGGGATCATAATGCTGATAATTTTGTGGAACAGCTACCGGCTCATTAATACGACTGGTCGAAGCACGTCCAAAACTCACAGGTGCGCTCGTGGAACCCTCCCCATGACTTGACCAAACCCAGTAATTAGGTTGAAATCCTTTCCTATATAAATGTTTCCTAATATCATCTTTGCTGCCCATACGGGTACACTGACAAACAACACATGGACATCTAATTCCCCCTTCACGTATGACAATCGGATTTTGTTTTACGGTAGTGATAAATAGTTCAACCCCTAGTTTAAAAAACTCTTTAACTTGTCCTGATCTCTTTCCATGATCATGCCTATCGTACATCCAACTATGATCCGTAAAATTCATTTTTGCGCAAGTTAATTTAATTTTAAATAATTAGATAGATCGTATTTGCTTTACGAAAGCAATTTGGCCATTTTGGATATTCGACTTTATTAGTAC
Organism: Trifolium subterraneum; assembly: GCA_951799995.1. Taxonomy (NCBI): domain Eukaryota; kingdom Viridiplantae; phylum Streptophyta; class Magnoliopsida; order Fabales; family Fabaceae; genus Trifolium; species Trifolium subterraneum. The sequence goes on from OX637468.1 coordinate 21,091,181, forward strand.
ATATACTACGTAGGTACGTACATTATAAAGTAAAATTTATATAATAATTCACAAACATACTTAATCCAAATTTAAATTTTATATATATTGACTAAAAATACTAACTTTATATTTATTTTGACTAAAAATCCTTTTTTGTTATTTTGACTAAAAATACTAACTTTTTTTTATTTTAACTAAAAATCCTAACTTTTTTTTTATATTGACTAAAATTACTAACTTTATATTTATTTTGACTAAAAATCCTTTTTTGTTATTTTGACTAAAAATACTAACTTTTTTTTATTTTAACTAAAAATCCTAACTTTTTTTTTATATTGACTAAAATTACTAACTTTATATTTATTTTGACTAAAAAAACTAACTTTTTTTTTATTTTAACTAAAAATACTAACTTTTTTATTGATTAAAAATACTAACTTTTTTTTATATTGACTAAAAATACTAACTTTTTTTATATTGACTAAAAATACTAACTTTATATTTATTTTGACTAAAAATCCTAACTTTATTTTTATTTTGACTAAAAATCCTAACTTTTTTTTATTTTGACTAAAAATACTAACTTTTTTTTATTTTAACTTAAAATACTAACTTTTTTATTGACTAAAAATATTAATTTTTTTTTATATTGACTAAAAATACTAACTTTTTTTTATATTGACTAAAAATACTAACTTTTTTATTGACTAAAAATACTAACTTTTTTTTATATTGACTAAAAATACAAACTTTATATTTATTTTGCCGAAAAATACTAACTTTTTTTTATATTGACTAAAAATACTAACTTTTTTTATATTGACTAAAAATACTAACTTTATTATTGACTAAAAATACTAACTTTTTTTTAAACAGAATTAATTTTTTTTAAATACATAATTAATTTCGTTTTTTAAATACAGAATTAATACTAACTTTAAAAAAATTCGTTTTTTTTATACAGAATTAATTTCGTTTTTTAAATACAGAATTAATACTAACTTTAAAAAAAAATCGTTTTTTTTTTATACAGAATTAATTTCATTTTTAAATACAGTTTTTATATTTAAAGTTTTACTATTTAAATATATTAGGTTTAACACAATTTTCAGAAATAAATAAATAAATTGTTTATAAAATAAAATTACATTACTTACTTGTAGCGCTGAGTAGTGTCTGACTTGAAACGCTTCCAACCACCGACTCCGATGACCACGAAAATTATCAACACTTGATAAATAAAAATTGTAAACAAAAAAATATTAGAACATATACATTTAAGTTAATAAAGCAAAAAAATCAAACTTTTTAAAATTAAAAGACAAATACTTACCACTTTTTGGATAGAAATGTGAAGTTTTTTCTACCAAAAAAAAGAAATGTGAAGTTTAAAATTTAAAATTTTGAGATAAGTATGGAGAAAAAAATGGAAGTTAGAAGTATGAGATTTTAGAGAGAAGTTAGAGAAATTTAGAGAGAGTTTGGAAGTGTAAAATGAAGTGAAGTAGTAGAAATGAAGGGAAAAAATGGATTGAATATATAAAATGGGAAGAGATGTGTCCGTTGGAAATATGAATGTTGGAAAAAAAATAATTTAAAATTAAACCATTACATTCCTGGCGGCCATGGACCGCCAATGACCTTCAACGGTCATGTGATTCCTGGCGGCCATGGACCCCCAACATACATATGTGATTCCTGGCGGCCCAGGACCTCCAGCAGCCCAATTTCAAAAGTTCTGCAGCATTCTGCGCCTTCTTCGAGGCAGACTGTATATTAATTTATTCATTTAATTTTTTCTAATGGCTTGTTGCCGAAAATTATGGTTTCTTGGGAGCTTTTAGCCCCCAATAAATTATTAGGGGCTAAAATCCGCCAAGAATGTTGGCCAAGAAAATAAAGTTTTCTTATAGTGAGAACAAAAAACGGAAACACGAAACGGTCGGTGGGAAGCACATCAGGCTGAGCCAGATTAGCAGCAATGTAACTGGGTTGGAGTCTGTAATTATAAGGATGAGCTGCACCAAAAAAGAAAAATTTAAAGTTAATAAATTAATTAACAAAATGATTACAAAGAAAGAAAAACAATATGTGGCGTTTTTAAGTGACTACATTAACATTTCCCCATTTTAAAGCAGAGCGGTGCTACAGAGCTTTTCACAATCTTATTATCGGTTTCCTTTTTTTAAACAAAATACTTTTCTTATTTTCTTATTATAGCAGAATGATTAATATGAAAAACTTGATAAAAATTCTAAATTCTCTATAATCAAATACCAATACTCTTTAATCAATGAATTAATATAAAAACTGGATAACCAAATACTAATACTCTTTAATAATCAAAATACAATCTTTAATCAAGTAATATAAAAACTGGATAAAAATTTATTACCAAATACTAATACAATTTAATCGATCAAAATATTGGATACCTGGTTGATTATTATCCATAGAGAAAAATAGACGTGCATGCAGCAGAAGGTTGGAGCAATCCAAGAAGCGCCAAAGAAAAACAGCCGTCGACAAAATGAAGTTACTGCAAAGTTGGAATTTATATTTGGTCTCATGAATGTAGGTTGTTCCATCTTTGTTTTGGTTGATTTGAATTCCCAGAAAGAATTTGAGCTCTCCCATCATGCTCATTTCAAATTCTTCCTGCATAATCTTAGAAAATTCCTTGCACAAAGATGGATTAGCAGATCCAAAAATAATATCATCAACATAAATTTGAATAATTAAAATGTCATTCTTAAATGTTTTACTAAATAGAGTATTGTCAACTTGACCTTTTTGAAAACCTTTTTCAACTAAGAAATTGCTCAGTCTCTCATACCAAGCTCTGGGAGCTTGTTTCAGACCATAAAGAGATTTCTTTAGCTTAAAAACATGGTCAGGATGTGAGGCATCCTCAAAACCAGGAGGTTGTTTGACATATACTTCTTCAGAAATGTAGCCATTTAAGAATGCACTTTTAACATCCATTTGATACAAAATAATATTATGATGAGTAGCATAAGAAAGAAGTAATCTAATAGCCTCAAGTCTAGCAACAGGAGCAAAAGTTTCAGTGTAGTCAATCCCCTCTTGTTGACTATACCCTTGAGCTACTAGTCTTGCCTTATTACGAACAACTTCTCCTTGTTCATTTAGCTTGTTTCTGTAGACCCATTTTGTTCCAATGATATTCTTCTTAGAAGGTTTGGGTACTAAACTCCATACTTCATTTCTTTCAAATTGATTTAACTCTTCTTGCATTGCTACAATCCATGCATCATCAACTAGTGCTTCATCAGTTGAACTTGGTTCCACTAAGGAGATCAATCCAATTAATGAATCTTCATTTCTGAAGCTTGATCTAGTTTTCCTTGGACTGTCCTTGTTTCCCAAGATTAGTTCTTCTGGATGAGAGGATTTGTACTTGAAAGAATGCTTTGACTGTTCAACTCTGCTTGGACTGCTTCTGATAGTTTCTGATGCTGAGTGATCTTCAGAGTCCAATGTTTCAGGAGTTGAATTTGTTTCTTCAGTAGTTGGTTGAGATGGTTCTGATGTTCCTTCAGGTTCTGATTCTTCATCATCTGATAGTTGTAGATCTGCAAAGTTCTCAACTAGCTCTGACACTTTGTCAGACTGCTTGTCATCAAATTTTATGTGCATACTTTCTTCCACTGAATGAGTTTCAGAATTATACACCCTGTATGCTTTTGAGCGTTCAGAATATCCAATAAAGATAGCCTTATAAGCTTTAGCATCAAATTTCTTCAGATGAACTTTTGTATTCAGAATGTAACATGTACAACCAAATTGATGAAAATAGGATACACTAGGTTTCTTTCCCTTAAATAGTTCATATGTTGTTTTATTCAAAATAGGTCTAACATAGATCTATTTTGAACATAACATGCTGTGTTTACAGCCTCTGCCCACATATACTTGGCAATGTTAGTCTCATGCATCATGTGTTGGAAAAAAATGTGTCTTAGAACACACCCTTGAGTTTTGATGATAACAAAGTATTAAATGGACAATTGATGTTACTAATGTTTAAATTAAGTGTGTAGGAGAATCCTAAGTTATATCAAGAGCACACTTGATTTAGACTCTGATGAAACCTTATGGAAGTCTGAATCATTACACTCTGAAAGAGTTCAGAAGCTAAAACGTGGTCAGAAGCTAAACAAAGTTCAGAAGCTCAAAGAGGATCAGGATGTCTGCAAGAGTTCAGAAGCTCAGAGAAGTTCAGAAGCTCAAAGATGTTCAGATGCCTACAAGAGTTCAGAAGCTATCTGCTAGTTACGAGTTATTTAGAAGATGAAGACGTTCAGAAGCTGAAATACGAAGGACTATCAGAGGCCATTTATTCAAGACCAATCAGACTCCAAGTTATCAAAGGTTCATCAGAAGCAAAGGAAATTCCCCTAGTCATCAGAAGGGCTACATCAACTACTCTTATTAAGCCTGATGATTTGTTTAAGGACAACTAAATTACAATGGTCACAAAGGATGTGATCCTACTCTCTCTAGGAGCTAGTGGTACCTTATTACTGTATTTTGGACAAACAGTAAAGGTAAAGCTTAACTGCAAAGAAGACGTGTGTCGCGGTGATTTTTGGATATCGAGTTATTAATTAACTTCGAATCGCAATTTAATGTTCCACCACCGATCTTTAATTTATCCGAGGGAAAGGGAAAAAGTTCGAAAAAACCCTATTTTTTTAGAGAACAAGGTTCGGGGGTTGGTTATACGAAGGGAAGGTACTAGCACCCTAAGTATCTATAGTACTCTATAGGAACCTCTTGTTTTTATTCTAACTTTGCGCTTAATTTTATTTGCTTGTAAAAATGTATAAGTATGGGAATTAAAGTGATGATAAAAAAAGAAGTTTAAAGTGATGGAAAAGGAAAAATGTTTTTTTTGTTGATTTTATTGATTGGAGAGACAAGTCTCATGCCTACGTACCCGAGGGATCAAACCACCGTAGTTCGGGGTAAAAAGCCGAGTAAATTTGTTTTGTTTGATTTTAAGGTTTTGAAAATAGTTTTAAAGACCAAAAGCCAAAAGTGGCAAAATGTGAGTTTGATTGATGTTAATTTGTGAAAAAAGTCTATATGGTTAAATTGATTGAAGTTTGATTATGAAATAAGACGCGGACACTTGGTTTAAAATCCAAGGTTTGTTGAGAAAATGTTTTGAGCGATAAAAGACACTTGGTTTAAAATCCAAGGCTTATGCATGATAAAAAATGTATGAATGAAGAAAATGCACTTGGTTTAAAATCCAAGGTTTTTGGCGAGAGAAAGGAACACTTGGGTTAAAGTCCAAGGTTTTAGCGAAAAAGGAAGCCATTGGTTTAAAGTCCAAGGCACTTGGTTTAAAATCCAAGTTTGGTGATAAAAAAGACTCTTGGGTTAAAATCCAAGGTTTTCACGATAAAAAACGCCGTTGGTTTAAAGTCCAAGGCACTTGGTTTAAAATCCAAGTTTTGCGAGAAAAAAGACTCTTGGGTTAAAATCCAAGGTTTTCGCGGTAAAAAGAAACGTTTGGTTTAAAGTCCAAAGTTTTAAAAAATGTATGATGGCAAAATATTTTTGATGCTTGATGATGTTGAAAAGAAATTATGTTGATATTTTTTGAAAGAGGTTTTGACCTCATTTTGTAGAATAAAGTGACTAACTATTTTTTGAAGAGGTGTTGACCTCATTTTTTAGAATAAAACGACTAACCATTTTTGAAGAGGTGTTGACCTCATTTTTGAGAATAAAGTGACTAATTATTTAAAATTGGAATGTTGGGTTCTAAAATAAAAAGGTAACGCGTTAAAAGAATAATAACGTCGCAATAAGCAAATTAAGCGCGAAGACGATCCGTAATGATATTTTGATCAAAACGGTGTCTTTTCCCTCGGAATTTAAAATTACGCATATGGACGGAATGCGATAAAAAATAAATATGCATGAGATGCAATTTTTCATTTATGAGTACATTGACCTAATCACACTCTAAAATTTTTGCAAGAAAAATAAATATGAAATGATGCAAGAGAGGGGGTCTGCTATGCATTTTTATTTAGAGTTTACATTTGGCCTAACTACATCCTAAATTCAAGAGCAAAAATAAACGGCAATTAATAAGCGATAAATACTCAATATTACGATAATAAAATAAAGGTAAAAAAAAGTGATGAATAAATCGATGTAATGAAATAAATATGATATGCAATGGATAAGTAGCATAAATAAATAAATACGACACTAAGACAATAAACCTCGACATCATGCTTTATGAGGCTAAAAAAAAGCTAAAATAGCTTATGCCAAAAGCACTTATCTCATAAGCTTAAAATATAAAACTAGCTAAAAATAAATAAAGACATAAAGTAATATTAACAACTTTTAAATATCAAATAAATAGGAAAATAAAAATAAGCCTCAACATCATGCTTGATTGGCTAAAATAAAAGCTAAAATAGCTTATGCTAAAAGCACTTATCTCATAAGCTTAAAAATAAAATTAATTAACGAAATAAATAAAAAACATTAAATAATATTAACAATATCTAATTATCAAAATAAATAGGAAAATGAAATAAGCCTCAATATCATGCTTGATTGGCTAAAATAGCTCAAAATAACTTATGCCAAAAGCACTTATTTCATAAGCTAAAAAAAATAAAAAAAATAAAAACAGGGGGGTGTGAACATTAAAATGAAATAAAAAGGGGGTGTGAATAGCAGTATTTTGGTCCGGGCCCAACTGAGGTGGGTGAGAAGGTCAGATTTAATCAGGGTCGTCTGATTAAATCAAACAACCACGATTTGATCATAACCAGATGAGATCGGAGACGTCTGATTAAGATCTGAAAGATTCAGGTGCGCTGGTGCACCGTAAGGCCATGCACCAGCGCACACAGGATTGGGTCAGGGTATATATACCCCAAACCCTAAAAAAAAATTCATTTTTCTGTTTCTTCTTCTCTTTCCAGCGCCGCTCCCTCCTCTCTCTTCTCTCCCATGGCCGCCGGCCTCACCCTTCTCTCTCTCTCACTCAAAACTTCAATTTTTTCAAAAACCTTCAACACTAAACCTACACAAAATCATCTCCTAAACTCGATTCTAAGATCAAAATCCTACCCAAAATCCCTAGATCGGGAAAAAAAAGAAAAAAAAAGAAAACGATTCAACCTTGTATGTTTTTTTTTATTCTGATTGTGATTGCTTCTTCTCCTTCTCTGTATTTCTTTTTTTTATCTAAAAAAGGAAAGGTTTGTATTTTTTGGTTGCCTTTTTTCGGTTCTGTTTTTTATGAAAGAAAAAAAAAGAAGTGTTTTTTTGTGTGTTTTTGATTATGATTGAAAGTAAAGGGAGTGTTTTTTTTGTGTTTGGTATTCTGTGATTGAGGAAAAAAAGTTGTGGATTTTTGTTTGATGTTCTGGTTCTTGGTGTTTGTTGGATTTGTGATTATGTCAAAAATAGGGATTAGGGTTGGATGTGGTTTTTTGTGCGGCTGAGCAATTTTTTGTGTGTTCCTTACTGATTCTATTCATCTGTTCATATATCCAAAATTGGGTTTGATTATTCACTGGATTATGCAATTGTCTGGACAAAATTTGAATTGAAGGACAAAAGGAAAAAGCAAATGTACTGATATGCAGAAACTGTTCCCTGTTAACGTGAAAAAAAATTCTGACTTTGGCTTCTTTTTGATTTTTTTAATAAAATTAAAATAAAAACAAAAAGGTAAAAAAACAGAAAATAAAATAAATAAATAAAATAATAAATAAGAAAACGAAAAAAGATAAATAAAAACGAAAATAAACTTAAAAAAAAAACAGAAAATAAAAATAAAAATAAAAAATAAAAAAAATAATAAAAACTAAAATTAAGATATTAAAGATAATAAAATAAATAAATCTAAATGAAAAAAAATTAGGTATTTTAAAATACCTCTCTGTCGAAATTTTTCTCGAATCTCCTAACAAACGAATCAATTTTTCAAAAATTCATATATCGAAATTTCTCGAAAAGCGTATCGATTATTCAGGACAAAAAAATATGACTCGATAAAATTGCAAAAATAATATGGTCAAAATAATCGAGTATGACAATAATAATAATAAAGGAAAGAAAATAATAATAGTAATAAAAAGATTTGACTCCTAATTTATCGTTTTTTTTATCAAAATATAAAACAAAGATATCTTGAAAAATAAAATAGATTCTTAACATATTTTTTGGATTTTTAACAAAGATACTAATAAAAAAAAAATTAAATAAACTGACATATTTTTTGTATTTTTGTCATTGATGCATAAAATGCAAGGAAGAAAATATGAAGTGGAATCTTAGGTCAAAAAATGGGGTATGACAGATGCCCCTATTTAAGTTTCTTCCATCGGAGATAAAAAGAAAAGGATGATTTTTTGATGATGTTTTTGTTTTGGTTCGACGGTGGAAGAGACTTAAATACAGAGTACACCATTTTTTGACCGAAATAAACTATAAAGTGCTATGATATGATGTTATGAATGTTATGCTTATGAGTGTTATGTTTACAAGTATTTGAATGTAATGAAGACTATTTGACAGAAGTGATGAAGACAGAAAGCGATAAAGTCCTGTGTACGGACAGAAGTAAAGACTGAAAGCGATAAAGTCCTGTGTACGGACAGAAGTAAAGACGGAAAGCAATAAAGTCCTGTGTGCGGACATAAGCAGATAAAGTCCTGTGTGCGGACAGAAGTAAAGACTGAAAGCGATAAAGTCCTGTGTACGGACAGAAGTAAAGACAGTGTCCACCAACATTGTGAGATGGTAAGGACAAGTAAAGACAGTGTCTACCAACATTGTGGGATGGTAAGCAAGTAAAGGCAGTGTCTACCAACATTGTGGGATGGTAAGGACACAACGAGGAAATAAATTGTCTGCTGTCACTATGGGAGAGCGAGACATGACAAGAATATGTATTTGTCTGGACCAGACACACTGGAGATGACTTCTTTTGGGGAGATTAACCACAAGTTTGCAACTGGTTGTCTGCAAAACCTGCCGCTTGGAATATGTTTGATGGAGACATCTCTGGGCCAGACTCACTGGGGATGACTCTTTTTTTTGTAATGTATGATTGATGGAGACATCTCTGGACCAGATACACTGGGGATGGCTCTTTTTTGTGATTTATGATTGATGGAGACATCTCTGGACCAGATACACTGGGATGACCTTTTTTGTGATGTATGAAGCAAGACACATGATGGTCCATGCAGTATGTATGAATGATTTTGTTTGCATGTTGCATATGAATATGAATATATGTATGGACATGGGAATGATTATATGTGTGTATGTATGTATGTACGAATGTATATTATGAAGCTTGTATTTGTATGATTGAATGATATTTGTACATGACTGGATGAGATAAAAGTTTGACGGTAAGATGAGCATTGGGCCGACGTATCCGTACAACCACTCGGTAGTTCTCTGCTGGGGGCAGTACTTTTTAAAAGTGAGATAAATCAGATCCTCGGGGTAAAACCCAGTATGGTATGTCAATTCATGGTAAGAATGATTGCTTCTTGGGGTAAAACCCGTTGGACAAAGATCTGGCAGAAGTCGCCATTTCGTACACTGAAACCGAATATTTTCTCATGGTCTTGTTTTGACAGTCATGCATTTGCTTTTCTTTTTGAAAATCCCTAACTTTTTCCTGAATCGCCCTTTCGGGTTTTCAATCCACCGGGAATATATATCTTTTTTTGTTTTGCCCCTAATTTTTGCCTGGACCGCCCTTTCGGGTTTTCAATCCACCGGGACGCTCATTTTTGCCTAAGCCGCGCTTTCGGGTTTTCGACTTAGCGAGCTGTTCTTTTTTTTTGCTATTTTTTGCTTTTTTTTTTGATAGAAAGAAACAAGACTGATTTGATATGCAAACTTCTCCGAGAGATGCCATTTGTTGTTGGTATGCAAACTTCCCAAAGAGATGTCATTTGCTGAAGATATGCAAACTTCTCAAAGAGATGCCATTTGCTGATGAATGAGCCTTCCAAACGGGTCTCAGCTTTTTCTTTCACTGGGGAAAAGAAAATCATACAAGCTTTTTGAAGATAACCACTTGCTGGAGATTACTGGAGAACAGTCAAGTTCAGTATTCAATTGAGGAATATTGGACCACATGCTCAGCATATTATAGTAACACACATGTCCATAAGAACCCAAAATATCAACTCGATGATTATTGGCTCAAGGAGTAAGAAACATAACAACCATCTTGGCAGATCTGGATTGCCCCTGGAAACCACCTCAGGTGCCCCAAGTGAGTGAAACATTGACTTTGAATCTTTGAAGGGTATGCCCCTGGATGTAAAGACTTGCTCCTGATTGGCAAGTTCCTGAGGTAATTTGCCCCAAGTTAGGAGCGCTTTGAATTGATTCGTCCTTGATTAGACTATTTGATTGAATTTCCTTGATGCCAAATATAAATTTGCAAATAAAATTGTTTCTTTTGAAAAGTGTTTCTGATGTAATGTTCATGCAAATTTTGGAATCGAAATTTTTATAGAAAACACATGTGGTGTGTGTAAAAGATAGTTACTCAATAAATAGGTGGAGTCAGTTTTAACAATAAATTTGCTGATTATGCTTTCAAAGTAAACCTAGCTTCAATTAGGTCTTTTGAGGGTTATAACGTGGCCTGGTTCATGGTTTTGAAAAGAAAAGATTATTAAGCTCAAAAATCTGTTTTAACCCACCCACTTCTTTTTGATGTCCTTCATTCCTATATTCAATTAATTCAATAGCCATGCTTTGGCTGACAAGAAGACTTCTTTTGACAATAATGTTTGAGGTTGATGCTTTGGTCGAAGCTTTGATGAGATTCTTGAAGTGACAGTCACTTTTTCATTCACAAGCTTGTTTTCAACATTTTGCTCTTAATCCCTTATTTTTGCATGGACCAATTTTTTTTTATTTTGCGGTCCATCGGGAGGCCCTAAATTTTGCCTAAGTCTATTTACTTAGCGGGCTTTTTGTTGTTGTTTTTGTTTGTGTTTCTTTTTTTGTTTTGGTGTAGGATGTTTGTGACTGTCACATGTTATTGTGAGTTTTGTCTACTCATGACTTCCTCTGTCTCAACAGGTTTATCCTCTTGTATTGGGATGTGTCATTGAATTAATTGAAAGACTACCCTGCCCCGGGTTAAGATTAAGGTTTTTTTTATAGAAAGAACACCAACTTCTGGGTCAAAGGGGTTGACTACGGATTATCTCCTTATTTCTCCGGTGTTTGGGAAATGAAACAATGCCTTACATCATCAACCGGGTATTTATTAATGAAAGCATATATCAGCAATTTTGAACATTTAGTTTACATCATTCTCCCCTCAAGTTTGTAAACAAGAAAAGTGAAATATAAAAACATTGTCATTTGTGATGGCACAAGAAAAGAGTGAATACGAATGGATGGATTCCAAAATATGCATGTTCATTTTTTAGGAATTTAAATTTAAAAGATACAACCTTAAAATGTAAATAAATGCTTGGCAAGAAAGAAATTGCAATTGAACATAAAAGGCCTAGTGATCCTAGGGACAAACTTCTTGATTCTCTTGAAAATGACAGAGGACCCATGCTTAAATAGAGGATGAACTTTGAACATTAGGGTTCTCATCCGTGAAAGGTAGCACCTTGTTACGGACTAAATCCTGAATAGCTTTCTTGAGAGGATAACAACGTTCTACATCATGGCCAGGGGCCCCTTGATGGAAGGCACAAGTTAAATCACTGCGGTACCAGGGAGGTAGTACTACTGGCACAGGTGGAGGTGGTCTCGTCTGGATAAAAATTTTAGCAAGTAAAGCGGGGAGTAGGTCGGCATATTTCACGGGTATGGGGTCAAATGGTTGATTTTTCTGAGTGCGGTTATGATTGAATAATTGTTGGGGAGATGGTAGGTGATGAGATTGTGGGTATTGTGGTGGTAGTGCTATGGCTCCAACATGTTGATAAGCTGAGTTTCTTGAATGATGTCCTCCTTGGGCCACCATGCCAACTTCAAATTCTTTCTTCTCTTAAAAGTTGTTGCCATATCTCTTGGCAGTATTAGTCGGAGCTTTCTCTCTTGTCAATCGTCCCTGTCGGACCCCTTCTTCAAGTCGCATCCTCATGTTTACCATCTCAGTGAAATCACTGGGTGCACTAGCAATCATTCGTTCATAGTAAAATGAATCAAGAGTATTTAGGAAAATCTTGGTCATTTCTTTTTCTTCTAGTGGTGGATAAATCTGAGCAACAATCTCTCTCCATCGCTGAGCGTATTCTTTGAAACTCTCTTTGTCCTTTTGAGACATACCTCGAAGTTGATCTCTATCTGGAGCCATGTCTAGATTGTATTTGTATTGACGGACAAAAGCCTCGCCCAAATCATTGAATGTTTGGATCTTGGCACCATCTAAGCCCATGTACCACTTCAAAGCGGCACCTGTCAAGCTATCCTGAAAGTAGTGAACTAGTAACTGATGGTTGTCTATTTGAGTGGACATCTTTCGGGCGAACATTACCAAATGGCTCTGAGGGCAGGAATTTCCTTTGTATTTCTCAAACTCGGGGACCTTAAACTTAGGTGGGATCCTAACGTTTGGTACCAAGCAAAGGTCATGGGCGTTTTTTCCGAACAAATCCTTCCCACGAAGGGCCTTAATCTCGAGCTGCATCTTATCAAACTGATCCTGAAGATTATCCATACGACCATAAGTCTCTGGATCCTTCGCATGATAGACTTGTTCACTCACATAAGGAACGGTGTGAGCTACGGAAGCTGGAATGGTCATTGTTGACTGAGGGACACACATAGTAACTTGAGGAAGAGTCGTCCCAGGTTGGGGAACAACAGTAGCATGTGGCGAAGTAGGAGTGGGGACCTCGGGAACTTGGGGTCGAAGCCCTTCATTAAAATTCATAGGCATGCCCCAAGGATAACCTTCGGGCATGACGTGCTGATGTGTGTTGACGGGTACCACTGGAACCGGGGCAGAGACGATTTCAGAAATGACTGTAGCTTGAGGAGGAGGGGTTAGTGGCTGATTCTGCGCAGCCACCAACGATGTCACCATGGCGGTTAGCTTTTCAACTTCAGCCCGGAGCGTTGTTACTTCCCCATGGAGCTCAACGTTCTCTTGTTCAACTTGGTTCATTCTCTTTTTTCTGCTTGCTCGAGTGTTGTACGTGCGAGATGGCTGTGGGCGTGGTCGTCGGGCCACTTTGACTGACGCGGAGAGAAAAAGGGAAAATATGAGACTCGAGTTTGGAAACTTTATGAATGCATTATAATGTATGATGTGTTTATGCTAAAATATGAAATGCGTTTTTTTTTTTTTTCATCGAATGACTTATCCCAAACTAGTTGTAAACATTTATATATGGATTTTGTAAGAAGAAAAAAGAGAAAAATTTATTATGTGTAATGAATGTAATCTACAATGTTCACAAAAAAAATTTGTTTTAAGTCCTTCGACATCGGATGAGAAAAAAGAATTTTATGAATGAGTGCATGCATGCATGATGCGGAAAACATGGTGGGGTTAAAGTATAATGTTGGAGTCAAAGGTAAAACCCTCCCATATGATATGTACTAGGGTTTATTTGTACCTGCATGATGGGTTCTACAAAGTTCCCAAAGTCATTAACCGCCTTATGAACATCACTGGATTACGTGACTACTCTCATTCCAATAATATTCACAAGATGATCTCGTTTGAGTGTAGTCTCGCGTGACAACTAAATTCAAGACTTACTCTTGATTAGCCACCGCACTACGCCCTAAAAAGGCCAAGAGGGGTTAAAGGTAATCTAAAGGTTCTCGGCTTCTCCGGACACTCACATTGAAAGTAATAACACCATCATGACTTATCATGACGACGAGTACTACCGTCGTGAGGCCTCCACCGAGCGGGATCATATCACATGTGCTTCATAATCCAAAGACATGTCACTATGATTTCATCCCATCCTATCTTATTGTGTCTCTCAATCCCGGGTAGGGGACTTATCTCACCACTCAGAGCATCCCCAATTATATATACAAATATTTACACAAATAAAAGAATAATAGCGCGAAGATAGAAAATAAAACAAGTTAGGCTCAACCCGCTTGGTTGTCCCCAGTGAAGCCGCCATTTCTGTCGCGGTGATTTTTGGATATCGAGTTATTAATTAACTTCGAATCGCAATTTAATGTTCCACCACCGATCTTTAATTTATCCGAGGGAAAGGGAAAAAGTTCGAAAAAACCCTATTTTTTTAGAGAACAAGGTTCGGGGGTTGGTTATACGAAGGGAAGGTACTAGCACCCTAAGTATCTATAGTACTCTATAGGAACCTCTTGTTTTTATTCTAACTTTGCGCTTAATTTTATTTGCTTGTAAAAATGTATAAGTATGGGAATTAAAGTGATGATAAAAAAAGAAGTTTAAAGTGATGGAAAAGGAAAAATGTTTTTTTTTGTTGATTTTATTGATTGGAGAGACAAGTCTCATGCCTACGTACCCGAGGGATCAAACCACCGTAGTTCGGGGTAAAAAGCCGAGTAAATTTGTTTTGTTTGATTTTAAGGTTTTGAAAATAGTTTTAAAGACCAAAAGCCAAAAGTGGCAAAATGTGAGTTTGATTGATGTTAATTTGTGAAAAAAGTCTATATGGTTAAATTGATTGAAGTTTGATTATGAAATAAGACGCGGACACTTGGTTTAAAATCCAAGGTTTGTTGAGAAAATGTTTTGAGCGATAAAAGACACTTGGTTTAAAATCCAAGGCTTATGCATGATAAAAAATGTATGAATGAAGAAAATGCACTTGGTTTAAAATCCAAGGTTTTTGGCGAGAGAAAGGAACACTTGGGTTAAAGTCCAAGGTTTTAGCGAAAAAGGAAGCCATTGGTTTAAAGTCCAAGGCACTTGGTTTAAAATCCAAGTTTGGTGATAAAAAAGACTCTTGGGTTAAAATCCAAGGTTTTCACGATAAAAAACGCCGTTGGTTTAAAGTCCAAGGCACTTGGTTTAAAATCCAAGTTTTGCGAGAAAAAAGACTCTTGGGTTAAAATCCAAGGTTTTCGCGGTAAAAAGAAACGTTTGGTTTAAAGTCCAAAGTTTTAAAAAATGTATGATGGCAAAATATTTTTGATGCTTGATGATGTTGAAAAGAAATTATGTTGATATTTTTTGAAAGAGGTTTTGACCTCATTTTGTAGAATAAAGTGACTAACTATTTTTTGAAGAGGTGTTGACCTCATTTTTTAGAATAAAACGACTAACCATTTTTGAAGAGGTGTTGACCTCATTTTTGAGAATAAAGTGACTAATTATTTAAAATTGGAATGTTGGGTTCTAAAATAAAAAGGTAACGCGTTAAAAGAATAATAACGTCGCAATAAGCAAATTAAGCGCGAAGACGATCCGTAATGATATTTTGATCAAAACGGTGTCTTTTCCCTCGGAATTTAAAATTACGCATATGGACGGAATGCGATAAAAAATAAATATGCATGAGATGCAATTTTTCATTTATGAGTACATTGGCCTAATCACACTCTAAAATTTTTGCAAGAAAAATAAATATGAAATGATGCAAGAGAGGGGGTATGCTATGCACTTTTATTTAGAGTTTACATTTGGCCTAACTACATCCTAAATTCAAGAGCAAAAATAAACGGCAATTAATAAGCGATAAATACTCAATATTACGATAATAAAATAAAGGTAAAAAAAAGTGATGAATAAATCGATGTAATGAAATAAATATGATATGCAATGGATAAGTAGCATAAATAAATAAATACGACACTAAGACAATAAACCTCGACATCATGCTTTATGAGGCTAAAAAAAAGCTAAAATAGCTTATGCCAAAAGCACTTATCTCATAAGCTTAAAAAATAAAACTAGCTAAAAATAAATAAAGACATAAAGTAATATTAACAACTTTTAAATATCAAATAAATAGGAAAATAAAAATAAGCCTCAACATCATGCTTGATTGGCTAAAATAAAAGCTAAAATAGATTATGCTAAAAGCACTTATCTCATAAGCTTAAAAATAAAATTAATTAACAAAATAAATAAAAAAACATTAAATAATATTAACAATATCTAATTATCAAAATAAATAGGAAAATGAAATAAGCCTCAATATCATGCTTGATTGGCTAAAATAGCTCAAAATAACTTATGCCAAAAGCACTTATTTCATAAGCTAAAAAAAATAAAAAAAATAAAAACAGGGGGGTGTGAACATTAAAATGAAATAAAAAGGGGGTGTGAATAGCAGTATTTTGGTCCGGGCCCAACTGAGGTGGGTGAGAAGGTCAGATTTAATCAGGGACGTCTGATTAAATCAAACAACCACGATTTGATCATAACCAGATGAGATCGGATACGTCTGATTAAGATCTGAAAGATTCAGGTGCGCTGGTGCACCGTAAGGCCATGCACCAGCGCACACAGGATTGGGTCAGGGTATATATACCCCAAACCCTAAAAAAAATTCATTTTTCTGTTTCTTCTTCTCTTTCCAGCGCCGCTCTCTCCTCTCTCTTCTCTCCCATGGCCGCCGGCCTCACCCTTCTCTCTCTCACTCAAAACTTCAATTTTTTCAAAAAACCTTCAACACTAAACCTACACAAAATCATCTCCTAAACTCGATTCTAACATCAAAATCCTACCCAAAATCCCTAGATCGGGAAAAAAAATAAAAAAAAATAAAAAGATTCAACCTTGTATGTTTTTTTTTATTCTGATTGTGATTGCTTCTTCTCCTTCTCTGTATTTCTTTTTTTTATCTAAAAAAGGAAAGGTTTGTATTTTTTGGTTGCCTTTTTTCGGTTCTGTTTTTTATGAAAGAAAAAAAAAGAAGTGTTTTTTTGTGTGTTTTTGATTATGATTGAAAGTAAATGGAGTGTTTTTTTTTGTGTTTGGTATTCTGTGATTGAGGAAAAAAAGTTGTGGATTTTTGTTTGATGTTCTGGTTCTTGGTGTTTGTTGGATTTGTGATTATGTCAAAAATAGGGATTAGGGTTGGATGTGGTTTTTTGTGCGGCTGAGCAATTTTTTGTGTGTTCCTTACTGATTCTATTCATCTGTTCATATACCCAAAATTGGGTTTGATTATTCACTGGATTATGCAATTGTCTGGACAAAATTTGAATTGAAGGACAAAAGGAAAAAGCAAATGTACTGATATGCAGAAACTGTTCCCTGTTAACGTGAAAAAAAATTCTGACTTTGGCTTCTTTTTGATTTTTTTAATAAAATTAAAATAAAAACAAAAAGGTAAAAAAACAGAAAATAAAATAAATAAATAAAATAATAAATAAGAAAACGAAAAAAGATAAATAAAAACGAAAATAAACTTAAAAAAAAACAGAAAATAAAAATAAAAATAAAAAATAAAAATAATAATAAAAACTAAAATTAAAATATTAAAGATAATAAAATAAATAAATCTAAATGAAAAAAAATGAGGTATTTTAAAATACCTCTCTGTCGAAATTTTTCTTGAATCTCCTAACAAACGAATCAATTTTTCAAAAATTCATATATCGAAATTTCTCGAAAACCGTATCGATTATTCAGGACAAAAAAATATGACTCGATAAAATTGCAAAAATAATATGGTCAAAATAATCGGGTATGACAATAATAATAATAAAGGAAAGAAAATAATAATAGTAATAAAAAAATTTGACTCCTAATTTATCGTTTTTTTTATCAAAATATAAAACAAATATATCTTGAAAAATAAAATAGATTCTTAACATATTTTTTGGATTTTTAACAAAGATACTAATAAAAAAAAATTAAATAAACTGACATATTTTTTGTATTTTTGTCATTGATGCATAAAATGCAAGGAAGAAAATATGAAGTGGAATCTTAGGTCAAAAAATGGGGTATGACAACGTGGCTTTACTCAAAGGATATTCAAAGACTACAGCTGTCCATTTTACAACGGGAATTTCTCCAACGTCTCAATGTCTTTCTCAACTCATATAAATATGCAAAAGAAAGAATTGATGACTAAGGACCTTCATAGAAAATATCTCTCAGAATAAAGTGAGAATAAAGATTTGTAATAGCAAACATCTCTAAAATGAAGTGAGAATAGAAACTAGCTCAAGCCTCTGAAGTTATTATGTTGTAATAAGTTTAAGCTTATAAGTTAGTATTACTCCTGCGTGAGTAATTGATAAGTCTCAATCTTAGTGATTAGAGCAAGGTAAGTCTCTTAGTCTTGTGTGACTCTGAGCAAGGAAGTCTCTTGTCTTGTGTGACTTGAGCAAGGAAGTCTCTCTGTCTTGTGTGACCTAGAGCAAGGAAGTCTTAAGCTTGTGTGCTTGAGCATCTGAAGTGTAATCTTAGTGATTATAGTGAAATCCCTTGGAAGCAAGGGGACTGGAGTACTCTCAATTTGTGAGGGGAACCAATATAAATTGTTGTGTCTCTTTCTCTCTCTCACT
This sequence comes from Trifolium subterraneum, assembly GCA_951799995.1. Classification (NCBI taxonomy): domain Eukaryota; kingdom Viridiplantae; phylum Streptophyta; class Magnoliopsida; order Fabales; family Fabaceae; genus Trifolium; species Trifolium subterraneum. The sequence goes on from OX637468.1 coordinate 21,109,667, forward strand.
CTCTCATTTACTCCTTCATCATTCATTCAGTTTAAAGTTGATTGTGTGAACTATTCCGCTGTGCTTAAAGACTCTGATAAATTCAATATCTAGAAAAGTTTTTAAATATCTAAAACACAATTCAACCCCCCCCCCCTTCTTGTGTTTTCTCCACGCACCTTCAATTGGTATCAGAACTCCGGTTCTGTTGGTAAATCACTTAACCGTGAGACAGTCAAGATCCAAAGGAGAAAAACATCATGGCTTAGAAATTCAATGGAGTGAATGATTGGAAGCAGAAGATTCATCAACTTGTTGCTGATCTCATTAAAGGAATGGAAGATGGACTTAATATGAATGAAGATCTGAGCAACAAGCAAGTATCTACATTAACATCTGATGTTTGTACCTCAAGTGCAAGAGACAAGGAAGCAGCCAGAAAGGGGAAGCAAGCAATGGAGCTTAAAGATATTAAGGAAGAATCTGATGAAGAATACTTTGATAATTTCTCCAAGAAATTTCAAAGATGGTCTGAATTCAAGAAGAATGGAGGAGAGATAGCTAGCAAGAAGAAATTGACAACCTGGGAAGAGCTGGACAAACTTTCTGAAGAAGAAAAGAAAGTCAAGCTACCAAGGAGATCAAGACCTGAAGTGCAAGCTAGACCTGAAGCAGCAGCAGAGTCTAAAGTGAACTCAGAGTCTGAACACTCAAGTTATGACTCTGACCAAGACATCCTGAATCAGGTATATTCTCAACTTCCTAAACTTGAACTCATAAAACTACTAAATGCTAGTTCAAGTAAGTTTAAAAAGCTCAAAGTTAATTGTGAGCACTTAAATGAACAAGCAAGTCAATTTAAGTGTCTATATCAAAAGGCTTTAGAAAAGATTGAAGATCTTGAAAAAGGGAATGCCAGCAGTAGCAAACCTTATAAGAACTCAATTGATTCTAAAGACTTCAGTAATACACACATTGACAGTAGTGACATTATTTCTTTATTGTCTTCTCTTAAAAACAATGGTGTAAATGGAATTGGTTATTCATGTGTTGACACATATGAAAAACCAAGTTCATCAAGCATATTTGAAAATGCTTCACCTTCTGATCTATATTCAACATTCGTACCTGAGAGCATTCAGGTGGTACAAATGGAGAATAGAGGTCAGGTAACTAACAGTCTAGGACCCTTCAGCAACTGGGTACCAAAAGACAAAATTGTTTATTTGGCTGCAGGACAAATAAGGACAATAGACTCTCCACTCACATGGACTCATGTGACTGTAAATGGAAGGAGAGCAATAGTGCACAGAAGGAACATCTTTGATGAATCTGATGGTGAAGAAGATGAAGAGAATTTCATAAGGAATAGAAGAAGATATGATCCTTATGATGAAGATCTTGAAGCTTGTTGTGGAAATGACATCAACTCAGTGTGGTGGAGTGATTGTTCAGGCTATGACACTGATTTTAATTGAAACAAGAAGCTTCAATGCAAGGTGAGTATTCTTAACTTCTCAATGACAATTCAGAGGAATAACAATCAAGGTTAGAAATGTTTTTCAGAACACTTGATTTATTCAATCAAAATGTTCAGAATTAAAACCTTGAAAAATCATGTCTGAACGTATATCTTAAATGTTCTGAAAAATTAATTCTTAGACTCTGAAGTATTTTAGATCTCAGCATCTGAAATAGTTCAGACTCTGAGAAACCTTTTCAACTTCTGAAAGTTAAGCCACTGAAAAGGAAATGAATTGCAAACGTTTGAGTGTTTCCACTGAAACGTTTTGGCGCTAAATAGACAACACGTACACATGTTCTGATTGGTTTGAAACAGTTAATGATAGTTCATTTTTTTTTATTTACTTTAATGTGTGTTTTATTTTATCTTTAATCAAAATCACTGAACACTTGCACTCATTACTCTTTCACAACCTACACTCTCGTTTTCTAGACCATAGAAAAACCTTCTTTTTCTCTGAATTTAGAAAACCCAAAACCCTAACTTCTGAAATGGCAACTTCTACCTCGTCAGTTCCTACTACAGAGTTCTCATTCCCAAAAGACCTACCTATCAACATCGTCAATTAAACAGAATTGTTTAGCATGGAAAAATCGTTAGAAATGAAGGGAAAATCATTCAACCTGGTTATGGAACAACCGGTTGATTTTGAAAGTCTTAGATTGAACCAGCACGACATTGAGAAATTCTTCACTGATCAAGGTGGAGGATTTAGATACATGAGAGTATTAAATGGTCCAATCTATCCTACACTGGTTAAGGACTTTTGGTTTCGGAGCAAGGTGGTAACTGTTGAAGACTACATCAAAGAATTGACTACATTGAGGAATTCAAAACCAGAAAACAAGAACAAGACTCCTGCTGAACTAGGATTGAGAGAAGTCAAGGAGGATGAAGTCAGATAAGTTGTTTGTGGATTTGAAGTGGTGCTAACTCAATCAAATTTGGCGAGTATATTATACATTCCAAATGAAGGAAAATTTCATGCCTACAACGCTACTGAGGCTTAAAGCACTGGTTGTCTAGAAGATATGACAAGAAGATGTTATGAGGAAGGGAAAAGCTGTGAAAGTAACAAGAGTGGTGATCTAAAACCAACTCAGAAGCTTCTAGCCAGGATTTTACTAGGATCAATCTTCCCAAGGAGTGGAAGCTCTGATCAACTCTCTTGGGATCATATATACTTTATCTATTTTCTCACTAGAGGTTATCAACTTAACTGGGCTAGGTACATTTTCTGTCATATGTGCAAGGCTGTAAACGCTATTCAAGGATAGACCAAGCCAAATGTTCACATCATTTATCCAAGAATTCTCAGTGAGATTTTCTACCAATGTGGTATAATTGATGTGATCAAGGCTGTTGGTCAAGATCATCTGCTGAGAGAACTAAGAGTCTCTGCTATATCAGTGAGTACTTTGTCCAACATGTTTTTTCTGCCAGGACAAACACTGATACATTCAAAGCCTCTAGAGCAGCTACCAAACTTAGGACCTTCATGGGTAACTACATTCAACATTAATATACCTCCCGTTGCAAAAGGTATTGTTAATCAGTATATACAGTTATTGGAAAATCAAGGTGAACCCTTTGAAATTGAACTAGAGGAGGTGAAAGGGAAAAGAAAGAGATTGGTAAGATCTAAGGTTAAGTCTGAAAAGGGTGAAAGCAAAGGCAAGGCAAAGATAAAGGCTGTGAAGACAAATGTGGCTGTTTTAGAAGATGAAGAAGATGATGATGAGCCTCTGAGGATCAAGAAAAGCAAGATCTCTAAGGAGCTGAAGAAAAAGAAGAAGAATGCTGAGAGCTCCACCATTGTTTATTTAGGTACTGTATCTAAACCTGAAGATCCTGTTGTATTGACTCAAGGAATTCAGAACCCCCCAACCTCAAACAAACCATCAGATTCACCTTTAGATTTTCTTGAACAACACTTAGCAGGTGAACTCCCTCCACAAACTAAACCTCTACCATCTGATAATGTTTAGAACTCTGACACTATTCCAGACTTTGAACAAAATCAGAACTTAACTTCAAACCTAGACCAAATCAATCCTGAAACCAACCCATCAAACCAAATTATCTCAGAAATCACTCAAGTCCAACCAGAAACATCTGAGATAATCCAACCTGAACATGTTCAACTACAACCTGAACCATATATCTCACCTGAACATGTTCATTCACATCCTACACCTCAAAAACCCCTGAACAACAAACGGAACCTGACCATCAAACACAACCTGAACCTCAAGTTGAAGTTGAACCAAATGAGACCCCAAACTCACCAACCAGAGATCAGGTTGATGAAATGATCAAAGAACTAACTAATGCACAGTTAAATTCATTTGGTCAACCTGATCATGATCAACAACAACAAATAACCAATCAACACTATCAGACTGCTGAGAAAACCCAAGAGGTTGGGATATCTTCAGCATCTGACTGTGTTGCATCTCAATCTAAACCTCAACCACCAAAATCACCTCAACATACCATCACACCCTCAAACTCTGAACCTCAACCAATTAACTCAAATGACCCTGATGTCTTGAGTGAATGCAACAGCCTATTCAGGCAGGTACATGAATTACATGAGCTAAGGCAATCTGATATGCCTTCAGCAGAGTATGCTGCAAAATGGGTGAGTCTAACAGAAGAGAATTGGTAAAGAAGCTGTATAGACTTCAAGAAGCTGATGTTAAGGAGCAGAAGAGTTTTGACAAAAATAGTGCTACTGAAGTTGAAGAGGTCATTCAGATTCAGAAGGACACAGAGAGGAATCAACCTGAATCCTCTTCTGTAAGAACAAGTGATGAGCAAAACCTAATGGAGAAGTTAGCATCACTTGAGAAAAATCTGAATGAGCCTATTTTGGACAATTTGGAAGCAAGTCAAGAGCATCTGAGAAATCCAGTGTATGAGGCTGAGATTGAAGGAATTAAAGCCAAGATGGATAAGTATGTGGGACTGATGGAGGTAGTGAATGCTAATCAGAAGGAAATCATGAGAACCCTAGCTTCTCTTTGTAGCCAACCCCAATTAACCCCCTAGGACTTCTTGTTTGCTCAAATGTTTATACGACTAATATTTTGTTAGGCACATTGATAGGATTAAGTTCATAACTTTGTATGTTTCTTTAACTTCTTTGTGTTTATCTGAAATATTTGTTCATTTTGTGGTAATCTAAGTGTTTTTATCTTTAAACTGCTGATAACTGTTTTCCTTCATTCTTAAGTTTAAACTCTTCAATTGGTTTTTTCATTTTTTATTATTATTTTGTTTACAAATAGTTTTGTTTTAAAATCTTGTGTTCATTAAATTGTTTTTCAATTAATACAACATTTGGATATTCTTTAAAGATTCATATTGCATAACAAGAGAAGAAACATAATAAAGAGAATCAAATTAAACAAGCCAAAGAAATTAAAACTTTATTGAAAACTTGAGTAAATGTTACAAATATTCTAAAGATAATCAACTGGTATCCTTAGATGGTGGAGTTGGGTGACCCAGCTTGGATGGCACCTCTCTTGGGGAATCTGACTCATCTGGATCGGATCTCTCTTCCTCAGGAGAAGACTCTAACCCATCTGAGACTTGGACATCAACTTGATTTTCTTCAGGAAAATCTGTATTCAAATACTCAAACCAATCAGAGTCCCATTCATCAGACTCTATTTCAGAATCTGATTTTTTAGACTCTGAACTGAGCGGAACCTCAGGCTCTGGCTTTGCTTTTCTTGATTTTTCTTGCTTATGTTTTCTCCTATCTTGACTATCTCTCTTTGAAACTACCTTCTTCTTCTCTGAGCGTTTCATTTTTTCTCTCAAAAGATCTATCAAAACCTACGATTATTCTGTGTGAATAAAATGACTAGGCTTCTCTCCTTTTATAAGCTCATATCACCGACAAGGTCTTAAATGCGTTCAACCACTCCTGATTTGACCGTATTGGACGTTGTACTTGTTAATTAAATTGCTTATACTACCTTTTTGATAATGACAAAAGGGGGAGAAAGAATATTGGTAAATCAATTGTTGGAAGAAGCGAAATTACTTTGCTTTTTAGGGCTTTGTAGTGCTTCAGAGAGAGAACGTAGGAGAGTGGTCAATCTTAGTGGCATGAGGGACATGCCTTGATATGACAATCTGATCTTGAGGATTTCAAAATATTGCGCTAAAGAGCTCTGAACTATTTTTCAAAAATTGTTGCTTTATGCTCTGAACTGTTTTTAAAACTTGTGTTTCAGGCTCTGAACTATTTTTGAAAAGATTTTTTTTAAGCTCTGAACTGTTTGAAAAATATTTTGAACTCTGAAACTGTATTTCATGATAACCATCAGAACCAAGTGTGTGTGTATACATTTCTAGTGCCTCTGATCCTATTGTCATTTAATTTAAATATTTATTTCATCTTGCATCTTCATTAAGCGCATAATTTCAAGGAGAATACATTTATTAATTGAAGTTTATTATTCATAGATAGTTCTTGAGTAAGGGTGCAACTTTATTCAAAGATTATTACACTATGAAAAGAAGAAGCTTGCAAACCTTGTTCTTTATATAGTAAAATATGAATAATTTAAGTCATATAATAAAGTAATTCTGAAATTGATTAAAATTAACTATGGATACAAAATAGGGGGAGCTTGCAAACCTAACCCTATGGGATATCAAACTTAGGGGGAGCTTGCAAAACTCAGAAGCCTAATGTCAACATAGCTGATTTTTATCAACAACAATTGTATTTAATACTTATGTTTGTCATCATCAAAAAGGGGGGAGATTGTTGGAACAAAATGTGTCTTAGAACACACCCTTGAGTTTTGATGATAACAAAGTATTAAATGGGCAATTGATGTTACTAATGTTTAAATTAAGTGTGCAGGAGAATCCAAAGTTATATCAAGAGCACACTTAATTTAGACTCTGATGAAACCTTATGGAAGTCTGAATCATTACACTCTGAAAGAGTTCAGAAGCTAAAACGTGGTCAGAAGCTAAACAAAGTTCAGAAGCTCAAAGAGGATCAGGATGTCTGCAAGAGTTCAGAAGCTCAGAGAAGTTCAGAAGCTCAAAGATGTTCAGATGCCTACAAGAGTTCAGAAGCTATCTGCTAGTTACGAGTTATTCAGAAGATGAAGACGTTCAGAAGCTGAAATACGAAGGACTATCAGAGGCCATTTATTCAAGACCAATCAGACTCCAAGTTATCAAAGGTTCATCAGAAGCAAAGGAAATTCCCCTAGTCATCAGAAGGGCTACATCAACTACTCTTATTAAGCCTGATGATTTGTTTAAGGACAACTAAATTACAATGGTCACAAAGGATGTGATCCTACTCTCTCTAGGAGCTAGTGGTACCTTATTACTGTATTTTGGACAAACAGTAAAGGTAAAGCTTAACTGCAAAGAAGACGTGGCTTTACTCAAAGGATATTCAAAGACTACAGCTGTCCATTTTACAACGGGAATTTCTCCAACGTCTCAATGTCTTTCTCAACTCATATAAATATGCAAAAGAAAGAATTGATGACTAAGGACCTTCATAGAAAATATCTCTCAGAATAAAGTGAGAATGAAGATTTGTAATAGCAAACATCTCTAAAATGAAGTGAGAATAGAAACTAGCTCAAGCCTCTGAAGTTATTATGTTGTAATAAGTTTAAGCTTATAAGTTAGTATTACTCCTGCGTGAGTAATTGATAAGTCTCAATCTTAGTGATTAGAGCAAGGTAAGTCTCTTAGTCTTGTGTGACTCTGAGCAAGGAAGTCTCTTGTCTTGTGTGACTTGAGCAAGGAAGTCTCTCTGTCTTGTGTGACCTAGAGCAAGGAAGTCTTAAGCTTGTGTGCTTGAGCATCTGAAGTGTAATCTTAGTGATTATAGTGAAATCCCTTGGAAGCAAGGGGACTGGAGTACTCTCAATTTGTGAGGGGAACCAATATAAATTGTTGTGTCTCTTTCTCTCTCTCACTCTCTCATTTACTCCTTCATCATTCATTCAGTTTAAAGTTGATTGTGTGAACTATTCCGCTGTGCTTAAAGACTCTGATAGATTCAATATCTAGAAAAGTTTTTAAATATCTAAAACACAATTCAACCCCCCCCCCCTTCTTGTGTTTTCTCCACGCACCTTCATCATGGTTCTGGCCATTTCTTGCAGAGTTCTATTCTTCCTCTCTACAACTCCATTTTTCTGTGGAGTTCTAGTAGAAGAAAACTCATGTAAGATGCCATATTGTTCACAAAATTTTTCAAACATTTCATTTTCAAATTCACCACCATGATCACTTCTAACTTTTAAAATATGTAATCCTTTTTCTTTTTGTATCTGTGTGCAGAAACTACTAAAGACATCATATGCATCATCTTTATTTCTGAGAAATTTAACCCAAGTCCATCTACTGTAATCATCAACAATGACTAGTCCATATTTCTTCCCATTGATTGAGGCTGTACTCACAGGACCAAACAAATCAATGTGAAGCAGCTCTAAGGGCCTAGAGGTAGAGACAACATGTTTAGGTTTAAAAGAAGTTTTCACACTCTTTCCTATTTGGCAGGATCCACAAAGAGCATCTGAGTGATAGTGTAGCTTAGGTAGGCCTCTGACAAGGTCAAGTTTGCTAAGCTTAGAGATTAACCTCCAGTTAGCATGGCCTAACCTCTTATGCGAAACCCACTTCTCTTCACTCAGAGTTAGCAAACATTTTACCTCTTGGTCTGCCAAATCAGAAAGGTTTATTTTCAATACATTGTCTATTCTCTTGCCTTTGAACACTATGGATTTGTCAGATTCTCTAATTACAGTACATAACCCTTTATCAAAGTTAACCACAAACCCATTGTCACAAAATTGACTGATGCTAAATAGGTTGTGTTTGAGTCCATCTACAAACCAAACATTATTAATTAAAAGGGAGGAGTTACCTACAATACATGTACCTTTGATCTTGCCTTTCTGGTTACCTCCAAAGCCAACTGTTCCACCATCTTCAAGTTTTAAAGATGTGAATAAGTTCTTATTACCAGTCATGTGCCTTGAACATCCACTATCCAGATACTATGATTGATTACCATTTTCTTTCAGTCTGGATAGCTGTAGAATAAACAAGGTCAATCATTGTAATAATATCCTTCACATTCATTGTGAAGTTCTCTCCAATAATTATTAGCTTTGTCCACTTCAACAACTTTGGAAGTAAAGTAATGTTTGAGAACATAGGCTTTCCTTCCACAGCTGATCACTAGCCTCCATTCATCTGATTTGAAATGGTTTTTCCTACAAGGAAGATTTGAATGGTAGACAATTTTACATTTTGGTACCTATTGTTTTCTGGGTCCAGTTTGGTTAGTTCTATAATCTTTAGTTCTTCCTTGTCTCTGTGAAAAGCTTTGTGGACTCTTAAAGAATTTCTTTTGAAAGTTTGGTCTTTGAAAAATGACCTTCTTAGTCCATTGATTTTGAAAATAAGGCCTTGATTGATAATCCCTATAGGACTTAGGTTGCTCTTCTAATCTAGGATTAGTTTTGCTTACCAGAGTCATATGTTGATTATTTATCATCAGCTTGGTTTGTTTTAGAGTCTGATTGGATGAGCTTCTGAGTCCCAAGGTTTTCAGAGTCTTAGACTTGATAGTCTCAGGTTCTGAATGCTTAAGTCCTGAGTTGCTTTCTTTGGGGTTCTGAGAAACAACCACTGAAGTAATTTCAGAGCTTGTCTTGCAGACCCCAGAGATTCCTTCAGAGTCTGAAACAACCATAGCTTTGCCTTTTCTTTTCGCAGGCACAAAGGTTGAATAAAGATTATCAGGAATATTATTCAAACAAATATAAGGATTTTGTTTCCCATATGATTTACCATATGAGTAACCAATTCCTTCACCTACATTTTGACAAACATTATAAATCATAGACGCCATTTTACTTTTGTTGACGTTCTGATGAACAAACTCCTGAAGAGCAACCTCATGCTCATCAGTAGGTTTGTTACATCTTGTGCACCCATTTTCAAGTTCTTCAATTTTGATTAAATAATTTTTATATAGAGCTTGAAAATGTTCAGCTTTCTTTTCTAATTCATCCTTCTGTGTTTTTAAAAGTTTTAGTTTAGAGGATCCTTCAGAGTCTGATCCATCAGAGTCTGATCCTTCAGAGTCTGATCCTTCAGAGTCTGATTCTTCAGAGTCTCCATCAGTTGTAGCCATCAGAGCCACATTTACTTCTTCATCATCACTGTCTGAGGATGTTTCCAGGTTCTCAAACGTTGCCATTAAGCTCTTCTGGAATCTCCTCTTGTAGCTTTCTCTCTTGCTACCGAACTTCTTGTTGTTGTCCTTTGATGATGCTTCAGGACATTCAACAATGAAATGTCCTGGTTTGTTACATTTGAAGCAGTTCTTCTCTTCTCTACTGGGAGTATTCCTTGAGCTATTTCCTTTATGACTCTTGCTCATCCTTGCCCATTTTTGAAAGTTTCTGGTAAACATGGTAAATTCCTCATCATGTTCATCTTCTTGATCATCTGAAGAAGAATCCTCCTCAACCTCCAGAGTTTTAACCTTGAGAGCTTTTGAAGAATTCTTGGTTGAAGTTAAGGCTACTGATCTTTCCTTCTTCTTCACTGCATCAGCATTCAATACCATCTCATGGCTCTTGAGATTGTTGATGAGTGATTCAAGAGTGATTTTCTCAAGATCCTTAGCTTCCTCAATAGCTGTGACTTTAGGTCTCCATTTGTCAGTCAAGCTGTTCAGAATCTTCCACACATGATCAGAGGTTGTATAGCTTTTCTTCAGAATCCTGAGATTAGACACCAGAGTCTGAAATCTAGAAAACATAGTCTCAATGTCTTCCTCAGGTTTCATGGTAAATAGCTCATACTGCTGAACCAGTAATCTTGCTTTGGCATTCTGAACTTGCCTATTACCATCATAGCTTGAGCAGAGAGAGTCATACATAGCTTTAGCTGTAGATCTATCCATTATTTTGGTATATTCAGCATGAAATATAGCTGACATCATGATTTGTTTGACTTTGTTGTGTTTAGCAAATATCTTCTTGTTTTCAACAGACAATGCTCTCTTCTGAGCTATTGTAATCTTACCATCAGGACCTATTCCATCAATAGGTACTCCTTCTTCTATCAGGTCCCAAAGCTCATCATCAATTCCATTGACATAGTGGTAAATGCTATCTTTCCACCATTCAAATCTTAGAGCATCACCACTAAAGATTGAAACCTTTTTATTGCTGGAATCATGATTAGATGCTGAAGAGGTAGTATTCATGTTGTCGTAGTTGTATTGAACTTGAGATAGATATGAAGCAGTAGGTGTAGGTGTAGGTGTAGATGTGGATTCCCCAGACATACAGTGTTTTTCAAAGATCTTTTACTGTCTCACTATGAAGTGATTAAAAAAAACAGAACCGGAGCTCTTGATACCAATTGAAGGTGAAAAACACAAGAAGGGGGTTGAATTGTGTTTTGAAAAATAATTCTTTTCTAGTAAACAGATTGAAACGCAGCGGATGAAAGAAGCTAGAAAAAACACAAATAAGACAATGAGAGAGAGAGAGAAAGAGTGCACACACAGAAATTTTATACTGGTTCCTCTCACAAAACGAGAGTAGTCCAGTCCCCTTGCACTTCCAAGGGATTTCACTATAATCACAAAGATTACACACTAATGCTCAAGCACACAAGCTTAAGACTTCCTTGCTCTAGGTCACACAAGACAAAGAGACTTGCTTGCTCTAGTCACACAAGACAAGAGACTTCCTTGCTCAAATCACACAAGATAAGAGACTTCCTTCCTCTAGGTCACACAAGACAAGAGACTTCACAAACTAACTTAATACACAGATTAAGTAGGACTGAAAGTTCTAAGCTAGACACTTCTAACACTAAGTTCAGAGCCTACAATATCAAAAGATATTTTACTTAGAAAGTTACACAAGAAAGAATAACAACAGTTCTTAGCTTGAATACAATTTGAATCTTTCTCTGAGTTTAGATGATCTTCCAGTGGTCTTCTCTCTATCAGGATGTCTTCTATTTATACTCTAGATATAAAGACGTTGAGAAAGGACCGTTGGTAGTACAATTTGCTTTTTGCTGATAAGACCGTTGTACTATTCCATTAGTTATGAGCTGTCTTTCTTCAGAGAGTGTTCTTCAGAATCTCATAATAACTTTTCTTTGATCTTCTGAATGATGTACGCAAGCTTCAGACTTTGTTTCTCTCTTTGGCATCTGAGGACTTCTTCAGAGGCTCTGAAGCTTCTTGCTTCTCAGAGTCTAAATGCTTCAGACTGTGTCCTTCAGAGGCTCAAATGATGATCATAGTGGATAACATTTTTACTTAGTTCCTACACACTAGATCATTCATTAGTAATACCAATTGTCCATTTAATACAATGTTATCATCAAAACTTAGGGTGTTTTATAACTAAAACTCATTTTGTTCCAACAGAGAAAGTGGTGGGGTAGGGTGTGGAATAGAAAAACCATTGGAGAGTGTAAAAGTTGAATGAGTATTGAATAATTAGGTGGAAGAAAGAGAAAATGATGTGGGGTGAAAAAGTGGGTGTTGAATGTGTAGTGTGTGTTGAAACCATTGCGGGTAGTCTTATTTGAAAAGCTACCTACTTTTTTTTTATAATTAGATTCTGGAGTAATATTTTTCAAGAATATGTAACAAATAAATATAATATTTTTAGAAGTGATTATTTTATGAAAAAAAGATATTTTTTTCTTAAAGAACAAACCACCTCTAATATAGAAGATAAAGAAAGTGCTTCCCTAGTTATATACGACTAGAACTTCGACCCGTGCGGTGCACGAGTCTAATTAGCCGTAATATGAAAAATAAGATATAAATTTATAACACTAAAACGTATATAAAAAGTTTAGTACCATTAAATATTAGTTAACCAATAAATTTGGATAAATATTCATACAATAGAAATTATAGTATATTACAAAATACTTCTTTATAAACTACTCCCTCCGTTTTTTTTTTTTAATTGTCCAGTTTTGTCAGATTTAGCGTTTTTAATTAACTGTCCATTTAAGGATACGATTTGTCAATTACTCTTATCTTTTCCAATAAAACCAATAACTAATGCTATATATTTGGAAAACTAAATTTTTTTTGGTGCATAACATATTAAATATATTTGTTTTTTTTTTACATAATATAATAAATTTATTGGAAAGAGAAAGTGTGTGCAAAAAAATAGGAATTTATTGGTGAATTTTTTTTTTGAATTAATTTATTGGTGAATTAAAATTAGGGTATAATAGGAAGATAAGGTGCAAAAATACACTTTCTTAATTTGTTCTTACTATTCTAATCGGACACTTATAAAAAACGGAGGGAGCGAAGAAAAATTAGGGTTAACAATAACAAAACGAACCAAACTTATAATACAAGAGATAAGAGATAAATATTTAACTCAGTGGTGATAGATATATAGAATTTCATATTTATTGATATTGATTACAAAATTATATCAAATTGATTGATATAGTATGATGGTAAAATGCATAAAATAGATGTGAGTTCGATTCCTTGTGCTGTAAATTAAGGTTAAAAATAGGGAAACAAACAAACTTATAATATAATATAACTAGACTACTACCCGTGCGATGTACAGGTCTTTTAGAATGTTATATATAACATTCAATTTATTTTTATTATTCTTTGTAGATATATTTAAATATAATATATAACATTCAAATAATATTTGTAGAATACTATCGAAAAAATGAAGTTAGGAAATATAAATATATAATAAAAATAAAAGGTGCCAAAAAATATTAAAAAATCCACCAAAAATCCAGTTTTTACATCATATTTAGTCAATTGTTTTTTAATTTTAAGGCAAAATTGGAGCAATTGTGAGAAAATGATGGGAGATCAGTTGATTCCGGTAGATCATTACAAAAATATGATGGAGTATTACATTTATCCAAATTAAATTTCATAGGAGGAGTGAACTTATGAGGATGAATAATACAATCAAATTTGTCCTTTAAAAACAGTTCAAACTGACGCATCCAAGTTTATAATAAAATCACTCAGGTATCATACTGGTTATTATAAAAATCACGCAATGCAGGTCATCCATGTGTAAAATATATATTGCCGTTAATTTTTTCAATTAAAACTTCAAATTGATTTCTATTTGGATCAATAAGTGTAACATAACGATGTACGTTGTCACGAAAATCAGATGCAAACATTTTTGGTATCATGATTGCGCCCTAAAATAAAAACATTAACAGTGTTAGATATCTGTGTAACGAATCACGGTGATGTATTTTTTAACAATTTATTTGAATTAAAATAGGGTTAATTATGGTTAGCTGGAGAAATATATATCTTTTGTATGTTATTAATAATAGATCTTAATTAAGGAAAACTATATATTGAATATTAAAAAAAATTCAGGTAGATCAAATAAAAAAAATTTGGATTAAAAAAAATTCTTTGAATGTTTGAGAAAAAAAAGAAATGGAGTTAATTCATGTAGATCATATAAAAATAATTGTATTAGAAAAAATAGATTGAATGTGTGATGAAAAAAATAAATGGGGTTGATTTTCAAGTAAACAAAATCCGGCATTATTATTAAGAAAAAATATCTTGGATTTGAAAAAAATAATATATTATTATAAAGATCGAATGTGTGTTGGAAAAAAAATGGAGTCCATTTCTAGGAAAATAAAATTAGGCATTGAAAGTCGTAGTTATTAGTTGGTGTAACCAAAAAATGTCAAATGAATTTAAATAATTTAGTGGTATATGAATTAACCAATTGTGAGAGGACATGAGTTCGATTCTTGGTGAGGAATTTTTTAACATTTTTAAGTAAGGTTAATTTAGGGTTGCTTGAAGACTTAACTATTTTTATATATATAATGATGATATAGTGATATGAGTGATGGGATGGTAACAAGTTACGGTGACAAAGTGAATACTCCATCTCCTCCGATTTGGTAAATAACTCCAACATCCATCTTTGCACTCCACTTTTTATAAATTAACCGTCGTTCAATTTACGAGGATCAATCTACACATATTCCTCTCTCAATCTTTTTCTTTTCAATCACTTTTGCAAGTCTATATATCTTTTTCTTTTTAAATTCTTCTTCTTCTTGGAATTCAATCGATCCACAATTTTGCAAGTTTTGATTACTACTGATTCATGTATTTCATATATATTTTTTGCAGGCGGGTGTGCTTTTGATTATTCTAAGTATCAACGATTATCTTTGTTACAACCTAACGACTCCTAAACTTACAGCAGGTTAGTCTTCTCCGATCATCGATTACTAATTAAGTTTTTTCATGAACTTTCAAGACATATACTATGCTCTGAAGCAACGACAACTCTAGAATCAGGCTTGTTTACGAGTTCGACACTTGTACTACACACAAGTGTCCTAGTTTTTTGTTTTGTTTTGACTTTTGATTCACCTTCCAAGACCATGCGTAGTGGTGTTGAAAGAGGGGTGTTGAATGAAGGTTTTGGTGTTGAAACCATTGTAGTGAAGGTGTTTAATGTGATATGGAGGAGAGAAGTGTTGAACACATTCAACATGTTTAACATGGATAAAGGGTGCCACTTGTCAGCTGCTGATTGGTTCGCTGGATTTTTATGATTTTTATCGTTTGAACTCAATTATCTCATTGCAAATTTATTTTTTATTTTTTTTACCAAAATTCGTGATTTTTTTTTCTCTATAAAGAGAGACTTGGTTCATTTCATTTGGACACAGAAAAAAAACCAAGTTTTTCACTATCTTAATCTATTATTATCTTTCTAATTAGACTTTCTTTTGAAGTTTTAATTTTTTTTTTAGTGAAATGGATCCCAATAATTCTTCCAATTATCCCAACAATTATTTACGTTACTTGTGTATTGTATTGCATTTTAAGTTTCGTATTTTAAGTTAATTTGCATCGTATTAATTACGTTACTTGTGTGTTGTATTGTATTTTAAGTTAATTTGTATCGCACTGATTACGTTATTTGTGTGATGTATTGCATTTTAAATTAAGAAAATAAAAAAAAATTATTTAAATAAATTTTGTTAAGTGTATTATTTTAATTTAATTTTAATCGATAATTATAATTTTATTTAATCATAAAAACAAAAATTTAAATTTAAATAAGAATATGAAATAGAAAGTGGTGGGGTATGGTGTTGAATAGAAAAACCATTGGAGAGGGTAAACGTTGAATGAGTGTTGAATGATTAGGTGGAAGAAAGAGAAAATGATGTGGAGTGTAAAAAGTGGGAAAATGGGGTGTTGAATGTTTTTGACCATTGTGGATGGTCTAAGACATAAATCCACTTTTTTTATTTTATTTTTTATAAGGGTTTTGCTAACGAGTACCATCAGAGTAAGAAACTCTTTATTTAAAAAGTTCCACAGCACAATTTCCAGCGTTGACTTTACATATTTCCATAAAAATTCTATAAAAAACTTATTATTTAAGGGCTTAAAGAGTGCTCCGGGGACATTCGTTAGCATTTGCCTTTTTATAATGAAACAAAATAACAAATCCACTCAATTTAGATATTTTATAGTAAGAATAGTTTGATATAAGGGTGTCGCTAAGAAATGCCCTCTCGGAACACTCTTTAAGTATTACATTTAAAGAAATTTTTTATTCAAAAAATTAAACACTACGATTTTTAAATTTCAATGTATTGACTTTAGGTATTTCCATAAAAATTCTATAAACTTTCAAACTTTTTTTGTTTTTTTACAATTTAAGGTTTTAAAGGGCACTCTCTTTAGCATTTGCTTTTATTTAATTACAATAAATTTATAAGTACATGATATTTCCTCCGTCCCAAAATATAACACCAAAATATAATATTTAGTTTGACTACTGCACATATACCAACGCACAATTTGGATCACTATCTTTAATTCTTTATTGGTAAAAATTATAATAACGATATTTTGAAAATACTCATCAAAACAAATTAAACAAAATTTTATAAGCTAATATTTATATTTATATATTATTAAAATAATATAGTTAAAGCAAGATAAGTGAATAGTGTCATTTAGTAAAGTAAGTCGGAACTGATGGAGTAATCGTTAGTGACGGTGCAGTAGTGTCACTTTTAGAGTTTGGGCTTCATATATAATATAATGTCTACCAGTATTTAATTTGGTTTATTGATGTAGTATATTAAATCACTATTCATTAATTAATAAATTATACAGAGTTTGTTTGTTCACAATCAACATAACGAGAGAGGCCGTATAGAACAAGAAGAGAGTAGGGCAGAGCAAATATGTCTCCCTCCTCAGCCATCACCATACCCTTGGCTTCTCTATTTCAACGACAACGAAGAAGGAGAATATAAGAATCAAACATTTTGCAGCATATCAGATCCTACCAGAACCTATTCAAGAAGTATTCCAGAATTGATGGGGGCAGCACCGAAGGTATGGACTATACAACATGGTTGGTGTCTTTTGGAAAACTTGGCCATATCAAATAGTAATACCGATCATCATCGCAACCTGTTTCTTTGGAGTCCATCTAACTTTAACAAAATCGAGCTCCTACACCTTAAACTATCCAACAACATTACAATTGGTTATTGTATTTTCTCATCCTCTCCAATAGAAACCGATCAAGTTTGCTCGATATTTTTATTCGCAATAGATACCACTAGGGGTGCTCGCGGTGCGGTGCGGTTCGGTTTTGAGCCAAAAAGTCATCATAACCGCAAGATAAAAATACATGCGGTTCGGTTGGTTTTTAAAAAGTCATCCAAACCAAACCAAACCAATGCGGTTAGGATCGGTTCGGTTGGTGCGGTTTATCGTGATATAAACAATATGACGATATTACCAACTTGTTACGAAATATTCATTGGATATTTTAATTTATTTATTTTTTACATGATATAATATGAATATACAGAAATTGCATATACATAAGAACTTATTTTTAATACCAATAATATAGTTTTGGATCACGTTAAATTATATGTTTTCACAGCCTACTGTTTTATGGACTCAATTTGGGTTGAGCTTGCTAAGTTGGACAAGGTAATATGTTGATTGCTATTAATTGATAGAGTTAAGTTAAGTATTGCGGTTTGATTCGGTTTGGTTCGGTTTTCTAAAATGAAAACCGCAAACCAAACCAAACCGTGCGGTTTAGATGAAAAACTATCCGTGCGGTTTAAACTAAATGCGGTTTTTTGCGGTATCGGTTTGGATTGGTTCGGTTTGCGGTTTTACTTTTGGGTTGGTTTGGATATGATCACCCCTAGATACCACTATAATATTCTATTGTCAACTCAGAGATGAGCAATGGACTTGTTGAGATATTTTATATTTATATTTATGATTAGGATATTATTGTTTTATAACTTGATACTTATTTCCTATTTGGGAATTCATGTATTTGTATATATACAGAGTATACTACTCTTTCAATATATGAAAAATAGAAACATTCAGTTTCAAGTTGGTATCCAGAGCTAGGTTAAAAATATCCCTAGTTTTTAACCCTAGTTTTTTTTCCTCCTTGGCGGCGGCTGGAGACACATATGTTTTGTCCCACCGCTGTTAATAACGGGAACACGATCTCTACCCATCTATCCACCTTCCGTTTAAACCTCCTTTCACTGCTCCGTTTGCGACGACGTTTATTCTGTGGGTCTTGTTTTTCGTCCCTGATTCTGTTGGGACCCCTTCTAGTTTTTTGAGTCTCACGTTTGAGGTGTGTTTTGGCCGTTTCTCGCCTCAGCCTCATCAGTTTTTTTTCGTTGTATCTGTCTGTAACATTGAACTTTTGGGGCCTGTTTACTGTCTGTGCAACTCAGACCACTATTTGGTATTTTTGCAACTCTTTTGGTTGAAGTATCATGTCAGAAATTCCAAAGAACGATGCCGAGTCCACGAAAAAGAGTTTGATCTCGTTTGCTTTTCATGGCACACCTATAATCACAACAGAAAAGTTGAATGGTAAGAACTATCTGAATTGGCATTCTTCTGTTAAGATATGGTTTTTGGGACAACGCCTTTCAGACCATCTTACTAAAAAGGCGTCAGAAGTTGATGCTAAGTCAAGAGATGATTGGAAGGCAGCTGACTATCAACTTGTATCTGTGTTATGGAATTCTATTGAGCCTAAGTTGATGGTGCATTTTCGTCCATATAGGACATGTTATGAGGTTTGGCAAAAGGATAAAAACCTTTATGCCAATGATATTCAGAGATTGTATGAGTCTGTCCGCAACTTGGCTACCCTTCAGATGACTGGCCATGATTTATCAGAATATTTGGCTCGCGCTCAGTCTACTATTGATGGCCTCAAACTCATGTTGGTTAATGATGATCCTAAGAAGGTATTGGAATAACTTGACAATATGTTTATGGTGTTTATCCTTCATGGTCTCCCTAGAGAGTATGGTGCTATTATAGATCAAGGCTTGACGAATACCACCATCCCTACGGTAGAAGAGCTTATTGATCGTCTCACTCGAGTTTCTTTACCAAGTGATGATACCAAGACAGCCCCCGAGTCCTCTGCATTTATTTATAATTCCAACGATCGTAGTCGTGGACATGGTCGTGGACGTGGTCGTGATCAAGGACGTGGTAGAGGGGGTAGAGGTAATTTGCATTGTACTTACTGTAAGGAAATCACCCACATTCGGGATTGGTGCTTCAAGTTGCATGGCTATCCGAGTAAAACTGCTAATGTTGCTCAATCTTCTCATGACTCTGAGTCAAAGTCTGAATTTGAAAATACTTTCTCTGGCAATGAGTATAAGGAGTATTTGCAGTTGAAGGCAGCACAACACGCCACCTCCTCGGCTACTATGGCTCATACTGGTAATTCTACAGTTTGTCTCTCTCACTCTACACCTAATGGATGGGCTTTAGATTCTGGTGCTTCAGATCATGTGACTGGTAATTCATCCCTTTTCTCTGAACTATCACCACCTAAATATCCACATTATATCACGGTTGCGGATGGGTCTAAAGTTGAAGCAACTGGTGTTGGACGAGTTTCACCTATTCCCTCACTCTCTTTGAGTTCTGTTTTATTAGTTCCTAATTGTCCCTTCAATTTAATTTCTATAAGTAAATTAACTCGTTCCATAAACTGTTCCATAACATTTACTTCTGATTCTTTCTTGATACAGGACCAGAGTACGGGACAAACGATTGGAGCCGGGACTGAATCTCGTGGTCTTTACTATATCCAACCTTCCACTTCTACTATATGTGTTGCAGCTGAATCTCCCGAGCTTCTGCATCGTCGTTTAGGTCATCCGAGTCTATCAAAATTAAAGAAAATGGTGTTTGGTCTTCCTCAGTTAGAGTCCTTATAGTGCGAGTCTTGTCAATTGGGAAAGCATATTCGTGCTTCTTTTTCCAGTCGTATTAATAATAGAGCAATGTCTCCTTTTGATGTTATTCATTCCGATGTTTGGGGTCCTAGTCGTGTTCCTTCTACATTAGGATATAAGTATTATATCACTTTTATTGATGATTTCTCAAGATGTACTTGGATATTTTTAATGAAAGACCGTTCTGAGTTGTTTAATATTTTTAAGAATTATTGTTCTGAAATTATGGCTCAGTTTGGTAAAACAATTCGCATCTTGCGTAGTGACAATGCTAAGGAATATTTTTCTGAACGTTTTAATTCTTTCATGCACTCCAAAGGCATCATACATCAATCCAATTGTCCTTATACACCTCAACAAAATGGTGTAGCTAAGAGAAAACATAGACACATTACACTGCACGTACCCTTTTATTAAATGCAAATCTTCCTCTTAGGGTCTGGGGTGACGCTGTTCTTACTGCCAATTATTTAATAAATCGGATGCCATCCTCTGTCTTGAACGACGAAGTCCATCATTTCCTTTTGTACCCTACAGACCCCTTATATGATGTTCCCCCTCGTGTCTTCGGTTGTACTTGTTTTGTTCATGATTTATCCCCAGATCGTGATAAGATGTCAGCTCGGGCTATCAAATGTGTCTTCCTTGATTATTCTCGTGTCCAAAAGGGATATCGGCGTTACTCTCCTTCTACACATCGTTTCTACACCTCTGCAGATGTTACATTCTTTGAGGACATACCATACTTTGTCAACTCAAAGGATCCTACACCTGACTTAGATCAGGTTCTTCCTATTCCTTATTTTGAATATGTTGAATCTACTCCTCTGTCATCCGTGTCTCCAGAAGTTCCAGATACATCATCGTCAATCGAGTCTCCACCACCTTTCAATTGATATGGCATCACCTATGAGAGAAGGATTAAACCACATGATTCAGCTCCTGCTCCAAGTGTCTCATCCCTGCTCTGGCTCCTGATTTGCCCATTGTCATCCGCAAAGGTAATCGGTCAACCCGTCACCCTCATCCTATTTATAATTTCCTTTCTTACCACCGTTTATCTCCCACCTATTGTGCTTTTGTTTCTGCACTTTCAACTATTTCTATTCCTAAGACTATTCAGGAAGCATTATCCCATCCAGGGTGGAAGCAGGCCATACTTGATGAAATGTCGGCACTAGACTCTAATGGCACTTGGGAGCTTGTCTCACTCCCATATGGGAAATCTATTGTTGGTTGCAGGTGGTTATTTAATGTTAAGGTGGGCCCTAATGGTCAAATAGATCGATTGAAAGCTCGCCTAGTTGCAAAGGGTTACACTCAAGTTCACGGTCAAGATTATAGTGATACTTTTTCTCCGGTTGCAAAGATGGCATCTGTTCGCCTCTTTTTGGCCATGGCTGCCATGAAACATTGGCCTTTATTTCAGTTGGATATCAAGAATGCATTCTTACATGGTGACTTGGAGGAGGAGATTTACATGGAGCAACCTCCTGGGTTTGTTGCTCAGGGGGAGTGTAACCTCGTATGCAAATTGCGTAAGTCTTTGTATGGTTTGAAACAATCACCTCGGGCATGGTTTGGAAGATTTAGCAAAGTCTTGCAACAATTTGGGATGATCCGTTGTGAGGTCGATCACTCCGTTTTTACTAAATGCTCATCATCAAATAAATATATCTATCTTGTGGTTTATGTTGATGATATTGTGATTACAGGTGATGACAATGAGGGTACCAAGGCGTTAAAAAACACCTATTTCAAAACTTTCAGACTAAGGACTTGGGTCCTCTTCGTTACTTTCTTGGGATTGAGGTAGCTCAATCAAAGTCTGGTATTGCTATCTCTCAAAGGAAGTATGCACTTGATATCTTGGAGGAGACAGGCCTTACAGATTGCAAACATGTTGATACTCCTATGGACCCTAACATAAAGCTCATTCCCAATCATGGGGAGCCCTATTCTGATCCGGGCAGATACCGGAGACTTGTGGGAAAATTAAATTATCTCACCATGACTGGACCTGACATATCTTTTCCAGTCAGTGTAGTAAGTCAGTTCCTAAACTCTCCTTGTGACAATCATTGGAATGCAGTTATTCGGATTCTTAAGTACATCAAAGGATATTCTGATGTTGATTGGGCAGGGGATGCAAGTGATAGACGGTCTACATCGGGTTATTGTGTTTTCATTGGTGGAAATTTGATTTCATGGAAAAGCAAAAAGCAAACTGTTGTTGCTAGATCGAGTTCAGAGGCTGAGTATCGAGCTATGCATAGCATATAAGTGTTACTCCCCCTCAATGCAACATACATCTGCAAACAATATCACTACACACCATACATCAGATCATGCATACCAATACCACACACAAACTACCTACTACTGTCCATCACATCATAGGATATTCATCAACACATACACACATCAGATGTAGATCCAGATGTAGACACATCTTCTACCACATGCAGCACACAGTCAAAGAGCAAAAAGTTATATTATTACGCACATTACAGTACTCCCCCTTTTTAGTCATCAAATTTGACAAGATCAACAGGTAGCACCAAACGATCACAGAATATGATAGTAGATCACAAATTAGTAGAGTGCACATAGGTGCATAGTAAATCCAGGACATAGCCCACAAATCAAAGGAGAGAAGAAAACCTGAGCACCAAAACAAACCATCCTAAAAATAAACATAATCAAGGCGCAAAGAAAAGAAATAGGTTGAGTTACAATCCCTCTTTCTTGATCAGCGTGCAAAGAGTATAAAGAGCCAAAAGTGGTTGCACGCACACATAGCGATAACTGCTATAAATTCATATTGTTGAACGATGAACGAGATGTTTCTATAGGAACCCACAAGTAACAATTATCTTTGGACCTTACACCTCTCATCAACACATCACCCTTCTCATTTGTAATCAAACACCCAGATTCGGTGAAATTTACTTTCATACCTTGATCACATAATTGACTGATACTGATTAGATTAGTAGTCAATCCTTTCACAAGAAGCACATTATCAAGCTTTGGCAAACCACTATTGGTTAGGCTTCCTATACCTCTAATCTCACCTTTTACTCCATCACCAAATGTCACAGAGCTAGTTGAATAAGACTTTAAGTCCATTAGGAATTTTTCTACTCTAGTCATATGTCTGGAACAACCACTATCAAAATACCAATTCTTCTTAGATGGTGATCTAAATGAGGTATGAGCTATTAAACTTACGTCTTCCTCCTTGGGCTTCCACTCTTTCTTGGTCTCAACCACTTCAACTTCAGGTTTTTGCTTCAGTGGTTTTTTAGGATACCCATACAACTTATAGCATAAAGGTCTTATATGTCCTTTCCTACCACAATGATGACACACCCATGGTTGAGATTTCCTATTTCTAATTCCCGGATGGGGTTGCACATGGGGCAGCCTCTGCTTCAGCATTGGGGGCCTGTTGTTTCCTTCTAAGGGCAAAAACTTAAGTTCTGGATCATATTGCTTAGGTTTGTTGAGATTTTTGTAGTCATAACTAATCCCTTTTGTCCTCTTTCCAGGAACTTGTGTTTCAATTAACTCTTCTAGTGTAGTCGTACCACCATGCATCATTATAACTTCATTCTTCATATGTTCAAGTTTAGAGTTTAGTAATGTTACCTCATCATTCAGTTCTGAAATTGTGGCCAGATGCTCGTTCTTTTCAGATTGAAGTTCCAGTATGAGCCTCTTCTGATTTTCTTGACTTCTACATACCTCTTCACTTCTTTGACATAAGGCTCTATATGATGCAGCTAGCTCTTCATAAGTTACATCTCCAGTGTTGGATTCTTTGTCTGAAGTACATGTTCCAGTTAAGGCAGTGATGCGTTTAGCAGTCTCATTCAAAGTGTCATCATCAAAATCTTCATCCTCTGACCATGTTGCAGTCATCCCTTTTTGTTGTTTCTTCAAGTGGTTAGGACATTCAAATCTGATGTGACCATATCCATTGCATTCATGACATTGTACACCTCTCTCTTGACTCACTTTCTCTTCAGATTTTGGTTTCTTTTGAAAACTAGAGTCTTTGTGAATGTCGAGTGGAATGGGGGACACATTCTGCTTCACATTCTGTCTACCTCGCATATCCATTTTCCTTAATACCTTATTAAATTGTCTACCAAGAAGAGACATGGCTTCAGATAAGCTTTCATCAGTATCTGTCTCTTCTTGTACATCATCACTTTCTGCATTTGAGACAAAGGCTATACTTTTGCTTTTGCTTTCAGAACGTTCATTTGCAGAAATTTCATAAGTCTGTAGGGAACCCACCAGCTCATCCAGCTTTATTTCAGATAACTCCCTAAATTCTTCTATGCAAGTGACCTTCATGTCAAACTTTTTGGGTAGAGACCTCAACATCTTTCTCACCATCCTTTCTTCTGGAAGTTTTTCACCTAAAGAGTCAAATGTGTTAGCATAATCTAAAATAGTCATATGAAAGTCATGTACCGTCTCATCTTCCTTCATTCTGAGATTCTCAAGTTTAGTAGTTAGCATCTGAAGTCTGGAGTTCTTGACTTTTGATGTCCCTTCCTGAAGCTCACCCTAATAGCAGAACAGGGTGCCTGCTCTGATGCCAATTGAAATTCTGGCATAGTCCAAATGGGGTACCGGATGGGGCAACCTTTGACACTACACTGGTTACAGCAGAAGCAATAAATAATAAAAGATAAATAACTGGAAATAAAAGATACGCAGGAGTTTGTTAACCCAGTTCGGCGTATAACACGACCTACTCAGGGGGATACCAATCCAGGAGAGAATCCACTATGGTAATACTAGTTAGAAGCTATCAGCAAACGACCCGTTTACACTTCGTCACCTAGCCACTACCCGTGCTATCTTCAACCTAGGCCCACCTAGATCAGAGACCCCGTCCCTTCTCCTCTTAACCACGCACCCAGCGTGATCATAAGCAAACAAACAATTTGGTGAAGACACACTTCAAACAATACCTATCTCCGTACTTCAAAGTTTAGGAGTAGATTAAAAGAATACAACTCAAGAACACAGTCCTAAGCAAGTATCAAGTTGATACAAGATAGGCTCACAATAAAACAATTGACACGCTAAAACCCTAGACAAAGAAAACAATTCGTCACGAGAGCTTTAGTCACTAAAATAGGTTTTAGGTCTTCAATATATATAGCCCTGAATAGCCACGGTAGTTCCTTGTATTTGGGCTTCACAAATAATATAAAATTGTAACATATCCGAGAGCAAAATATATGTTTTAAATAAATCCTACAAAACCCTAAAATAAAGGAATATCTTTAGGGGCGATGCATAAAGATATGCTCAGAAAATAAGCTTAGTTACTTGTCTTGGGGAACAAGTAAAACGCTTAATGGATTTACTTCACAAAATAGGCGCACTAATATTGTGTAACAAACTTTCCACATATTCTGGCCTCAGGATGTTGTACCAAAGGTAACCCCATCTTGTACCTCATCTAACTTGATCTTGTTTTTATAAAATGTAGCCAATTTCAAAAACCCAACACCGGTGATAGTCCTGCAGACCTCATTCTCAGTCACCTCCAGATCAGGAACAGCTTCATCACTTCTTCCCAGAAATTGGTTGATGATGGATGGAGAAAAATCAATACACAAGCCACGAACAAACACCTTCCTGTATTCAGCACTAAAGGGATCATCACAATCCAGCCCAATATTGACTAAAAATTCTTTAACCAAGAGCTCATAACATCCACCAAAGTCACAGACAGTCTTTTCCAACCCAGCAAAACGAATTAAATCCATTAGTTCAACACATTCCAGCATATCTTTATGCAGACTTCTTTCTAAAGCCAACCTCCTATTATACACATAGTTCCACTGAGATACATTTCTGATATTGTGAAATGAAATGTTATCCAGAGGAGAATTAAGATAAGAATCCTGAATTCTCCCTCTCCTAGCCTTCTTTCTGGATGTGCCACCAGATGGGACAACATCCTGTTCCACCTCATAATCAGACTCACTAGCACTTACCTCCTTCCTTTTCTGACTCAGCTTTTTCTTCTCAGTAGGAGGAGAGCCTTTGCTCCTGGTCCTTGGGGGATCAAGCAGAACTGGTTTGCGACCAGACCTCTGCCGAGTTCGTCCAGCAATACCATGAGGAGGAGTAGTGTGTACAATTTTCTCATTAGTGATGATCAAATCGTCTTCAATACCTGCACTTTGAATTTCTTCAATTCTAGGGCTAGATACATCTTTTTCAACCGGAGTAGGGGGGTCTTCATTTACATCATCATCATCTGTCCAAGAACCGCCATCAACAGTAATGGTGGTGTTATTTGGTAACACACCAGATGGGTCTTGCAATGTGTCAACATCTGCAGCCACATTTGCACTTGGTGGAGATTCTTCCAATTCTTCATCAACAGTGTTTAAAATCACATTTTCTTGATTGATAAACACACCTTCAACACCTGGCTTCACACAATCTTTCACAGGAGGTGTCTCTTCGTTATTGTCAGACTTAGGGTTTTCAGAAGCAGACACGTCATCAGATTTTGGATTATTCAAGATTTCTTCATTCAAGTTGGAAATCACAGGATCATTGTTGGCAGCTGGGGACTCACCAGACTTGGCAATATTGGAGGAATCATCGGGATTGAATGGATTTGGCGTGAGATACAGATCAGTCATTGAGAACGAGCGATTTGTCTCATGTTTCCTTCCCGATTTCTTCTTCTTACTCTTCTTCTCTTTAATCAACCCAGAAGATTGCAAAGACTTCTTCTTTTTGTGTTTCTTGGACTTCGATTGACTAGAAGAAGCAGAGGATTTGCTTCGTTTCGAAGATTTTACCTTTTTCACCAAAATCTCTTCATCGTTTTGTTGTTGATGAATCGGAGAGGAAGTGTTACATGCAATTGTTTCTGGAGTCATGGAACGATCAGAATCACGTTCATTTGGAGAGCTTTGAGTGTTTGTAGACATGATTGAAACAGAGAGATGAAAAACTTTGAGAGAGATTAGAATTTGTAGAGTTGCAGGAACTATGAATCTGTATAGTGAGAGAACGCACTGAATTAAACCAAAGTAGCAGAAGTTGAGTGGTTTAGCGTGTGGAAGATAGAAAGATAGTGGAGTTTTTAATCTTTCCTTTTCTTGATCAGCGTGCAAGAAATATGAAGAGTTGGGCTTCTTTGCACGCGCACAAAACACTGATTGCTACAAATTTTCAAACAGGCAAATTCCCAATTTGCCCCTAAGTTTTTCAAACTGATTAAGATCTAGCGCCTTCGTAAAAATATCAGCCAGTTGTTCACCTGTGGTAACATGTTCCAGTATCACAATTTTATCCTCAACTAATTCTCTGAATTAAAATGATGTATGATATCAATATACTTGGTTCTACTGTGCTGGATTGGATTCTTGGATATATTAATGGCACTCATATTATCACAATGTAGGGTCATAGTTTCCTGATAATACTATATTCACTGAGCATTTGCTTCATCCAAACTAACTGAGAGCAGCTACTACCGGCAGCAATATATTCAGCTTCAGCTGTAGATAGGGAAACGCAGTTTTGTTTCTTACTAAACCAGGATATTAAATTATTTCCTAGAAAGAAACAACCTCCAGAAGTACTTTTTCTGTCATCTGCACTCCCAGCCCAGTCAGCATCGCAATAACCAATTAACATTGCATTATCACCATGAGTGTATAGCATCCCATAATCACTGGTACCACTCACATATTTCAAAATTCTTTTGACTTGAGTAAGATGGCTTACCTTGGGTTCAGCTTGGTATCTAGCACATACTCCAACTGCAAATGTGATATATGGTCTACTTGCAGTGATATATAGCAAGCTTCCAATCATACTTCTATATAGGCTTTGATCAACCTTTACACCCTTCTCATCTTTAGATAATTTCAAATGTGTAGGCGCAGGAGTTCTCTTATGGCTTGCACTTTCCATACCAAACTTCTTCACAATGTTCTTAGCATACTTGCTTTGTGAGATGAAAATAGTGTCTTCCATCTGTTTTACTTGTAGGCCAAGAAAGAAAGTTAGTTCACCAACCATACTCATTTCAAATTCAGATTGCATTTGTTGGACAAAATGTTGCACCATCCTGTCAGACATTCCACCAAATACAATATCATCTACATAAATCTGAGCTATCATCAGGTCTTTCTCTTCCTCCTTAACAAACAAGGTTTTGTCATTTCCTCCCTTTCTGTAGCCTTGTTTTATTAGGAAATCTGTAAGCCTCTCTTACCAAGCCCTAGGTGCTTGTTTGAGACCGTACAATGCCTTCTTTAACTTGTATACGTGATTAGGATGATTTGGATCAATAAATCCCTTTGGTTGTTCTACATGCACATCTTCATTCAAGTACCCATTTAGAAAGACACTTTTCACATCCATTTGGTAAAGTTTGAATTTTAGGATGCATGTCACACCAAAAAGTAACCTTATGGATTCTAAACGAGCTACCGGTGCAAATGTTTCTTCAAAATCAACACCTTCTATCTGAGTATAGCCCTGAGCTACTAGCCTGACTTTATTTCTTGTAACCACTCCTTGTGCATCAGATTTGTTTTTATCCACCCACTTGGTACCAATTATATTAGTGTCGGTTGGTCTTGGTACTAAGTCCCACACTTCACATCTCTTGAATTGATTCAATTCCTCTTGCATTGCTTCAATCCAAAACTCATCAGTCAATGCTTCTTTAACATTCTTGGGCTCAATCTTAGATACAAAGCATGCATTTGACACAACATCATGTGATCTTCTAGTAGTAATGCCTTGATCAGGATCACCAATTATAAGATCTGTGGGGTGATTCTTTTGAACTCTAACTGAGGGACCTTTGCTTGCTGGAGCATTGTTTAATTCAATCTCTTTGCGTGAATCTTCAGTTTCATCTATGGGTGATTCTTCTTTCAGAATGCCAGATGGGGCAGGATTCGAGTCAGCATTGGAATCAGCATCTGTTTCTCTGGCAAAGTAAGTGTCTTCAACCACAACATTTATTGGTTCCATTATTGTGCTAGTTCTTGAGTTAAATACTCTAAACGCTCTGCTGTTTGTAGAATATCCTAGAAAAATTCCCTCTTCACTTTTAGGATCCAATTTTCTTCTAGGTTCTCTATCTGCAAGTATGTAACATTTACTTCCAAAGATGTGAAAGTATTTTCTTCTAGGTTCTGAAGCACAGAAATCAGCAAAACTAGAATTTTCAAACTCCCTTCCATGATCACTTCTGATTCGTATAATACCCTCATCTTTTTCTCTTTGCAATTGTATGCACAAATCTTTGAATACAAGGAAAGTATCAGATTTTTCTCTAAGAAAGTTAATCCACGTATATCTTGAGTAATCGTCCACTACAACAAAAACATATTTCTTTCCTCCTAGACTTTCCACTTGCATAGGACCCATTAAATCCATGTGTAGTAGTTCAAGCACTCTGGATGTGGTCAAATGAGGCACTGTAGGGTGCGACATCTTTATTTGCTTTCCAACCTGACATTCTCCGCATATCTTCCCTTTCTTCTATTTTTAATTTAGGCATTCCTCTTATAGCTTCTTCAGTGATAATCATGCTCTTAAGATTAAAAAGTTTCCTGTGCCATAAATTAACTTCATCTTCTTTGGTTATCAGACAGGAAGATAAATTAATTTCTTCTGGAGCTACCCACAAATAGCAATTATCCTTTGACCTTACTCTTTTCATTATCAACTCACCTTCTTCAATAGTAACTAGACATTCACCCTTGGTAAAGTTAACCTTTATTCCTTGATCACAGAGTTGGCTTATGCTGATTAGATTTGTTGTTAATCCTTTCATGAGTAAGACGTCATCAAGATCAGGTTGTCCAACATTTGCTAGTCTTCCAATTCCCTTAATCTCACCTTTTGCACCATCACCAAATGTAACATAGCTAGTGGAGTAAGATTTAAGATCCACCAGAAACTTTTCTATTCCAGTCATATGTCTGGAGCAACCACTGTCGAAGTACCAGTCTTCTCTAGAAGTAGCTCTAAGAGATGTGTGAGCAATTAAACCAGCATCATTACCTTTGGGCTTCCATTCTTTTGTGTGCTTAGTCTCTTCTTTCTCGGGTATTTCCCTCTGACTTTTCCTTGGAAACCCATATAACCTATAGCAGAATGGCCTTATATGTCATCTTCTTCCACAATAATGACAAATCCAGGGTTGTGGTCTCATATTTATGAATCCCATATGGGGTTGAAAATGGGGCAGCCTCTGTTTTGGCATTGGAAATTTTTTGTTTCCTCCAGAAGGTAGAAACTTCAGCTCAGGATCATATTCTTTAGGTTTATTTAGATCCTTATATTCATAGCCAATACCTTTTATATTGTTCCCAGGAACCTGCGATTCAATTAGTTTCTCTAGAACAACAGTGCTATTGCTCATTGACACTTCCTTTTTCAGTTTTTCAAGTGTAGAGTTTAGTTGAGTTACCTCATTATTCAATTCAGAAATCTGGGCCAGATGCTTGTTCTTTTCAGATTGTAGTTCCAATATAAGCCTTTTTTGATTTTCTTGGCTTCTACAAACCTCCTCACTTCTTTTGCATAGAGCTCTATAAGATTCAGCCAACTCTTCATAGGAAACTTCCCCATGATTTTATTCAGTGTCAGAAACGCACACTCCAGTTAAGGCAGTGATGTGCTTTGCAGTTTCTCCAGATGTGTCTTCATCTGAGTCATCATCCTCTGACTATGTGGCAGTCATTCCCTTTTGTTGTTTCTTCAAGTAATTAGGGCATTCATACCTGATATGCCCATATCCACTGCATTCATGACACTGTACACCTCTCACTTGACTCACTTTTTCTTCAGCTTTAGGTTTCTTTTGAAAACCAGAATTTTTATTGATGTCGAGTGAAATGGGGGAAACATTCTGCTTCACATTCTGTCTACCTCGCCTATCCATTCTCCTTAGTACCTTATTGAATTGTCTACCTAGGAGAGCCATAACTTCAGATAAGCTTTCATCAGTATCTGTCTCTTCTTGTGCACCATCACTTTCAGCATTTGAGACGAAGGCTATACTTTTGCTTTTGCTTCCAGAATGTTCATTAGCAGAAATTTCATAGGTTTGCAGAGAACCAACCAGATCATCCAGCTTTATTTCAGATAAATCCCTAAATTCTTCTATGCACGTGACCTTCATGTCAAACTTCTTGGGTAAATACCTCAGCATTTTTCTCACCATCTTCTCTTCAGGAAGCTTTTCACCTAGAGAGTCAAATGTGTTAGCAAAATCTAAAACAGTCATATGAAAGTCATGTACCGTCTCATCTTCTTTCATTCTGAGATTCTCAAATTTAGTAGTTAGCATCTGAAGTCCGGAGTTCTTGACTTTTGATGTCCCTTCCTGAGTAGTTATCAATATCTCCCAAGCTTCTTTAGCCTCAGTACATCGCTTTATTAATCTGAACATGTTCTTATCAACACCATTGTATAAGGCGTTCAGAGCTTTGTGGTTTCCAAGAGCAAGTTCATCTTCACTCTTTGTCCAATCTCCCTCAGGTTTCAAAGAGACCTTGCCATCCTCGTCTGTAACAGTAGGATGTTCCCAGCCATTTATCACATACTTCCATGTCTTGCTGTCCACCGACCTCAAGAATGCTTCCATGCGTGATTTCCAGTAATCATAATTAGTACCATCCAATAGTGGTGGCCTACTCACAGTTCATCCTTCCCTTTCCATAGCAACCAGAATCGTTCCCTGAAGCTCACCCTAATAACAGAACAGGGTGCCTGCTCTGATGCCAATTGAAATTCTGGCGTGGCAGATGGGGTACCTGATGTGCCTACCTATGCAACTACAACATGCACAACATAATGAATATTAAGTAAAGAGCAAATAACTGGAAATTAAAAATACGCAGGAGTTTGTTAACCCAGTTCGGCGTATAACACGACCTACTCTGGGGGATACAAATCCAGGAGAGAATCCACTATGATAAAACTAGTTAGAAGCTTCCAGCAAACGACTCGTTTACACTTCGTCACCTAGTTTCTACCCGTGCTTCCTTCAACCTAGGACCACCTAGATCAGAGACCCTTGTCCCTTCTCCTCTTAACCACACAACCAACGTGATTGATCTAAACTTGAGAACAGTGAAGACAAACTTCAAACAATTACCTAACTCTGTGCTTAAAAGCTTAGGAGTAGACTAAAACCCTTACAACACAAGGACTCAGTCCTAAGCAAGTATCAAAGTGATACTAGTTAGGCTCACAATAAAAACAAGGACACGCTAAAACCCTAGACACAAGAATATATTTCTTCACAAGAGTTTCAGTAACCACAAAACGTTTATGATCTTCAATATTTATAGCACGATGATAGCCTAGGTTGTTCCTTGAATTCGGCTTCACGAATCAGAACAGATATCAACCATATCCGATAAGAAAATATTCTTTTGAAAAAAATCCAATATAAATCCTAAAATATAGGAATATATTTTAGGCGAGATATTATTTTAGATTAGTTGGAAAATAAATCAATCTCCGTGTCTTGTGCAACAAGCAGATCGCTAAAGAGATAAGCATGGAGAATAGCGCGCGAGATAATCTTGTAACAAACTCTTCATTATTTCCAGCTTCAGAATGTTGTTCCAAATGTAGACACATCTGACCCTACATCTGACTTAATGTTGTTTTTGTAAAATACAGCCAATTTCAAAAACCTAACACATACAATTCAAAACATGCTTAAAAAGGATCATCGCAGCGGAACAACTTAAATAGCCATCGTTCACTTATCATCATGATTATAGTTCAAATTATAAATATAATCATCATCTGAATAATCACCAACATAAATCTCAACATGTTATCATTAAGATAAAATAAGTATTGGCATAAAGACTTACATCAACAAATAAGTAAAGTCAAATACGACACTACGCATAACCCAAAATAAACGATCCCGACATGGTGTTACAACCATCAGAGCAACAGACAAAGGTAAAGATAACATGGAGTAGTTAAACTGACTCCTCACTCAAGACTACTAGAACGAGTACTAAGCAAGCCTCCTAACACGAGCGCTAATCATCAACCTGAGAATCTGAATCACCCAACGATATGCAAACACACAAAATAGAGAGTTAAATATATATAACCGACAATAATAAATGAAAGCAATGCACTGTCATTTATCTCAACAACATCATATATCATCATATAATATATATATATATAATGAATAAAAAAACATATATATATATCATCATATATTGATTTGGAATTTTTTTTTTGTGGTGGTGGTGTAAAAAACATAATGAATAAAAAAAGATATTTTTATATAGGTGCTTTTAGTTTTACAAAAAAAAAAAAGGAGAAAGTGGGACGTGAATATGATTGTGATAGTTTTTTTTTATTTTTTATAATTGAAAAAATTGAATTATAAGGAGTACAAGGGGTATATTCGGCCCTTACAATTCAAACCAAATCACTTTAGTTGTTTTGAAAACACACTAAAGGATTGTTACACCAAGAGGAGAAATCTATATCGACATAACAACCACGACCTATGAACCAAAACCAAGAGATACATATAATTTGGTTTACTAAAGTAGAAATATTTACATGAGTTCCTCTAAACACAACATTATTACGAAGACGCCATATGCACCACGTCGTCGCCAACCAAATTACATTACGGAATTGATTGCTATAGCCACCATGAAAAATGTCCCCAAAAGAGATGAAATGTTGAGGCACAGATTCAAAAACTATGCAGAGCCTGTTCAACTAACTAAAAATAGGTTGCCATACCAATTGAATTACCTGACAATGGAAGAATAAATGTTGGGTATCGTCAATCTCCATAGAACACGGCGCGTCGATAGTATTGTTGAGAATGCCTTTGTTGGAAAGTGTCTCTCTAGTTGGAAGTTTGTCTAATAACAACCTCCATCTGAAGATGACGACTTTCGACGGTACATTATGTATAACAATAAAAAATAAAAAAGTGAGAGTCTCAGGAAATCTCATAAATTTTGGTGAAATTGTTGAATGAGTGTGTTCTTTGTATTTATTTTCAACTAAAAAGTCTCACAAAATTCATTCCATGAAAGAATATATTAAAACATGTAGATTTTTTAATTTTAGATGTTCTAGCGATGACTAATCTCTGTCGGGGAATCTGTGGGGCATACAAGGTAGATTCTCCCCTTCCAATCGAATATTTGTCATAAGCATTAACGAGAAAGGAATCGAATCATTGACCACATGTTTAAAGGGACATAGATCCTGACCACATATTTAAGAGGACATAAATTCTTACCACATGCACCAATTCATTGTTGGTTGATTAAATATATTCTAACTTCATCAAAAATAAAAACTATATTCTAACTTTTCTGTCGAGAAAACCCATATTCTAACTTTTCGCTTTTATTTTTTAAGGATACTTTTTGCTTTTATGTATACTTGGATTTTCCTTCAAAAAAAAATTGTATACTTGGATTTTATTAAAATATTGTCTTTTTTAGTAAAAATAAAATAAAATTGTTGTTATATCTTTTCTAGATTTTGTTAATTTTAACCAACTGTATCTTTTATTTATTTATTGAAACAATATAGTTTATTTTCGTTATTTTGGTCGATTACAACTATAATAAAATAAAAAATAACACAATCTTATACTAAAATTAGTGAATATAATATTTAATTGATTTCCTAGATACGTTTAAAAATTGAATAGAAGCCTACATGAAGGCAAATTAGTTTGTGTATAAATAAGTGTACAACACCCTTCAAAAACATATAACAAAATTAATTTGTTATCTTCATGAACATGGCACCACATGATTACGAAAATTATGGTGGTAATCATGATCATGAGCATCCAACTCCCACAGATTTGTTGAAATTAAATGTCCATATTCATTACTTGGCTAACTCAAATCACATAGGCTATGAATCCTTCAATCTTTCAACCATAATGTTCAAGAAATTCTTCAGCCAAGAGGGTCAAGATTACCTAAGGACACACTTATCCAAGGATCCCTTATTAACGTCCTTGAATGTACTTGAACCCTTAATAATTAAATTCATGTGTGAGGTTAAACAAGCATATAATATTGATTATTATTATTATTATTATTATTATTATTATTATGATATTGTTGACCATGATGATGAATTAGTTGAAACACAACCCAATGTGTTCCATTTGTGCTTGAATACGGAGATTCGTGTAGATGATATTGATGATGATGAACAAGATGTCGAATTTGAAGAGGAAGAATTCATGGAAGAAAATATTATGAAACATAGAGAAAATATGTTATTTTGTACTATATGCATGGATGAGTTTGATCATATTATTAATAATGATGAGAGTGTTATTGGCACATCAAACATAATTAGCATGCCTTGTAATCATGTATTTCACCAACAATGTATTGCTAAGTGGTTACAAACTAGTCGTACATGTCCCTTGTGTCGATATCCAATGCCTACTACTCTCAATAGTTGAAAGAATTAAAATTTTCAAATTAAACTTATAAATGAGATCATATTATAAGGAGAAGAATATGGAGAGAGATTCTATTTTTTCTTATGTTCTGTTCTGTTGTGTTATTTGTTTATTATTATATTTAATTTGTAACCTCTATAATCAATCATATATATTTTAGACCAGTTTGGACTTTGGATTGCATTTTTTTTTTAATAATTTGGATTGCATATTTTTAAATTTATGAAAAATAATTTACGTAAATAAATAACATTTTATGTTTATTTATAAGTTCTCGATAATAAAAATTGTATCTAAGTAAATTGCTTTTTCTTTTTTTTCATAAACCACCTTAACAATAAAAATTGTTTTTTTTTTCTTCTCAAGTAGTTAGTGGTTCCTGTGAAAAAAAAAAAGTAGTTACTGGTTACCGTAAAAAATTATAATTTATGCAAGTAAATAATTTAGTTAGACTCACACATTTAAGTGTGAAGAAGTAAACAATCCGGAATTCAAGAATGTGTTCTAATTATTTGAGGGTAATGTTTAAATTTTGTTTGAAACCCTAAACGAGTCAATGTTAGTACGTTAATTATGGCCCAAATATATTACTCCCTCCTTTTTTTTTTTAAGTGTCCAGTTTTGTCGGATTTAGCGTTTCTATTTAACTGTCCATTTTGTGTTTTAAGGGTACGATTTGTCAATTGTACCCTTTTTTAATTATAGTTATATTTTTCAATAAATATTTTTTTTATATATTTGAAAAACTAAAGGCGTTTTTTTAAATAAAAAAAACAAAAAAATTTGTTTATTTTTATATTCTATTGATAACAATAATCTGAAAATATTTTTTTTGTATAACAATAAATCTATTGATGAAGGTATAATAGGAAGATAAGATGCAAAAATCCAATTTCTTAATTTGGTGTTACTATTCTAAACGGACACTTAAAAAAAAACGGAGGGAGTAATATTTAATAAATTTAAAAATGTTATGAATATTAGTGGGAAATTTTTTTTTCTACCCCAACATTTATCTCTTTACCCCAACATATTTTCAAATATTCTCATCCTACCCTTATGTTACTCTCGTATATTTTACTGGAAAAAAATTACATACCGGAACACTTTTTGTAAGAGACAATACAAGAAGCTTATAAAAAAAACAGACAATACAAGAAAATGTAGGATTTGCTACAAACTGTGTTGGTGGTTAATCTCAATAAAAAAGCACTCTATTTAACCAGAATGCGTCTATGTTTAATTTTTTTTTTGGACCAAATTATTTTTCAATTACTTAGTTTTTTTTTAATTCCTTCATTTATAACTCTCTTTTTCAATTGTTACTACCTTTAAAAAAATTTAAATTTTTTTTTTATTAACTCAAAATTGATTTACATAAGTACTTATGTATAACCACTTATGTACGAAATGTGATTTGATGGTTGTATGTGCATTGGTGTAGAATTAGTAATTACTTATATAAAGTACTTATATGTATAAGTATTTTGTGTAAATTAATTTTGAGTTAATAAAAATAATTTTTATGAGTAGAAATTGAATTGACATATTAACCACCAATAAAGTTTGTAGCAATTTGTTTGTAGCAAATCATACAATTTATTGTAGTGTGTTACAAATTTTCCAGAATTTTCCATTTATCCACGGTGTAACCGTGGCTAATTAACATATCAGCACACTTGTAAAAAAGTGTACCGGTATGTAAATTTAACATATCATCACACTTTTAAAAAAGTGTTCCGGTATGTAATTTTTTTCCAATAAAATATACTAGAATAATATAAGGGTAAGATGGGAATATTTGAATATGTTGGGGTAAAGAGATAAATGTTGGGGTAGAAAAAAAAATTCTATTAGTGGACGTCCATGTAGGTTGTTGGCCCATGTT
Organism: Trifolium subterraneum; assembly: GCA_951799995.1. Lineage (NCBI taxonomy): Eukaryota > Viridiplantae > Streptophyta > Magnoliopsida > Fabales > Fabaceae > Trifolium > Trifolium subterraneum. Next base: position 21,147,014 of record OX637468.1, read on the forward strand.
ATTTGGCCCATTATATTTGCCTATAAATAGGACTCATGTAAATGACACTCTTAAGGAATAACACAAACTCTATTGTTTTCTCTTATTATCTCCTCTCTTGTTCTCTCCACATATGTTATTATATTGCTCTTCTTTACATTAATTTTATAACAAAAAAAAGTCAATATTTTTATAATTGAGAGCAAAGTAGGTACTAGTAATTTGTTAGCTCATGCGGGAGGTTAGAACTAGACTCAATACCACCTCCATCACTCTACTTCTTAACTCTTTCACCCTAATCACAAGTCAACTTTTTTTTTTGTTAAGTAGCCTAGCGGGGGCAGCCGAGGATCATCCACATTGGGTTTAAGAACAACTCTACAAGTGAGTTGAACACCACACTTTAACCTAAAACCTTAAGGTGTTAGGTTTATGGGTCCTCTCACTTATAAAGTGTTCAACCTCCACTTTTCTAAGCAATGTGGGACTTACTCACTCACACTTGCCACAACAATCTCCCCCTCAAGTTGAGTTCATCCACTCTAAGATATGCTCTCCCTCAAGCGGAAGCTCTCTTCATCCATACACTTGTACCACCGTTGCCGCTGCATTCAACGGGATGCGCCACCTAACAACCTTGTCAGGAAGACTTTTGATACAAGGAGTCGGTCGAACCCTTCGTCGAACCATCGACTCTGATACCATTGTTGGATCACGAGGGGGCAGCCAGGGGATCATCCACATTGGGTTCAAGAACAACTCTTTAAGTGAGTTGGACACCACACTTTAACCCAAAACCTTAAGGTGTTAGGTTTATGGGTCCTCTCACTTATAAGGTGTTCAACCTCCACTTTTCTAAGCAATGCGAGACTTACTCACTCACACTTGCAATGACACATATATAACGCGATGTCCCAACTAATTGAGCTAAGCTCACTGGGACACAAGTCAACTTTATATTTTGTAATATATTTGAATAACTCTTTACTAAATTTTTATTTTTGTGAAAACTCGGTATCCGGCATTAACACCGATTAATCCGAGTAAACCAATCCCACCATCCACTAGTCGGGGCCCCGTTTAAAGCCAGAGTGTTTACTCTATATGGACTAGCCCACCGAAATTAGCACAAGTGGGAATCGATCTTGAGACCTTTAGAGGAGCATACTCCAACGACCCAAGCCAACACCACTAGACCAACCCAAGTGGGTTTACTCTGTGAGTTTTAAGGTCTTCTTACTCTAATTTTCTAGGCAAAATTACATTGCATGTCCTTTATCTTATTTTTTTTAAACACTTTGATCCTTTATCTTCTTTTTTTAACACTTCGGTCCTTTATCTTTTTTATTTGTAACATATAGGTCCTTTATTTTTTATAAATAAGATAAGAGACCAAAGTGTTACAAAAAAAGGGACTAAAGTGTTACAAATAAAAAATATAAAAGACCAAAGTGTTACGAATAAAAGATAAAGGACCAAATATTACAAAAAAAATAAGATAAAGGACCAAAGTGTTACAAAAAATAAGATAAAGATTTGCAGTGTAATTTTGCCAATTTTCTATTATAGAAAAAAAATACACTACCTTTTCGAAAAAAATACTTTTTGTTTTTAGTTTTGAATTTATTTGTTTTTGGAAATCTGTTTTAAAAAATTCGATTTTAGAAGAGAAAAAATTTGTTTGGTAATCTATTTTTCAAAATTATTTATCAATTAGAAAACGAGAAATATTTTTTAGTAATCCCATTTTTTGAAATCTATTTTTTATATATCTATTTTTAAATCTATGTTTACCTTTTACCCAACATATCACAATCAATTTATAATAAAAAATTGTTCCGACTTGAAATTGAATTTGAGTTCTTTCGAACGATTTATCCTAAGGAGAGCTCATTAATCACTTGACTCCAAATTCTTGGTTAAAATAACTTGGTAACTTTATGTGAAGAAGATCTTCTTTTTAAAATTGGCTGGGTTTTGATGATAACAAACTCACATCACAAAAGAAGAAAGCTTATGGAATTTCAAGATGAGGAACCAAGATCAAGATAATGACTTAGGCTTGTTAGTTAAAATTATTGTATGTATGGTCCTTACCTTTGATCTATTACTTTTAATAATTATATAAATTAGAATGCTCAAAAATTATTTTAAAATTAATTACAAATAAGTTTCAAGTTAAATATAAAAGTCCATATGAACCAAGCTTTTAAAAATTATAAAAAGTTTATTTTTGAAAAATTGCTGTCATCGGAATTTAAATCGTTTCGGTCGTGCAACTGATTTAAAAGGATATATTGCTGTGTAATCCCAAAACAGTGTAACACTTGAATTTTGAAAAAAAAGACCTTTTAAATCGGTCCCTGCGTGGAAACCGATTTAATATATCTTGGACAAAATACAGAATTTTCTTTTTTTCATGAACCAGTGTGATTTTAAATACATAATATTTTATTATAAGATTTTTTGAAGAGTTGTCTTGCTTCATGGACATTTGCTAAAGCCTCTATAAATATATTTGTGATCATTACAATGGATACCAACTTTCATATTCACAAATTTTCTAAAGGACAAAACTTACATGCATTTCCATACATGCAGTTTTTGCTGTTCAACTCACAGAGTTGGTTTTTGGTGTTTTTTCATTTCAAAAAAATAAAAGGAAACTGTTTTTTAATTAAAAAAACTACCTCTTTATAAGAGGAAAAGTAAAAACTGCATGTATAGAAATGCATGTATGTTTTTTCCTTTTCTAAATTATCAATGTTACTTTTCTCATAAACTTTCAAATATATATCTTGTGAAACTTGGCTTATACTTTCATATCCATAAAAGTTTCTGAGCACTAAGATATATACATTATTAAAGTCATATTGATTTGATAACAGCCATACATAGTTTTCTTCATCTTGTAACTTTGTAGTATTGTTTGTTGTCCAAGTTTGTGGAAACAAGTGGGTTTCTTTCTCTTGTGTTGTATTTGGGTAAAGGTTCTTTGAATCGGGAAGATTCAAAGTCCACCATAGGTTTGGTGCTTGTGAAATCAAGGAAGTGGTGTGCTTCTTTGTTATGTTAGATAGGTTGTAGGATAGGTCTTGGTGTAAGGTTTGTACAAAGATTCTAACATAGTGAATTCCTTCAAGGGTGTGAAGGGAGTGGATCTACCAATAGGGGAACGTACCACTATAAATTTCCTTGTGTCTTGTTCTTTCCCTTCTTTCTTTTATTTTTCTACATATTGATTCATACCTTTGTCATAACTTTCCAGAAAAATAAAAGGAATCCACAACATCTCTAAAATAACAACAAAAAAAAAGGTATTGAAACCTAATTCCCCCTTCTTACTTCTTAGGTTGCACTTTTAAACTTACACTTTAAAGGGACTAAATATATTTATCCCTTAATTATAATTTTTTTTTACGCAATCCCTTAATTATAATAAAAACTTTTTTAACTTTCTATTATAATTTAATATAATGAAAATGTTCTAAAAATTAGCTTATTAAATGAGTTTTCTCATATTTAAAATTGTTTTAGAGATAAAGGCAAAAAGCGCAAAGATATAAGCGTGTATCCGTGTCTAAATGTAATTGGAATACTTATGATGGGTCTGGTGATTCGGGCGCTCCGCGTCCGACAGAATTTATTCATCAACTTATTTTTGTGACAACTAATGCTAGCTGCATTTCTGATTGCAGTATCTAGAATGCATGCAATTCATGCTGAGGAAAAGAGAAAATATCCTCTCCAGGACAATCCATGCCACTCATTTGTTTTTTAAAATTAAAATTGTATGTACAAAAATAAAAGGGGTGGTTCAGATTCCACTTCAGGGAGAAATGTACTGCAGGGAATCTGCTCTCCTGAGGTAAGATATCCTATTTTCGCTACGCTGCTGCAGTTGCCATCATTGCAGCTCGGTTCCAGGTTGGCAGCAACATAATGTGGTACAAAACCTGTACGACGTCCTACATGAGAAAGAAATAAATCTATAGAACAATATTAGCCAACCAATGCATTGAAACACAAAATTCAAAGATGAAAATAAATTATTTTCAAAGAAACATTAGAGTAAGGTGAACACATAATACGTACGATCATTATAACTTTTCAAATTAGTAATTATAAAAAAATAAAGTCGTTAAGTAATGTTAATTTCTTGCTTTTTCCCTTCTCTCACAGATGTGATGAAAAAGATAAGGCGATCGATCTTGAGAGGCAATCTCTGTATGAAAAGCAATAGGTTTTGCAGCAAGAACAGAAAAGGTTAATTCAATCACAAACCTTGCTCAATCAGAGAGAGGATCATCTTCTTAGTAAATCTCATGATCTAAATCGTCTTCAAAAAGAGTGTCCATGTTTATTTATCATTTTCCCATATCAAAACATAGTTTTTTTTTTACAATGTTACTGTTGTGAATTCGATTAACTCACACCAATACCTTTCTAGTGATTTCGGTAAAGCACACAACAAATGAAAAGTTTGGTCCTCATCTTCTATCTTCACATCAATGTTCGCCGGATCATCAATAATCTTATTGAATTCCTTAAGCTGTTCCACCACAGACTTGTTCTGAACCATACGAAAGAAGTACAGTTGTTGCTTCAATAACTGTTTATGTGTCAGGGACTTAGTCATGTATAACTTGTCAAGTTTGGCCCACATACTAGCTGCATGCACGTTTCTCTTTAGCCACTTCCCTCAGCACCTTGTCCGCAAGACACAAGATAATGGCACTCCTTGCTTTTCCATCCATCTCTGCCTTCTCATCGTCTGAGAGGTTAGCCGGCATACCCGCCACTCCTTTCAACGCCTCATCGCACTTCTGTTGAGTAAGTATTGCCCTAACCTTCACCTTCCACAACCCGAAGTCGTTACTCCCGGTGAACTTCTCAATCTCCCACTTAGAACCCATGATACCTTAATCGTTTGATCCTTGCCCCACGGTGGGCGCCAATTGTTGTGAATTCGATTAAATCACACCAATACCTTTTGATGTGTGGAACAATACGATTAAAGTAATCAACAATTGAGAATGACAATAATAATAATCAACACGAATAACCGCGAAAATGTAAAGGACACAAGATATTGTTTACCCAGTTCGGTGTTAATGAACCTACTCTGGGGGAAGGGCAACCCTCTTCGTTCCACTATCAATAGAATACTTGATTACAATGAAATCCCAATTGGGTTACAAGAATTAGAAATTCCCTAATTCTACCCAAGTCCTGAATTTCTTCCTGTGACCAAGAAATTCAATCAAAAAGTGTTTCCCAAGGTGATAGAATGTTTCTCCAACCCTAGAGTCTTCCCAAGATGTTACTCTATTAACCCTAGCCTTTTGTTGGCCTTAGAAACCCTAAAAACACACCCTGTACTCAAAAAACGCAAAACACCCACTTATATTCGCGTGGGCGCGCGACGCGCCAAGCAGAATCACCAGCACGCCAGCTTCGGGCGGGCGCGCGACGCGCTAGGAAAGCTGCGCGGCGCGCAGCTGGCAAATGCTCCAGTTTGCCAGTCTTGGGCGCCCTGGGCGCCTAAGACAGACCAAAACCAGTTTTTCCAAGTTTTCCTTCAATTTTCAAGGCAAATTCCAACAGTTACAATCAAGTATTACTATTTCTGTACTATTATCTTATTTATTTATATATATGTTTGAGAGTTTCTCTCTCGTGATCAATTTTCTTGGCGGCAGACTCTCACGGAATCAATTCCAGTGTGACAATCTCTCAATGAGTCAAATCCTACATGTCATCTATGTCCCGTCTCCTACTTAGTTTAATATAACATAGAATTTAGGAGCTTTCTTCAGCTCTCTCAATTTCAATGTGTCAAATTGTGGTCTGTATCTCTAATTTTAGGCAAAAACATAGTTTGTTTAAACAACGCGATTTGTTTAAACATCGTCGTGGCCAGTGGCGGTGCTGTATATGTTTTGAGAGGGTGCATATGCACACCCTCACATTTGAATAAATACCCACTGCATCCTATTGGAAAATGAAATTGCACCCCCTGATTTTTTACCATTGCACCTCTACTTGACTGTTGTTTGTTCCAAGATGGGGGCAATTTTCCATTACTATTTAGCATGGTGGAGCTTTATTAAATTTGGTCCCTTCTGTTATTTATGTTAATTTAAGTTGGTCATTATTATTAAATTTTGAGTTAATCTCGTCTAATTTTTTGTTAAATTTTGAGTTAATTTCATCTAAAACTTCCACTTGACACCTCCTAAGTTGTCCAGATATGCAATTTTGTTAGTTTAATCGATGATTTAAACCGAAATTTGACTAAAATGACTGAATTGAAATTTTTTAAACTTTAGGGGCCACAATAAAACCTAAAATAAACATAAGGGACAAAATATATAATTGATATTTTTTTTTACCAAATTACTTTTTTTTACTAAATTTTTTTTTTTGACAAAATATATATATAAAACTTCTTGAGTTTAGATCAATTAGTAAAATTACCGCATTATATATATATGTGTAGACCGAAGTTTGAATATGTAATTTTTCATATATTCACTTCAATGAATAGATTGTTAGCTACTAGACATACTTGACCAAACAAGAAAAACTCGCACCCCCTAAGTCAGGGTCTCGGCTCCGCCACTGATCGTGGCAGAATGGTCTTCGTATAGCTTCCCACTACCAGGGCTGGTCCCGACTATTTGAAGGCCCGACTTAAATGTTAAAAGTGGACCCTAATAAATATATAAAAACGGATTGAAAAATGTTGAAGTTGAATCGGAAAAAAAAGAGATAATTAGCAAAGTAGAAGAATTAGAATAGAAGAAAAATCGAAAAAACTGACTAATTAGCAGGGTCGTACCAATTAAATTAGAGGTCCGACTTTCAACGTAAAAGTGAACCCTTAATAAAAAAATTGTTATAAAAGACTAATTTTCTATTTAAATTGTAAATAAATAGAAAAAACTAATTTAACTAGCTAGGGGGTGCAAACAGAAATTCAGTGTAGCCTAGGGGTGTAAGCAGCAAATCAACATTCTAATTCAGTGGGTTGGGCTGGTGGAAGTAGTTGACGACTTACTGTTTACACCCCCAGACTACACTAACTTACTATTTGCACCCTAGGTAAAACAATTATTAAAAAAAAATTGAAGCTCCAAATATTTGGAGGCCCAGCTCTTTAGAGTTGTTTGCACCTCCCTAGGGCCGCCTCTACCCGCTACTATGGTTATAACATTACCTAAGGGTACAAAGATGTTTCTGTTTACCATATATCTTTAGCCTGCTCGTGGGGTCGACCTATTCGGGTTTCCTTGGAGGTTAGATCAATGCTTATTTTTAACTCCTTGAATAATTTAGCTTGCTACAACCTCTTATTTGTCCAAGGGTATCAAGGTATCCACCGTAATCCTAACCATATGTTCTGGTGAACAAATAAAGGGGTATAAACAGTAAATAAATTGGACCGTCGATAAAATAAGATAACCGAGCAATATCAAAATTTCTTCGTTGTCCGTCCGTTTTTCATCAATGTTACAAGTATTTATAGGGTACACAGGGAGAAAGATCTTCCCGCCCTTTTTCTTCGTTGGCCAATCCCACGTTCCTTCTATACATTTGATCACATGCCTATTTACAAGGTGATCATGGGGAGCGTGGTTTGAATATAATGGTTTCTTCTAAATCATGCTCCTAGTCGTACGGAAGGTGGAGATAAATGGGATAAATCATGGAAAAAATAGCAGTTATGGTGAAGGATCGGGAGATCATGGGATCGTGGGCAGCTCGCCCGTTTGATCGTGTCTCGCCATAAGGGATAGACGTCTCGCCCTCTATACCTCGCCTTTATGCGGAGTTGGGCTTGATATTTGCATATGTACTGGGTCGTTGATGTTGGGTTGTTGTTGTTTCTCAGGTCTTTTTCTTTGGCGTCTCTGGAACGCTTTTCTGTGCTGCTTTCCTCGCCTTTGATGTAACAATTGGCTCTTTTGACGACTTCCTGCATTGAGGTAGCGGGCTTTTGTGCTAGAGACTCGTTAAAGTGTCCAGCCTTCAACCCATTGTGGAAAGCTGCAACGAACATCTCTTGATTTGGATTTGACACGGTAATCGTTGCTTCGCTGAACCGAGCGAGGTATTCTCGAAAAGTTTCAGCGTAATTTTGGCGAATTGTGAATAAGCTAGTCGCTGTGACTTTGATGTGTTTGGTTCCAGAGAATTGGTGTATGAACTTCTTGTGAAAGTCAGCGTAACTTTCAATGGAGTTATTGGGTAAGTTCATATACCAACATAACACAACATCTTTCAAAGTCCCTGAAAGGAGTTTGCACCTTAGATGTTCTGGTGCCCCAATGATGGCAGTTTGAGTTCCAACAACCATCAAATGCTCCACAGGGTCTGTCTTACCATCAAAGGTTGGTAGGTGAGGTGATTTGAAATTATCTGGGACTTTGGAATCCTAGAGTGATTGACGAAGGGGCTGAGACTCAATGAGGCTTTCATCATCAGAATCCACGTTTTGTTCAGCATGTTCCTTCTCCATTGTGGTTACTTTCCTTTGCAAACTTCTGATCTCTTCCATTGCGGTTTACAGTGAAGGTGTTCCATGGTTAGCAGCCATGGTTTGATCTTTGCTTGCAGTTTCCTTTCTCTCTAAGTGGTAGGCTGGGAATCGTTTTACCGCAGCCTCACGGTGGGCGTCAAAATGTTCTGGTGAACAAATAAAGGGTATAAACAATAAATGAATTGAACCGTCGATAAAATAAGATAACCGAGATATATCAAAATTTCTTCGTTGTCCGTCCGTTTTTCATCAATGTTACAAGTATTTATAGGGTACACAGGGAGAAAGATCTTCCCGCCCTTTTTCTTCGTTGGCGAATCCCACCGCGTTCCTTCTATACATTTGATAACATGTCTATTGATAACACTAAAAATGCACTACTTATTTAATTAAATTAGTATAATATTTCTATTATTTTTATTTCATTTTCGTAGTTTTATTTTATAAATTATTACTGATTTCTGGTATTTTATTTAAACAGATAAAAAGCAAACGAATTGAATAAAGGAGCGAAAACGGATCAAAAGAAACCAAAAAAGACCCAACCCAACAAGTCACACTTGTGTGGCGCCTGCCACATCAATTGTGGCTCTCTCACACAGCTATATGAACAAGTAAGTGGCGCCTGCCACAATGCTTTATTTTAGGAGCATGTGGTGCATGCTTTATTGCATGGCACCTGCCACTGCTTTATTTCAGCAGTTGTTTCACAAGTTCCTAAAAGTATGGTGCACGTTCCTATAATTATAGCTCACGCATATACTCGACTGACTTACGAAGTGGGAAGAATAATAGAAAAAGTTGTTACCTCTTACCCCTATAAATACTGCTCCCTTATTCAGTTTTTGGCACTCTCTCTCGACGCTTACACACAATTTTATATTAAGAGCAGAGCAGTTATTATTAGTTTAAGCATTTTATTCCATTTCCAGTAAAAATTCCAGTGTACTTCGAGTCTTCGACGTTCCTGATTTTAATTCCAGTTGATTTATCTTTCAGGTTCTTATCTTTAAGTTTGTTTATTTATTTATTTACGTCAATTTGTTTAATTATGTCAATGGTTTTTTATCTAGTTATGATATCTTTATTTACAATTATGTCTAACTAATTTATTAAAACTGGAATGTGAAATTGAAAGCTGATTTGGATTCGGTAACTTGATTTGTGAATTTAATTTTCGAACTAGTTTTCTGTATCAGTTTTTAATTAAACGATAGACTATAATTTTGCACGACAGTGAAAATTAACTAAAGTGTAAGTCAACAGCGCGAAAGTGTGAGATTTATACTAGATAGTAAAAACATGACATTAATTTTAAACACCGCGACAACTCTTTAAAATTAATTAAACTATATTAGTTTTCAAAAAATATTTTATAAATAAATGCGAGAGCGAGAGTGAAGTATTTATTTCATATTCTATGATATAGTTCAATAGCGCGACGGCGTGAGGCCTATATTTTTAAACTAATATTGTTTTGTGAAAATTAGTTAAATTGAATTGCTTTTCAAAAAGTATTTTTATAAGTAAGTGTGAGAGCGAGAGTGAAGCGTTTATTTTATATCTATATGATATTAATCAATAGCGCGAAAGTGTGAGAAGCGTATCTTTAAATCAATTTCAATTTGTTAAAAAAGGTAAACTATTTCCCTAAATGCAATTTAATTACCGAATCCTTTGAAGCAACAAAAAGTAACATTCTAGTTTAGTTAAATCTAATTATTTAAATCAAATTTAGTTTTTTAAAAACCCCTTTCCAACTATTATTTAGCCTTAGATTTACATAGTAACATTAGATAACGATAAGCTCGACTTTTGGTCTCTGTGGGATCGATAATCTTTTATAACTACACGATACATCTGTGCACTTGCAGAAATATCGCATCAAGTTTTTGGCGTCGTTGCCGGGAACCAATTAAGTCGATATCGTAACTCCAGTGTTGCACCGTATAGACTAAGGCACTTTTATTTTTTTATTTATTTTTTATATATAATCTTAGGTGAATGGATTACCCATATTTTCTCTACGACTACCACTCCCAATATTTCGAGGAACCACAAGATTCCCATAAATCCGACCTCGAAATATTAATGGAGGATTACAATGCGACACTAACTTACTCTTGCCCAAATTACCTCTACAACTACTAGTCCCAACATTTTGAAGAACCGCAAGAATCCCATAATTTCGACTTCGAAACATTAATGGAGGATTTCGATGCGAAGTTAACTCACTCTAGACTAGAATCTATGATAGAGCACTTTGTAGAGATACAAAATGTCCAAAATGAAACCCTTAGGCAGCTGAATGATGCGGTTGAGTCCCTCGTGACTCACAACATGACATTGGAGACTCAAATCTCCTTGTTTGAACAAAAATCTCTAGGACCCTTCCTTGAGGAGAATGTGGATGTTGTAACAACCAGTAGAGAAAAACAAATTGAAAATCCTAAGGAGAGTGATGATGAGGTTGAAGAGAGTAATAATGAGGTTGATGAAAGTTCTGGTGAGCAAAGAGTAGAGATTGAGAAAAATCCACCGACACCACCCGAAAGGGAGATTGTCAGAGAGGTAGAGAAGGAAGCACCTTATGTTCTTCCTACTCCCTACAACCCACCGATCCCTTTACCCCACAGGTTTGTGAAAGCTGAGGTAAACTCCCAATTGAAAAGGTGTGTAGAGGTATTGAAAAAAATCAACACTGATGCACCTTTGTTTGAGGTCCTGCATAAAAAGAGAAAATTAGAGGACCATGGAACTAGGGAAATCATTGGTGTTAAGAAGGGGAGAATAGCCTTTGAAGTGGTGGATGAAAGAACTAAACCCAAACCTGAAAAGTTGATACTCATGATTGAGCTAGAACCACCACCGCACGTTCAGAAGCATGAACCACCCCACAGAATGAAGAAAAGAAAAGGTGACGGATATGGAAGATGGCTTGATAAGTGGCCATGGAAACTGAAGTTTATTAAAAGTTTGATCGGGAATCATTCTCGAAAGAACCATTATGAGTACTTACACTCATGAGTCGTCGAGCTACCGACTTTAAACAAAGCGCTGCGTGGGAGGCAACCCACGAGTTTTTAATTTAATGTTTTTGTTTTCATTTGTTTCAATTTTTAGCAAATAAAGAGATCAATCGCTTGACACCTATCAGCTTTGTACAGGCGTGAATCTCCAGGTTTCGCGCTCCATTCTTTCGCTTGAGTCGCAACATTGAGAGCAATGTTGGATTTAAGTTTAGGGGAGGAGTTTTACTACCCTTTATTTACTTTTCAGTCATTTCAATTTTTATCTAGTTTATGTTTCCATTCAAATAATAAAAATTAAATTGGTAGTGTTTCTCCAGTATTTTCCAAATTCTCCTTTTCTCGAGTCAATTTAAAAAAAATTCTAAAGATTTAGGATAAAAGCTCACATAGAAAGTATATAGGGACGAGAGGCTAAAATAAGTAAATTAGGAAATTTTATAACAAAATCGGTATTTTTTCAACACTCAGAAGTCTCCCTAGTTTGGATGTCAATTTGAATCCTCGTTATGCCAAAATCTCCTGATTCAAATTTGTGGATTCCTTAAGTAGTTTATTTATCCAGTCGAACACCATCTATAAGTCACACATTAAGTAGGCAAGTCAATGAATATAAGCGAATCATCCAATGCAATGAAAAAGCAAAAGGTCATACTGTGGTAATACGGTTAACCCTTGAAAAAAATTATATGGTTAATGCTTATGAAAAGGATACAAAAAATTTGCATCATCGAGCTATATTGCGACAAAGAAAAGAAAGAGATGAATAATGACGCTAACCGGCTTTCTTACCATGTGTGTGACATAGATAAAGGGTCTTAATGTGATTGTCTAGAATGAAAAAGGATAAAACAAAGGAGAAGATCTAGATTTTAGTACAAACGGCATGATCCAAATTCGATATTCATAAGAGGGAGAACTTTGTGTGTCGATACAATACCCTTCTTGGTTGCATTTGCACCTAATTAATTATTCTTAGCTGATTTGAATTTCTGGTCACATATGAGTACTTGTGATGTTGTTTTTCTCTAAATCTGTGTGTGTGAATTGCTTCTCATGTTAAAATGTTTTCTACATGCAAGCTAAATTGCTTGAGGACAAGCAATGATTCAAGTTTAGGGGAGTTTGATAACACTAAAAATGCACTACTTATTTAATTAAATTAGTATAATATTTCTATTATTTTTATTTCATTTTCGTAGTTTTATTTTATAAATTATTACTGATTTCTGGTATTTTATTTAAACAAATAAAAAGCAAACGAATTGAATAAAGGAGCGAAAACGGACCAAAATAAACCAAAAAAGACCCAACCCAACAAGTAACACTTGTGTGGCGCCTGCCACATCAATTGTGGCTCTCTCACACAGCTATATGAACAAGTAAGTGGCGCCTACCACAATGCTTTATTTTAGGAGCATGTGGTGCATGCTTTATTGCATGGCACCCGCCACTGCTTTATTTCAGTAGTTGTTTCACCGGTTCCTAAAAGTATGGTGCACGTTCCTATAATTATGGCTCACGCATATACTCGACTGACTTACGAAGTGGGAAGAAAAATAGAAAAAGTTGTTACCTCTTACCCCTATAAATATTGCTCCCTTATTCAGTTTTTGGCACTCTCTCTCGACGCTTACACACAATTTTATATTAAGAGCAGAGTAGTTATTATTAGTTTAAGCATTTTATTCCAGTTCCAGTAAAAATTCCAGTGTACTTCGACGTTCCTGATTTTAATTCCAGTTGATTTATCTTTCAGGTTCTTATCTTTAAGTTTGTTTATTTATTTATTTACGTCAATTTGTTTAATTATGTCAATTGTTTATTATTTAGTTATGATATCTTTATTTACAATTATGTCTAACTAATTTATTAAAACTGGAATGTGAAATTGAAAGCTGATTTAGATTCGATAACTTGATTTGTGAATTTAATTTTCGAACTAGTTTTCGGTATCAGTTTTTAATTAAACGATAGACTATAATTTTGCACGACAGTGAAAATTAACTAAAGTGTAAGTCAACAGTGCGAGAGTGTGAGATTTATACTATATAGTAAAAACTTGACATTAATTTTAAACACCGCGACAGCTCTTTAAAATTAATTAAACTATATTAGTTTTCAAAAAATATTTTATAATTAAATGCGAGAGCGAGAGTGAAGTATTTATTTTATATTCTATGATATAGTTCAATAGCGCGACGGTGTGAGGCCTATATTTTTAAACTAATATTGTTTTATGAAAATTAGTTAAATTGAATTGCTTTTCAAAAAGTATTTTTATAAGTAAGTGTGAGAGCGAGAGTGAAGCATTTATTTTATATCTATATGATATTAATCAATAGCGCGAAAGTGTGAGAAGCGTATCTTTAAATCAATTTCAATTTGTTAAAAAAGGTAAACTCTTTCCCTAAATGCAATTTAATTACCGAATCCTTTGAAGCAACAAAAAGTAACATTCCAGTTTAGTTAAATCTAATTATTTAAATCAAATTTATTTTTTTACAAACCCCTTTCCAACTATTATTTAGCCTTAGATTTACATAGTAACATTAGATAACGATAAGCTCGACTTTTGGTCTGTGTGGGATCGATAATCTTTTATAACTACACGATACATCTGTGCACTTGCAGAAATATCGGATCACCTATTTGCAAGGTGATCATGGGGAACGTGGTTTGAATATAATGGTTTCTTCTAAATCATGCTCCTAGTCGTACGGAAGGTGGAGATAAATGGGATAAATCGTGGAAAAAATAGCAGTTATGGTGAAGGATCGGGAGATCATGGGCAGCTCGCTCGTTTGATTGTGTCTCGCCATAAGGGATAGACGTCTCGCCCTCTATACCTCGCCTTTATGCAGAGTTGGGCTTGACCTTTGCATATGTACTGGGCCGTTGTTGTTGGGCCGTTGTATGGATCATCAAATAATGTTTGGGCTTTTGCTAAATACACCCTTTATATTTACACCCGGTCCACCATATATGCTTGAACACCCATTAACTTTATTGGTATTTAGAGATGAATAATTTCACATATACTACAAGTAATACAAAAACATAGATTTAATTAATCAACTGATAAATTAATTAGAGAAATTATGAAGTTATAAAGTATAGATTACCCCAATATGGTTTGATAAATAATATTCTAAATAATAATAATAATAATAATAATATTTTGATAATCAAAGTTCGGGATACCTGGTTGATTTTCCATATAGAGGAAGGATATGAAGCAGCAACAAGAGGAAATGATGTCAGAGATGATCGTGAATCGCGATCCAAGAAACGTCCAAGAAAAGATGATATATAGAGAGCGATGGAAGGGGATATTTCTTGGGTAATGAATTACCAATGAGGCATTATGCCACAGACCCGTGTCGTGGGTAAATTTCATTTAGTCAAGGTGAAGTCATGGATAATAGAAAAAATGACCATGTGTACAGACTGATTTTCTTGTAGTGTTTGGTTCAATTTTTAGGAGGGGAGATGAGGGTAGCAAAATAACATATAAACTCAGCTTTTGCTTCTCCAAATTGGAGGGAACGGGAAGAAAGGAGAAATGTATTATTATAATTTTACATTTTTTTGTTGGTACATTATAAAAGCAGAGGAAGACACAAGAAGAAAAGAAAAAATTAGGCTTTAGGGTAGGCCTCCGTTAGAGTGTCAGACAAGAGAAGCTGCTTCAAATCATTAGGCGGAGCCTCCCACATGGTAAGTTTCGCGTCATTAGCCGATCCCAACTTGGCGAAAAAATCAGCACAAGCGTTTCCTTCTCTCAAGGTGTAAGATAAGGTGATATCCCAATCTAATTTTAGAAGCTCTTGTATGTTAGTTACGTCGGCATAACAATGGTAGCTACTATACCCTTTAAGAACGAGATCCAACACAGTTTGCGAGTCAGAATAGCAATAAAGATGACAATAACCGGATCCAAATCAGTCTAGGAGGATTATCAATAGGAGTCCTTTGAAGACACACCCTAATAAGGTTAGCAAGCTTATTAGATTCAGCTACAATGTGGAACAACTGCATATTTTCATTACCAACACAAACAATGTTTCTAGCCCTCCAATTCCACCAAAGACCGGCTAGAAAAATGGGAGTTTCATTCCCACTAGAGTAATTCCGCAGCCAAACCTCTGGGTCTGAAGAATGAAAGAAAGAGGCAGACTGGAAACCCAAAGAATTCCAAATTCTTTTAGCAATAGGACAATCTCTGATACTATGTAAAATAGTGTCTTCACTATTAGAACATCTCGGACAAATATCATAGGGTGCTAGATTCCGAAGACGCAGCAAACATAGAGTAGGAATTGCATGATTGAAAACACACCAGATGAAGAATTTAATCTTCTCAGAAGCAACAAGATTCCAAATCCAAGACAAATAAATATTGTTACGTGCAAATCCTCTTTGGTGAAGCAATCAGTTATAACCAGATGCCACAGAATAAACATCATTCAAATCATGGTTCCTAGGGCTGGAAATGAGCCGAGTCGAGTCGAACTTGCTTAAGCTCGACTCGACTCATTTATTTAACGAGCTTAATGTTCAACTCAAGTTCGACTCGTTTGGTTCATGAACCAAGTTCAACGAGTTAATTATCGAATCGAATCGAGTCTCGAACTATTTTCGAGTTGGTTCGGTTCATTGTCATCCCTAGTATAAACTTACTATCATATATAAAATAGTGGTTTGATACTTAAATCAATCATGCTATAACCAATTCTTTCATTTTGTATGATAAAGTTGTAGTGTTATATTGTGTTTCATCGAGATAATATTGTAATGTGGACTTGAATTGTCCACATATATTACTACATATGATACTCACTGATCACTATGAAAGTAACAAATACATTGTGTACAAAAACTATCTTTAATAAGAGCTTTTTATTGGTCTCTTATACAAAAAAAGCTTACTATTATATATATCGAGTTGCTCATGAACCAAACGAGTCGAACTATATATAGCTCAAGTTCAACTCATTTATTTAACGAGCTTAATTTTCAACTCAAGTTTGACTCATTTGGTTCATGAACCAAGTTCAACGAGTTAATTATCGAATCGAGTCTCGAACTATTTTCGAGTTGGTTCGGTTCATTTCCAGCATGGTTCCAAATAAAACAATCGGTAATGTCATTACTAAGAATAAGATGATTATTCATGACTAAATCAGTAATGTCAGGCGACATAATTGTGTATAAGATATTTAAATTCCAATCATCATTTATGAGAATATATCTCTAAATCGAAGCTGAGTATCTTGGATTGCTACATAATTCACTTTACTACACAAAGGTTCCTTCAGCAGCCAAGGGGAGTACCAAAGAGAAGAATTTTCATCCCGATACGATATTTGTACCTGTCTTGAAGAACAATTTTAGCTTTTGAAATAGCGTTCCAAATGGGAGAACCATGACTTCTAGGAGTGCTGAAAAAATACTTGTTGCTGAGGTATTTGTCTTGAATCATACGAACCCACGGTTTATTGCAATTATGTTGGATATCCCAAACCAGCTTGCCCAACATAGCAGTATTTGTTTCCCTAGCAAGTCTCACACCCAATCCTCCATCTTTCTTAGTTTGTGTGATATAATGCCAACCAACCAAATGAATTCCATTATTAGAATTACCCTTCCAAATGAAGTTCCTGGTCAACTGATCTATTTCAGAGCAAATAGTTGAGGGGAGCCAGCTGATTTGCATGTAATAAGTAGGGATGGAATTCAACACTGATTTGGCTAAAGTAACACGGCCAGGTTTGTTAAGGAATATGTTCTTCCAAGAAGCTAATCTACTATTAAACTTTTCTAAAATAAAATGATAATCATCCTTCTGAACTCTACCAGTAATCATTGGGAAGCCTAGATATTTACCTAAGGCATTAGTACTACAAATACCCGATAGAGAAGTAAGTTTATCGAATTTCCTTCTTGGAACACACCCTTAAAAAAAAGAGCCCGAGATTTAGTACAATTGATCTTTAATCCTGAGGCTTTACTAAAGTTGTTGAACAAGTTAGCCATAACTCTTCCTTGACTACAAGTAGCCTTAGAAAAGAGAAGAATGTCATCTGCAAAAAAGAGGTGAGCAAATTTAGGCCCATTTTTAGAAATTTGAATGGGTTTCCAAGAGTTATTCTGCACAGCCTTAGAGATAGCCAAAGATAATTTCTCCATACAAAGAACAAAAAGGTAAGGAAGAGGGGATCCCATTGCCTTAGACCCCTAGTTGGAGCAAAATTGGGAAGTCTCTGGCCATTCCAAATCAAAGATAAGGTAGATGAACACACGCAATGCATAATCAACTTTATAGTTAAAGGCGGGAAGTCGAAATCCTGAAGGCAAGACCTAAGATAATTCCAATCCACATTATCATCAACTTTCTCAAGGTCAATCTTATAAGCAACAACCCCTTTTTCAGCTTTAGACTTATTCATATTATAAATAACTTCTTGGAGAATGATGGCATTATCACTTGTCCCCTTACTAGGGAGAAAACCACTCTGAAATGGGCCAATAATACTATCCAACATAGGTCTCAATCTATTTACTAAAATCTTAGTGATGAGTTTATAGAGAGTGTTACATAGGCTTATCGGTCTAAAGTCCTTAAAATGTTTCAGACAGTCCTCCTTCGGTATCATGGTATCAATAACATGGTTCTATCCACCATTTATATCCGCGTCTCAAGCCTACGACACTTGGCGTGAGGGGGTGTGTTAAGAAGTCCCACATCGGTTGCGAGATGCCCTGAGTATATATGTGTTTATAAAGTAGAGACAATCTATTCCTTACAAGCCGGTTTTGTAAGGATAAGTTAGGTCTGAAACATAATTCTAAGATGGTATCAATTTTTGACCGAGCCATCCACCGTTTATATCCGCGCCTCAAGCCGACAGCACTTGGCGCGAGGGGCTGTGTTAAATAAGTCTCACATCGGTTGCGAGATGGCTTAAATATGTGTTTATAAAGTGACGACAATCATCACCTTACAAGTTGATTTTGTAGAGATGAGTTAGGTCAAATACTCAATTCTAAGAGTTTTATTGAGTTAGAAGAATTGTCAAGACCGAATTTTTTTTTTTTAAACGGATCAATTTTTTTATCAATAGATAAAATGATTTGTGTTGAAGAGTTGTAGTTCAACTTAGGTGTAAGAAGGTAAATTAGTTTTATAATATCTCTTCTCCCGTTACGAACCAAAAATATATTTAATTAAAATTTCTCAAATTATCCTCAAATTGACGGAGCAATTTAGTTTTTAAGTTGTTTTTTTTTTTTGTCAATTTATCTATTTTTTGATTTAGTGACAACTTCGGTCTTTACGTACTGCACCCCTATCAATTGAATTATGTTTGTGGGATAAATGTTTGTCAATTTAACTCTCCATTAAATTAAATATTTTTATATAAATAAAATATTCATCAAAACCATTATACACATATATTGTCTTTTTTTGGGTACAAAATGAAGTAACAATAAATGTCACAAGAAAGGGGTTTTAAATTGTGACCCTTTTTAAATTAGCTATAACTTTTGTTATATAACTCAAGACATTATTTCTCTTAAGAGGTTAGTTATTAGTTAACAAGGACCAGAAAACTCTGGATAAAATAAATAGTATTAAAGTAAGGACCAAATGTTTATGGAGAAATGGTAAAGACAATAACTAAAAAGTAAATGGACTAGAAGATTCTACATAGTTAGAGTACAATTAATAAATATCAACGATCAAAGAACTCTGGAAATATTTAGTTAGTTGGTTAATGTGAGTGTGTGTTTTAAGAGTGATGAAGATGCAATAGAAGAGAAATAACACACATAGAAGGTATCATGCTTCATCCCATGTGGGTTAATCCAGTCCTCACAAATTTGTGATCATTTTCCACTAAGATGCTCAACTTAGAACCTTCTGTTTGGCACCACCTTCTTTAATCACTACTGAATCAAATAAACCTTTATATTCTTGCGCCTCAACAGGCTTACAAACTGTTTTTCTTCACTCGAAAAGACTTTTACAAATTCACTCAATCTAACATGAAAGAAAGACTTGAGAATGGTTACAATGAGTATGATGATTTGTTTGGAAATTTGGATTCTCATAGCTCGTGAATGAGAGTGATTAATAACAATTACTATTTGTTTTTCATAAATATATTGATGAAACTTTGAGCTTGCTTTGATGAAGAGTTTATGACTTGTTTGTAATTTGCTTGAACAAGTGCTTTTGATGAATTCTTTGTGTAAACTCTCAGTTTTTTCATGAGGAGCATCTTTTGTATTTATATTTATAGGCATAAATGGTCATAGGAGTAGCGAATGAGAGAGATTTTAAAAACAAATTCGCTTAGACATATCACTTGAGTTGTTTACTCCGCATAGTGCATTATGGTTGCTGCATAATTGAGTGTAGCACACAACTCTGTGAGAACTTGTGTTGGAGGATTGCTGCAAATACTCGAACAAGAAGATGAAGATGGACATGATGATGGTGCACATATATTCCAAAGCGTGTGTATCACACTAATAAGCTTTAGGTTCAATTTGCCCCCACCAGTTTATGCAAACCATATGCAAATGGGTTAACCGACGAATCCCCTTCAGGATACTTGGGAAACTTTGACAAGAATTGCACACACATATCAAGTATATTGATCAACAATAGTTTACAGAATAAAGTTTCTTCAATAACTCTTGTGCACTAGAGAAAAGGAAGAATGATTTAGAAATATTTTAGGCAAAATTTAAACTCATGTGAACATGATTCTTGGATGTAATTTTGTGCCTCATGAGTATCTCTATTTATAGAGAAACTCATATCATTTGATGAAGGGAAACAATCTTTGAAAGATATCATGCAATGTTAATATGAAGTAGTGCTATGATTCACTCTTGTTATCAAAAGGTTCCAAGACTAAACTAAGAGTGTGTTTGGATGGGGGAATGTTTTGAGGTAATGTAATGTTTTGAGGGAGTTCAAATTATTTGAGGTAAATTCCATTGTTTTTATGATAATTTGAAGAATTTTCAAAATGATGGAATTTTATGAAGTATTTTGTTCAAGTTAAATTTAGAGAATTTCAAATGACACATAAAACCTAAGAATTTTAAATTACTTCATTGTTAAAAAAATTTAAATTTTGCATTTTGGTCCTCAAATTTTCAAAAAATATCAAATTGACCCCAATAAATTTCCAAAAAATTGTAAATTGACCCCTGAAAATTTTCATAATTATAATTTGACCCCTTAAATTATTGAAATTTACAAATTCACCCCTATTTCCAATTTTCGAATTTGGCCAAAAAAATAAAATTTATAAAAGTTGCCCAAAAATGATGACAATGAATTTTTTTATTACTCCATCTAAACAAAAGAATTGAGAAATAAAAGTAATTTAATTGAATCATTTGAATTACATAAAATTCTAAATTCTTTAAAATTTCTCAATTACCTTCCAAACACACTCTAAGAGGCACTTTATTTCAAACGATGCAAGTATATTTTGGAAATTCTCCCACAAACTCATCCATAATGAAGGAGATATTTCTTTCAGGAGTGTAACACTTTACTTCTAGCTAACCATTGCATGTGTTTGTAATACTCATCCAAAACAATATCTTTGAATGACCATAATATTATCGTTAACATGTTTCTCACAAAACACATTAGTAGATAGAAAGATAATTATAATTAAAATTAATTAATAAATTTGTTATCTTTAAAACATAAAATACATATATTGTCTTTAATCCTCACTTGCACGTATTGCAACAATTCTAAGATATTGAATTGCCCTTTCAAAAAAAACAAATTGCCATTTCACAAATTTAAGAGACTAAAATGTTTTGACCTTGCAATTTCAATGACCAAATTAGTGACACGATGTAATACAATACAAAACAAAAAATTGTATGGATGCAATCGTTCATTACTTTTTCTTTTCTTGCTTTTTTTTCCAACACATACTATTTTATAGCTCAAGACTTGACCGACCTATTTCCCTCATCAACAACTACAATTACAAGAAATGATGAACTTGAACAAGTTCAAGATATGTCAAAGTGTGACCTAGATGTTTCCAAAACAACCAAGGGCAGAAAATAAATAGTGACTTCATTTGAAAAGATTCCGGAACCCATTAAATATTGTTAAGGCTTTTAATTCGCCGGTCCTCATATCCCTCAGTCTTCTTCGCAGTATCTGCAATTAATATTCAAAATTAGTTAGCTTTAGTGACAAGCAACCGTTGTAAATAACAATCAGTGACTTTATAGAATCAGGATTAGCATTAAGAAATGAAATTTGATTTTGTATGTAGAAATTGTAATCTTACATATTGAGCACGAAATAGTATTCTACGTTCGCTAGTACACAAGTCCACGGCTAGCTGCTTTAGAAAGAGTCTTCGGTTGAGTTGTTTCGGAGAAGTCACATCCAAATCTAGTGATCCACTTACCTGCAAATCGATCAAAGGGAAACAACTAGGATTATAACTCGCTATTGGCAACTTACTTTTTGAATCAATTTAAAGGTTCTTTATTAAAGTGTTTCTTTGCCTGTAAGAACTTGTTGTATTTTGAGATACTAGATTCACAGCTATCTAGTATGAATTGAAATGCTTGCTCCTCTATTTCTGGATATCTGAAGTCCTTCTTCGAGGTAGTTTTATTTGATGCGGCAGCAGCCATCTGTCAAAAGAATCACACATATGGTTATACAACATTCGAGGAAGTGTTCACAAAGATAATAAGTGGCGTACCTCTTCAAATTTTCCTCTCATGCTTGAAGGACTAACAGCTAAATAAGCATAGGCCATTAACTCCAATGGCCAACCAGTAACCCTTAATGGAAAACACTGAGATCTGACAAAAATAGAACAACTCAAGTTAGTAACAAGTTCAATCATGAAAGGTATAGTAACTATGAAAGTTTAGGGACTCACCCTGATAATCCATACTTCTGCAACAGTTCTAACTTCTCCGTATAGGACTCATCGGATTTCTTGAGTGACAGTGACAGCTCAACTGAATCGCTTGGATTTGTGCCCTCCTTTGGAACAAATCCATATGATAACAGAAGCTCCCCATTTGATTTTTTTCCATATGAAATAAACACCTGCATAATTTGATACAAGAAATCTCAGACGGTGATGACTTATATGGAAATTTGCATTTCATTTACCTAGGTACTTAATTGTTTTATCCTATGTTAATCTAATTTAACAAATTCCAACTATCAATTTATGTTTACCTGCTCACCTGGTTGATAGGGACGATCGGTCGTAAAGACAATTCCCTTTGTCGATTTATCATAATCCAAAAATGTCTCCACCTAAACCAATGAAAATAATTAGTACAGTTTTCAACTTGTTGAAGAAAACTTGCTAGGAGTTTTGTTTGGAAGAGACCATACCTCACAACTATGATTCAGCATATCTGCCCAAGGAACCAAGGCAACCTTTCCATTCATTGAGGGTAACCGAACCTACACAGTACCAATATCATGGATTATATATTTTGACAATCCGCATTTCTCTTCAAATATGAAACAGAAAAATAAGAGAATATAATTTTGTGTCATTTCATCTACCAGATTGACTCACCATGCGGGAAAAAAGAATGCCAAATGACCATTTGAAGGACTCAATGTTGAACACCTGAAAGTCATAAATATAATTGTTTCAGATTCACAACTAACTTTCTGAAACTACTGATACTTGTCATGTTCAATGGGAGGTAATTACCTCTTCAGGGAAGAAATCGGGGTACTTGGAAAATATTCTGGCCCTCATATCATTGTATCTGGGGAACAAATGAGAAGCATGCTAGTTATAGCAATAATCGGATCATTCAATCAAAAAAGCATGTTAGATTAAGGCATTATACTAAAAAAGAAAAATGAACAGACAAGAAGTCGCTGAAGCTATACTAGGACATACGTTCCAATAACATTATCAGTCCTTTCAATTGCTCTCTCCCGAATCTGCGAAGCTTCCAAGTAGCGATCTAGTTCGGCTTGTGACCTGAAATGACAGAAATTAACTGTATAGGAAATTTTTGAGAGTAGACCCTTTTACAAAGACATAAAAGAATTCGTGATAATAGCAATTTAATTCAAGTACCAGTAAAGAAGTGAGTAAGGTTGACGAGGTAAGGCTGATATATAACTGAACCATCTTGAAGATTTCATGAGGCTAGCTTCACTTATAAGGTAAGTTGCAAGCAATGGCCAATCCGGCACTGAATTCTTTTTCAATACTTCACCAGCTTCCGGGCAGCTCCACTCCTGATGATAACAAAAATACAATCAACAGAATCATAAATCACCAGACAACAAAAGGAACCAAATAAAGTTAATTAAGCGCTTATGTATAAAGGTATTTTGATAACGGAAGATAAAACAAGGTAAAAGTAAAAAGAGATTATGAAAAGAAGGTTTATTTACAGAATCAGGAGTGATGACAAGTGAAGGAGGAACGAAGAGAAGTTTCTCTCCTTTTCTAATATTGTTCAAAGCAACAAGTCCTCTCTCTCCCACATCAACTTTATCAATGGCCATTTTCTGAGATGGAAGACCTGACTCTGAAAGCCATTTCTCAAGAGAAGATGAACTTTCAAGTGAATCATTCTCACAACCCCATGGAATAGTTTCCATAAATGCTGTGGTTTGAGTTGAAGATACAACAAGAGAGACATGGTTGTTTCTTCGTGAGAGATGTAGTTGTTGACAGAGACCAAGATGGGTTGTTCTGTTAATTGTTGAGTTAAAAGAAGGAATAAGAGTGGTTGTGTTGGTGAACATCATCATCATATTCATCCTTATCCCTCAAGCTTCAACCATGGCTGTTTTCAGTAAATCAAAAAAAACGTTACCTTATCTACTTGACACAACTGTAGCTATAGTTCTGCTGCTACTTTGAGTAGTTATGAGAACACCACGTGGTCCCAATCCCATCTTTATCATTCTTCTAATTTTACAAATTAAGTATGTTTTAGCTATTTTGATAAATTCAGGACAAAATTGAATATTACGCTAGGAAATCTGTAAATTTTTAGTTTATATAATTTTATCCACATTTATGTGTTTTTTTTGTCATGTAGTCTAATGACTAAAAATTATATCCGTAAATAAGTGGGATGATCGGGGTCGAACCCTGGCTACGTGCATATATAATTGTCCTACCAATTGAGCTAAAAATAAATTGATTTATAGTAAAAAATTTGATCCCATAAATAAACATGTGGTTAGGGGTTTGAATCATATATCTCCGCTGGAAACAAAGTGAATCCATTTCCCTGTGGGTGTGGGCTATGCGGTTTGAAAATGAATATGGTGCTAACAGTAGCTAAACCCAATCTCCTCTCTTGTAACTTCCCCACTCTCAAAACCAAAAATTCAATTCAACCTCACAAAACAACATTGTTTACCTCTAAATGTTGTTTCAGACAACTCAGTAGTAGTTCCTTCAAACCTCCCTTTGCTGCATCATTTCAAAGAAAGAGCAGTATCATTATTTGCAAAGATTCCAACAAAGATAGCAGCAACAATGTGGAGGAAGAAGGAAAAAGAGATTGGACAACCTCAATTTTGCTTTTTCTTTTATGGGCTGCACTTATCTACTATGTTTCTTTTCTCTCCCCAAACCAGACACCGGTAATAATAATAATATTTTTTTTTTCTTTTTAAGTACCAAAACAACATTAGAACAATCTTCAATATACTTATGTTTTTTTGTTTTTTTTTTTTTTAATAATTGTTTAGTCAAGGGACATGTATTTCTTGAAAAAGTTGTTGAATTTGAAAGGAGATGATGGTTTCAGAATGAATGAAGTGCTTGTAGCTGAATGGTATATAATGGGTTTGTGGCCTTTGGTATATAGCATGCTGTTACTTCCCACAGGAAGGAGGTATTTCTCAATTTTCTATAATCCATTCTCATATCAGTTATTATTATGACCTTCACCTGTTGGATTAAGCTTTCATAATTCTTGTCCCTCACATAACTGTTTAGGGTAGGGACCCTTTTAATGATCTATTTATTTCCCATAGATGAAGGTTCATGTATCAATTTTTGAGTAATCATGCTATTTTGTGTTAATTAAAAACTAAATTTTTCGGTTGAGGATGATTATGTCTCGAGCATTTTATTTATTTTAGTCAAAATTTTAATTTCGGTAAAGAACTTAATTAAGCACTTAAATACATGCAATTTCTATAGTCCAAGAGAAAATATTGTAAAATTGTTTTCATATAAGCTATCATGTAGAGCTTATTAAACTTAGATGAAAACAACTTTTGACATATTATAAATTGTTTTCATAAGCTCTCCCAATTCCCAAACATCTTGTCAAGTGCTTATGTCGGTAGATAAATCTGGATAAGTCCGTTCATAAGCAAATCCAGATGTAGCCATAGTATATTTCTTTACAGCATGCCTGACGCCATCCATCCTTTTAATCAATCATATTGGTAAACCATCGAAATATGAGCATTGATGGTGAACTTAGAAATCCATGATGTAACATTCCACCCTTGCTTTAGGGTGAGTTCAACACAGTTTTAATTCAGGATAAATACAGTTCTTGACCTCTTTATGATCTGTGGAGTTTTAACTTAGTTTCAAGATTAATAACACTCGCCTCCTTTGAGCTTTCTGAAAGTCAATTCTTAACCTTACTATGTTAACAATGTTACTGATTTCAATTATCAGTTGAAGAATTTTACAGCTTCCATATGCAACATATTTTGCATTGGTATTCTTACTATTTAATAATTCCTGAAGCTGATTTCTTCCCTCTACTTGTTGTTCTCCAGCTCAAAAACCAGTGTTCCTGTATGGCCCTTCCTGTCACTTTCATTTTTTGGCGGCATTTATGCACTTCTTCCTTATTTTGTGCTCTGGAAACCTCCACCACCTCCTATTGAAGAAGCAGAACTTAAAACATGGCCATTAAATTTTTTGGAATCAAAAGTCACTGCATCGGTAATTTCTCATCCCAGCGTTATGTTGCATGGTTGGTGATTTTTGTTCAAGTTAATGAATAACTTCCATATTGTAGTTACATTCTTACTTCTGGAGAAAACCTAGATATTTTTATCTCGTAATCTTTTTCCTTATGAATATGTTACTTACCTCAACTTCATATCAGATATTGCTTGCTTCGGGGATAGGCATCATAATTTACGCTGGTTTAGCTGGGGAAGATGTATGGAAAGAATTTTACCAGTACTGCAGGGAAAGCAAATTTGTAAGTTCAGACTCAACTTCTCAAATAGTAATGTAACGCCTGTCTTGTGTTTGTATTCATTGTTATAAGTTTTGGCAATGCCGTCTACTTGCCTAATATTTCTATGTTGGCCTTCAATAATTCAATCAACAATTACTAGTCTACTAGAACGTAGTTAGTTATATTGAGCCAAATTTGCAAGGTACTAAAAGCTGGTTTTCATGTCGCAGATCCATATCATGTCCATCGATTTTACTTTACTCTCGACATTGGCACCATTTTGGGTATACAATGATATGACTGCTAGAAAATGGTATATTCATTAGCATTTGAACTTTATTTTGATTTTTACTTAGAGATCCTAGTCCCGATTACAGTATATGACAGACATTTAATGCTAGTTCATTATGCAGGTTTGACAAAGGTTCTTGGCTTCTTCCAGTATCATTGATACCATTGCTGGGGCCTGCTTTATACATTCTCCTACGGCCCTCGCTATCAACCTCTGTCATTGCACAAACTCCTGTTGAATCGGAATAGATCCATCTGATACCACCGATGAATAGGAGGAACATACATTTCTACTGCAAAAACCATTGAAATTCATTGTTGAATTTGGTTAAGAATGACAGCTTCATTCTACCAAGTCCACAACATAGTTATAGTAGCTCACCACATTTTCAGTAATCCATAACACTGTTGAAATCCATCATTTTATTTTTAGGCATAATCTTTGCAGAAACTTCTTTTCTTCTTTTGCTGTATGTAAGAGAAAAGTTCAAAGTCTACATTTTTATTAGCTTGGATGAGATCCAATTTGGAAGAAAAAGCATTTTTACTAAGTATTGTTCTGAAATCCTTGTAACTTAATTTACACAAATATTTATTTAAAAAATTCAGTTATTATAAAATTCTCAATATTTCTTTTCCATAAATGCTTGTTAAGAATTAATCCAAACCTTACTCTAAATAAATTAGTTTGTTAGTTGGTCCAGTGGTAATTGGTGTTGGACTTAGTAGAAGGGATCATGGTTCGAACTCCCGCAACGGCGATCAAGAGGGGACTGAAATCACTTGATGCCAAAATTGAGCTGGATACTGGTGGTGGAAAAAAAAACTAATTCATCTTCCAGAAAAATTCAAAAATAATCGTACCATTCAATAGAATTTAACGTTCAATAAAGATGTCACTCAGGTTGTCTTTCAATTTTTGATGTCACTCAGATTTTCTTTCAATTTTTTTATTGTCTCCTCCAACAACAGAAACGATTTCGGGTGATTTGTTGAATACTCTCTCCGGTCACTATTATAAGCAAAAAATCACTTTTTAGATTCATTAAAAAACGGATATATTTGGTCTATAATATGGACTAGGTACATGATATTTTCAATGAACCTAAAAAGTGATTTTTTGCTTATAATAGTGGCCAGAGGGAGTATGTGATGGGGGGGAGTATGTGATGGGGGCGGGACGGTGGAGCTAATCGCAACTAGGTGATAGAATCATGTAAATGCATTGTTGATACTGCACATACTTTAACTAAGGCGGCCTCTTTTTCATCTGAGTTTCCACATTTTTTATTATTTACCAATTGTATTACTTCTATTGCTGAGATGAGTTTGTTTCTATAGAAAAATAACATTAACCAAAAATAAAGCAATTTCATGTTAGTCGAGTAATTTTATAATTTGACTAGTTCCATAAACCTGCCTAACAGGATGATAAAACCTGACCATTAACATAACTTTTTGAGCTAGCACTTCATATCATAGGTGGAAACATCACTAAGTGAAAGCATACAATTTCCAGTCTAATATCGTTTAACCTCACACATAAAAAAAAAACATCAATGACGTGTGTATTTCAAGTTAAATAACAGCTCATATTTGACTATCAATGTCATTCATGTTGCATGACTATATATATCACTATCAGCATATTAATTACAAAGAAATACGGCACAGTCTCGACAGCAACCGTTATGCTGAGTATGTCTTTGGTATGCCATGTGTTTTACATGTCACTAACAGTGAAAACATATCAACCATATTGAAGGGGGAAAATTGAAACTCAAACATAACATACAATCTGCAATAGATAGTACATTGACATAGACGTTAGATAATCATGCATACAACTTCAGAAGATCATCATTGAATTTGGCTTTCAGCTGTTCTCTCTTCAACTTGAGAGCAGCAGTAACTAATCCAGATTCAGGTGTCCATGGATCCGCCAACAACTTAATCTTTGCAGGAATTTCAGTTTTTTGCAGCTTTGCAGCTTTTGCAGCCTGAAAAGAATAAAGTATTATTAACCATATAAGGATCATTAAACTTGCAATGCAGTTTACATTGTTACAACGTATAATAAATAAAACCCATTTTATGGTTTGGCTGATCTAAAACATCATTTCTACAAAGTTTGTTCAACAAGAACAGCTTAATTTGGAAATAATCAAAGGCTCACAGCTTGGACAGGTCAACGTCAACCAGAAGATCACAAACCTCAAATATATCTTAAACTTGGGCATTTCTTCAATCAATAATTCAACATATATTTAATGTGGCAACTGGTTATCGGTTATTTCAATTATAACATGGTGTTATTTTTCCTTTTTCCTTTTTGATTTTGTGCATTCCTTCATCAAATTTATCTTGTTCTTCGGAGTCATTCTAAAAAAATGATAGTATATATGACTTATAAGGCCATAACCAAATATTATGCATATTTTACGTAACAATAACAACCACCAAACCTTATCTCAATAACTACAGTTGATTATATAGATCAGTGGACACCTTTCAACTCTATAAAAATTCAAATTTCTCAATTAAAACATTCACATAAGTAGGAGTAAGGTCATGCTTAATGATTCATAAAGTTTTCCAGGGTCTCCCTCTATCCCTTTAAACATGATTATCTTGCATATGATCCATTTTTTTAGTAGTCTCTATTGGTCTTCTCACCATATGAGCTAATGACCGGGATGAGTTTCTGTCATTTTTACTTTATCAGTTTATCTTCAATGCATTCAACTTTTATTTTCTCCCAAAAATATTTACTTCTAATCTCATCTATTCTTTTATGTCTTCCATCAATCCACCTCAAAATTCTCATCCACACTACGTACATATATTTTGTTCTTGTTGACCCTTCACTAGACACCATTTAATATCACTGATCTTAACTGGCCTTATAGTAGAAATCTGTCTGAGTTTGATATGTACTCTACAATAATATTACTATATCTAAAGCATTCCCCCATTTCGTCCACCCAACTTGAATCATGTGCACAGCATCCTTCTTAGACTCGAATAATGCGAGCACTTCCAATTTGAGTGTGGATAAAATATGGGCCCCATCTTCCTTAAACTAAAAAATAAACATGATTCAGAAATATGGATGCGGCAATAATCACTCTCTTGACCATTAGGTCATAACAGATCTGGTACCATGTCAAGGACTGATTCTCCTAAAAGCTTAACATTTTGGATGAAGGTTGTGTAATGATGGTGCCTTTACGTGTTATTCGCTCCAACATAGTCTTAAACAATCTTTACATGGATTCATTCTTTGAATATTTAAGCAGTCTAATAAATGAAGAGAATTTAAACATTTTGTGCATCATAATTTAAGAGTGTACTAGTCTTTGTCAAAAAATTAAGAGTGTGTTAGTGTGCATAGTGGTACTGCATATTCAAATGTACCCATCCACATATTAGCTAACCTTGGAAATCGACTGCAGGACCTCAGTAACAGCTTCAGGTTTGTTACAGAGATCAGGAAAATCTTTGTATTCGATACCAGTTTCTTGGGCCAACTTTTCCAGGGGCTGGCGTGAAGCAACAACTAGAGCAACACAGTAACTGTGAAAGGGGTCTGCATGCACCATTATACTATCCACATAATCACATGATGCTAACGCTGCCTCAACCTGCCGTTAAATTAAAAATTAGACCTTGAAAATTTTACTGTGAATCTGGTGTCAGTACTTCATTATGATTCCAGAACGACAAGGTATAGTTTGAGTCACCTTTCCAAGAGAGATATATTCTCCATGTTGAAGTTTGACAATATCCTTCTTCCTATCGATGATTTCGAGGCAACCATCAGGATGGAATCGCCCAATGTCACCAGTATAAAACCAGCGCAAACCTTTCTCATCAACCTGTATTAATTAAGTTTAAAAATCACATGTGCTGCTTATTAATCAGAAAAAACAAATTTAAGTGCAACTAAGGAAAATTTAAAAGGAAAAATGACATGCACATAACTTCAAGTGTGAAAATTACCTTGAACACTTCATTAGTTTTATCTTCATTCTTAAAATAACCAGCTGTCACGCTGAATCCACCAACTACAACCTCTCCTCGTGGCATTGGTTTGTCTGATGACAGATACCCTCCTTCTTCCCAAGAAACAAGCTATATAACCAAATTAATAACAAAATCAAATTCCATCCCCATTTGAGGGTCTTAAAATAGCACCAACTGCCAGTTCTATAACAGCTTAAGAGATATAAAATTTGTTATTTCTGAGATGTTGATAACTTCTCAGTTCTCACTGATCTTCGAATTCCAATAAGTTTTATTATTCACCAGCATTAAAACAACAATAATTAATGACTATTACAATAATTCAATGCAATATCTGTAAATAAGTAGAGGTTGGAAGTTCAATGCACTGGTTTTTTGTTGATGAGATATATGGCATACCTTAATGTAGCCACAAGGCAGAGGTGGACCAACACGCCCCACACTGTAGTCATCCGCCTCAGAGAATGCAGCCCCAGCAAATGTTTCAGTCAAACCATACCCTTGCCCAATAGGAGCCCTGTGAACATGAATAAATACAAAGAATTATAACTCTAGTCAGAAATAATAGAGTTCTTTTTTTAACTTAAATAGAACTGGACCCGCAATAGTTAAAGAATGAATCTCAAATGCACCAAGTGAGTCATCTTTATCTTTGCTGTAAATCGGTATGTACTTAGAAAAACACCCAACATAAACTTGCATTATTTTGGAAATCCTCCAGTCATATCCCTAGGCAATGTGGGACTAAAATCACCCCTCAACCCAGCACAGTAAAGGTGTTGTACCTCTGCTATGAATTCAGACAAAGTGGACCAATAACAACAGATTGCATGGGTGGCCACAATTAAGGAAGATATTTCAACAAAAAATACTAATCACATAACTCACCAGTCACCCGACAACTTCTGATTTTGAATTGGCTCACATGGTATCAAAGCCTCTATTACCAAGCAGTCTAGAGTTAAATTTATGTCACTCCCATTCTTTTTACATAGAAACTAGACGCCAATCCTGTGCTACACACGGGTATTGGGATGATTAAAAAAAATTAATACTCCGTCCCAAAATAATTGAACTTTTTGCAAGAAAACTGCCCCAAAAATAATTGACCTTTTCAATCTTCCATACAACATTAATTACTTTTTTCCAATTCTACCCTCTAACTAATACTACTTACATCACTTCTAAATTCAACATATTTCACTTTGCATTCATGGTAATTTTAAATACACCAATACTTATTAAGGTTACTTTAGTAAGAATACTATTCTCACTCATTCATTTATACACTTCTCTTAATATGTGTGAAATGACTAAGTAGGTCAATTGTTTTGGGACGGAGGGAGTAATTTTATATTATTTTAAATATTATTGTGTATAGTAAACATAAGCTGTTATATATACATTAAATTTCAACACGGAATGAGATGGTCAACACTTCAAAGTTCACACTCACAAAGCTCTGGTAGGAGAGGACCTTTTAACATAAATCCATTCATGTAGAACAACATAAGCTTTTGAAATGGTTGGTGAATGACACCCAATTTCCCCCCATAACTTCAAGGACATTTTTTACGATATCACCAAAATAATGCTGATAGTCTGTTTGACCCCATTTTGAGGTACCCCAACCTGACCTCGCGTGTCTATTAATAAGTTGTAGCTCCAAGGACCAGGAGCTCCGGTACCTTTTGATAGAACTGAACCAAAAATAGATGAATAATGCTGGATTATTACTGAACTTTCGCCACTAATATCAACATGATACTGATCATAGTGGTAGGTCTGTACAATGTATAAATAAAGTAGAAACTCTGTTCTTCCTCTCTCTTGCTATCCAGAAGAAAAAAAGTATAAGCAATTCAAGAGGTCTCATTCTCTCCCACTCTTATCCTTTCACTACATATGCACACACACACACACATATCTATAGTACAACTAGTGAGTTCCATCCAAATAATTCATAGTATAGAGATGAGAATCATTACCCCACACAGATATTGATGAATTGTTGTGAATCTCCGGATAAAGGAGCTCCTCCACAAAGCATAAATCGGAGGTTGCCTCCAAGTACGGTACGAATTTTTTTGAAGATAATGGTATCCCACACCAATTTCTCCAATCCCCAAGCTCCTAACCAGCTTCCTTTTACAGCATCCAGACGCCGCTTGTAGGCAATCTGGAAAAGATTCTTGGCAAGTCCCCCTTTTTCCTCCACCTAAGTACAGTATAGGTAAGAGTAAGGAAGACGGAATAAATTTTCATTGACTAGTTTAAAACATTGGCAGAAAGTAAAAAAAAAAGGGAGGAAAATCCTAGTTTAAAACACTGACTAGTTTAAATAAATTTTCATTGACTAGTTTCTGCAATTAGTGATTGCAAAGTGGCGATCAAATTGGAAAATCCTACCCAGATATATCTAAAAAGACAAGCAATACATCATTATGATAGTAAAATTTGAACAGTGAAGCTCCAAGGAAAAGTAAAAACTAGTGAAGATCACAATGTTGATGTGGATTAGTAGACACACCTTTTTTACAACTCCATCTCGAATACGATCAATAATAGCTGGTACCGCTGTCAAGAGGGTGGGCTTTAAGACAGTAACATCTCCCTTGGTTCCTTTCTTAATTTTATTAGATGTGTCGGTCAAAGTCATAGGACTGCCGTAACCAATTGCAACACCTGCAGCCAGCATAACAGACTGGACAACCATAGTAATTTAGAGACAGCATCAACTACTTTGACGATTATGACTTAAAGGCTAAAAGAATCACCTCTGCTGCCATTTCAAAAACATGAGCAAGGGGCAAGTACGCCAAGTACACGTCCTTGCTACCTAGATTTGGAATGACTGTCATCACAGCTGCGGTGGTGGCTACAATGTTCCCGTGAGTAATCATGACACCCTAAATGATAACTAAAAGTTAACAACTTATCAAATCAAAGGGTAACATGTACTTGAACTGATGGAGATCGTGATAGCTCTTAATGTTAGCAGGCAAGAAAAAACCAAGCATATGTACATAATGACTTAATATGGTCCATATGCATATTTTACCACCTAAAAATGTATAGAGAATAAAGTCATACCAAGACAAAGACAGTGCTCAACTACTCATATTTCTGAATCACAATCTTTAGTATGCGTCAGGTTGTTGAGAAAATTAATAACCATGACGTTGGACAAAACATTTCACAAACATGAAGCAAATCACAAATATGAATAAGATATAATACATGCATAGACACAGAGACGAACAACTTTAACAAAACTTGAAGAAGAAACAGACCTTTGGCAGACCTGTGCTGCCACTTGTGTACATAACAACTGCAACAGAATTCTTAGAAGGCAAGCTTGGTTCGACAGGACTTTCTTTCCCAAGTTTTTCAACTTCACCAAAAGAAGCAATTGTATAGTTGCTCAAACCTTCTGAAAAAACATGCTCTTCTTTGCTATCGTCTTCGAAGTAAATTATATTTTGCAAAGATGTTAGTTTTGATCTTATTGCCTCCAACTTATTCAACAGCTTTACGTCACAGATCAGAGTAGATACTTGGGTCTGTTCATATTACAAAGCTTCAAGTGAGAACATGCCACACCATTTTTAGTTACTGCAGTGGCGAACAATGTTTCATCTAATGACACTATCTCTAAAATTTAGCAAAAGATAATAAATTCTTACCTCGTTTAGCGAGTGGATTAAAGCTTCCTCACCTAGAGAAGCATAAATAGTGACTACTGTTAAATTCTGCCGGAAGCAACCCTGTAGTTTAGCAAGTATTCCATTAAAATTTGTGAATGCAGAACCGATATAAGCCTAAAGGTAATGGAATGACTGAAGAAAATGAAGCAGATAAAGCAAATATACCTGGAGGGCAATGAGCCACTCAGCCCGAGTATCAGAGAAAATGGCAACGCGACTATCTACATTATGGCCTAACTTAAGAAGACCAGACGCAAAATTAGACACACGAGCAAAAACCTCTCCATAGGTTTCCCATTCATAGTCTCCTAAGTGAACTTTCTCAAACTTCCTGCCATCAGTGGATGTAACAAACTCCTTTCCTATTAGTTTTCTTGTTCCAAGAAATTTATTATGAGTATGTTTATCACATGATTGGTGAAAAAGATGAGCCATGGTTGGGGCTCCTTTCCAAGGAACTTGAACCAACTCAGAATAGCGAGCATTACGAACAGCATAACCCGACTCGCCGCTAACTCGTACAGGAACACCTCTTACTTTACCTCTTTTCTTTCCGAGAAACAAAAACGCAAATAAAACCGGAACAAGGAAGCCTATAACTATAGCAGCCAGAGTTCCATATTCTCCATGATCTTTCAACCCAAAAGTGTCACAGATATTTAGAGTTTTTAACCATCCCTTTGAATCAGCCATTTTGTGTTTGAGAAACTAAAGTGCACTTCTTAACCTGAATCAAAATTGAAAATAATAATTATTTATTTATAAATGGAGAAATTGAAAGGGCCTGTTTGGATAAACAGCTTATTTATAGCACAAACAAACGGTTATCAAGATGATAGATAAGTGGTTATGTATAAGCTATATTTTTATTATTATAGCAAAGGATAAAAATATACAGATAAATTGTTTTTGAATCTGTCTACTTATAATAGAGAGAGCAAAGAGAATAAAAAAGTAAATGAAAACAAGAAATAAAACCCAAAAAGCAACTTAAACTTAACCGCAATAGAATTGAGCTGAAAGCAAGCAGCAGATATATGATCGATCATCAGAGTTGAAGGTAAAGTAAAAATCGAACAATACAATACCTTTGTGTTTGTGGGTAGAATGAATGAAATGTTGCAAGCAACGATGTTTGGGATTTTGGTGTGACAGTTTCCGTAAGAAGGTGCGTTGTCTGGAAGGATTATTACGCGTGGCGGATACTGTTGAAACTTTTAAGACTGTATCTGTAACGGCGTTAAGTTATTATTATTATGCCTAAAATCTAGATTAAAATAAATAGGATTATTATTATGTGTACTACTACGACACAATTCTATCGTCTTAAATGCACGACTCCTTGAAATTCAAACGGAGGATTCGCCAATTAACTGCAACTTTCACTCATGCACACGGGTCTAATCAGCCGTAATATGAAAAAATAAGATATACAATTTTTAACATTAAAATGTATATAAAAAAGTCGAGTACCATTAAATATTAGTTTGACAATAAATTTGGATAAATGTTCGTACAACAGAAATTATGGTATATTACGAAATACTTCTTTATATATTACATTGGAAGTTTTATTCGTATTTTCACCGTCTTCGTCGATAATCAATATTTTTAATCATTCGCTTTAAATAACTCTTGAAGAGTTGAAGTTGCAACATACAACTGACCATTTAAAAACACTGTCAAAAAAATATATATCCCAACATGCTTAAGAGATTGTCCCTGACTCTTATTAATATAGTCATCGCAAAAGAAAAAATTAAAGAGATGCGAGTTTGATTCTCATACTAGACAAATTTGTATTTTTTTTTTATAATATAATGGATCACATGAAGAAAAAAAAGGAAAGAGAAAAAAAATAGATTTAGGGTTAGCATTTCGGAGCAGTTTAGAATATACGAGACAAGGGATATAATAATAATAATAATAGGAAGCTACAAATAATAATAAATATTTAACTTTGTGAGTTAAAGGTTGTGGGTTTGATTCTTGGTGAGGTCTTTCTTAACATTTTATTTGAATTAATAATAATAATAATAATAATAATAATAATAATAATAATAATAATAATAATAGAAAGCTAATAATAATAAATATTTAACAGGGTGAGTTAAAGATCGTGGGTTGATTCTTGGTGAGGTATTTTTTAACATTTTATTTGAATTAAGGTAAAATGAGAGGAAAAATAAGCGGGAAAAAATTAGGGTTAAAAATAGCAAAACAGAACAAGCTCATTGATTTCCCGCTGAGTGGCCGTAAATTCACTTGGTTCAAAGGGGATGGCGTTTCGATGAGCCGACTGGATAGATTCTTGCTTTTTGGGGAGTGGTGTTTGTCGTGGCCAAATTGTACTCAGATCGCCCGTATGAGAGGGTTATCGGATCATTGCCCCATGATTCTGGTCGCGAACGAGGAAGATTGGGGATCACGCCCTTCGAGGATGCTTAAATGTTGGAAGGATGTGCCTGGCTACAACAATTTTGTGAAAGAAAAGTGGAACTCTTTTCAGGTCGATGGTTGGGGTGGTTTTGTGCTCAAAGAAAAGTTTAAGATGATTAAGGGTGCGTTGAGAGATTGGCATAAGATTCATACCCAGAACTTGCCTAGTCGGATTGAGTCGTTGCAAGAACGTTTGGCGGATTTAGATGTGAAGGGGGGCGAGGATGACCTTTCTGAGGCGGAAATCGCTGAGCTTCATGGGGTTACTATGGACATACATTCTCTCTCTAGGTTGAATGCTAGTATTTGTTGGCAACAATCGCGGTCTCGGTGGCTAAAGGAGGGGGACGCTAACTCCAAGTATTTCCACTATGTGCTTGCTAATCGCAGGCGGGGTAATGTCATTTCGGCCCTGCAGGTGGGCGGTGTTACTGTGGAGGGTGTGGCTTGTAGGATTATCGAGAGGTAGACTTTTAAAACTCTTTTGTAAAATCAAACTCAAGAGCGGAAAAATCCTTTTGCCTAGAACACTTAGAACAACAAGAATCACTATGAGTTCATATATTTACCTCTTGAAGCGTCGAGGAGTTTGATCACGAGCGCTGCACGAACGACAAACGCCTCTACTCAGTCCACACGAACAGCCCCTCCGTCTACAGTGCTAGCTGTGAATGATCGGAAGTAGAGAGATTGAGAGAACAAGAAATCCTAGTGCGGCTAGGTTTTCTAAAACGTTTTTCACGTGAAAAAATAAGTCAGCACAAGGGTTCTATTTATAGAACCACTTGTGTGTGCCATACCTTATGGTGTACTGTATTTCTCACTTGATTCTACCGTACCTTACGGTGTACCAAAAATAAATGAATCTCATCCATTTAATCAATCTCTCTCCTATCTGTTCTTATGTGTGTGACCCTGTAGGTTCTCGCAACGTTGGCAATAATATTAAATCATATATTTAATATTATAAACAGTGAGCGGTATCTAGCAACACATCACTGCTACCCAAGCAACGAGAATGTCATGTGATCTGACATAACCTTTCTGTGATAATGATTATGTGTATAATTACCCTCTTGCCCTTATATCTAAATTGAACCCAAGGCATAGTATGTGTCATCCTTGTATAGTCCAATTATAATATTCCTTGATACCCGAGTATACTTAATCCAAGTCCAATATCTCATATTGACTTATTCTGGTATGGCCACACACTTTCAGTCATACTCGATCAAGGGGCCTATAGATATTACTCTTGTTATGTAGGAGGGGCAAATCCCATCTAGGCCACTCATGTCCCTCAGCATGATTCGCAGAGCACCCATCAACCGACTTTATAGTTGTCCTGTTACGGACAACATTTGAACGGCAACAAAGTACTCGACTCCACATCTAGGGTCCATAGCGGTTTCAGGTCGAAGGGTGGTATACACCACTATCACTATGAGAATAACTTATGACACTTACATAACACACTATGTAGTATTCTCATGGCGGGTCAATCCAATATAAATATTACTCCTAATATTTATATCTATGTGAAGACTTGATATCTCATATCCATGACCTGTGAGATGTGGTCATCAGTCTACTCACATAATAGTCTCTATGTTTTACTGTTATCCCAATTCACAGTAAAGCCTTGACTACGGATACTTTAAGAATAGTTTCCTTAGGTTCAATGGGGTCTCACAATTAAGTCATACTTAATGATCCATTAAACAGATTAACTATTCTAGGGACTTTACTACTTTGCAAAACAAACATAATAAAGAAATGCCTTATTATTAATAATAAATAATTCGATACAAGTACCAAGTTCTAATAAAACTATTGGCCTCTAGGGCTTACACCAACATGGCTCCTATCAGGCAAGCGGTTGTTTCTCACTTTGCGTCGCACTTTCAGGTTGTGACTGTGGATCGGCCAGGGGTTGATTCTCTTACTTTTAAACGGCTACTCCCGGCTGAGGTAGGCAGTCTGATCAGGCCTTTCTCTTTGGAGGAGGTCAAGGCAGCAGTGTGGGACTGCGATAGTTACAAAAGTTCGGGCCCTGAAGGGATTAATTTTGGTTTCATTAAAGATTTTTGGACTGAGATGCATGGGGATGTGATGCGCTTTATAGTGGAGTTTCATCGGAACGGCATATTGACTAAGGGTATCAACGCAACCTTCATTGCTTTGATACCAAAAGTTGAGAGCCCTCAAAGGCTGAACGAGTTCCGGCATATCTCCCTGGTCGGCAGCCTCTATAAAATTTTGGCTAAGGTCTTAGCAAACCGGCTGCGCCTGGTGATGGGCAGTGTGATTTCGAAGTCTCAGACGGCGTTCGTTCGAGATAGGCAAATTCTAGATGGTATTCTTATTGCGAATGAGGTTGTGGACGAGGCACGACGGCTAAGAAGGAGTTGCTACTTTTTAAGGTCGATTTTGAGAAGGCCTATGACTCTGTGGACTGGGGTTACCTGGATGCTATTATGGGGAGAATGGGTTTCCCTACCCTCTGGAGGAAATGGATTAAGGAATGAATTTGCACGGCCACCGCGTCGGTCTTATTCAATGGAAGCCCGACTGACGAGTTCTCTCTCGAGAGGGGCTTACGGCAAGGAGATCCCCTATCCCCTTTCCTTTTCCTGTTGGCCGTTGAGGGTTTTCATGTTCTGATGGAGGCGGTGGAGATGCAGAACTTATTTACTAGTTATGAGGTAGGTAAGGATGCCCTGATTTCGGTGTCCCACCTGCAATTTGTTGATGATACGCTGTTACTTGGGACTAAAAGTTGGGCAAATGTACGTGCTTTAAGGGCAGTGCTAGTGCTTTTCGAGGCAATGTCTGGTCTTAAGGTTAATTTCAATAAAAGTATGTTGGTTGGAGTTAATATCCCTGAATCCTGGTTGGGTGAGGCGGCGTCTGCCCTAGGTTGCAGAGTGGGAAAGATACCTTTCCTGTATTTGGGCCTTTCCATTGGGGGTGATCCTAGACGTTTGAGTTTTTGGGAACTGGTTCTGTCTCGTGTTAAGAAACGTTTATCAGGTTGGAAGACTCGTTTTCTCTCATATGGTGGCCGTTTGGTTTTGTTGAAGTCTGTATTGACCTCTCTGCCTGTCTATGCTCTTTCTTTCTTCAAAGCTCCCTCGGGTACTATCTCTGCTTTTGAATCTATTTTTCTTAAAAAAAAAATTGGGGGGGGGGGGGGGGGCGGTTGTGAGGACTTTAGGAAAATCTCTTGGGTTGATTGGAAGACTATTTGCTTACGTAAGGAGTATGGGGGATTGAGGGTGAGACAGTTGAGGGAGTTTAACTTGGCTCTGTTAGGGAAGTGGTGTTGGCGGATGCTAGTAGATAGGGAGGGTTTATGGTTTCGAGTGCTGGCAGCCCGGTATGGGGTGGAGAGAGGCAGATTGTGTGTAGGAGGGATGAGAGGGTCTTCGTGGTGGCGGGAGATAGTGCGCATTCGGGATGGTGGAGGTGAGGCTGAGGGTGGGTGGTTTGGAGGGCATATTTGGCGCCAGGTGGGAGATGGGACATATATTTTTTTCTGGACTGATCCCTGAGTGGAAGGGATCCCTTTGAGTGAGCGGTTCGGGAGGTTGTTTGACTTGGCAGTGAACAAATCGATCTCTGTAGATGACATGTTCCAGCTGGGGTGGGGGGTAGGAGGAGAGGCTTGGGTGTGGCGGCGTCAGTTGAGGGCGTGGAAGGAGGAGCTGTTGGGGGAGTGTCAGACTTTACTTCTTACTATTTCCTTGCAGGCGCACTCATCCGATAGATGGTTATGGCAGCTGGATCCAGGTAGCGGTTATTATGTTCGTGGTGCTTACCAGATATTGACGGCTCAGGCAGTGGCTCCATTAGATGCGGCGTCTAGTCTTATATGGCACCCTCAGGTTCCTTTGAAGGTTTCTATTCTCGCATGGCGGCTCTTGCGGGATCGGTTACCTACCAAAGTAAACATGATCTATCGAGGTATCTTGCTTGGGGGGGATAGTCATTGTGTTACTGGTTGTGGAGTGGTGGAGTCGGCTCAGCATGTTTTTATTTCTTGTGGCTCGTTCGGATCTCTTTGGACTCTTATTAGTTCTTGGGTTGGTTCGGCTCTAGTGTCAGCTCAGACTCTTCTAGATCATTTTGTTCAGTTCTCGTCTTTAGCAGGTGGCTCTCGCTCGTGTCGTTCTGTTATGCAACTCATATGGCTTGCTTGTGTGTGGGTTGTGTGGACAGAACGAAATCATAGATGTTTCACAGGCTCTGCAATTGCTCCGCTTCATTTGATGGACAAGATCAAGACTTTCTCTTTTAGGTGGTTGACAGCGAAAAGTTGTACTTTAGCTATAAACTACCATAGTTGGTGGTCTAGTCCTATGCTTTGTTTGGGCCTTGTTTGATCATTCTGGCTTTGTTTGGTGATTCACTTGTATCTATACTTTAGTTTCCCTTGGTACGCCTTGTGCTAAGGGGACTCCTTGTTTTTAATATATATCTCATTTTGGTCTGTTCAAAAATATATATATATAAAAGATAAGAGATTACTCAATACAATACTATTTTCTATCTTTTATAAATTTCATTTCACCAAAGTTACCGACTATTCTATCACTTTAAC
Source organism: Trifolium subterraneum (assembly GCA_951799995.1). Classification (NCBI taxonomy): domain Eukaryota; kingdom Viridiplantae; phylum Streptophyta; class Magnoliopsida; order Fabales; family Fabaceae; genus Trifolium; species Trifolium subterraneum. The sequence goes on from OX637468.1 coordinate 21,188,876, forward strand.
ACTAACATTTTATACCTTTGTTTTGTACTTTGCCATGATTATGTTGCCAATATGAATTTTATTAAGGACAAAACTTACATGCATTTATATACATGTAGTTATTACTTTTCCTCTCACAAAGAGGTAGTTTCTTTAATTAAAAAACAATTTTCTTTTATTTTATTAAAATGAAAAAACATCAAAAACCAACTCTTTGTGAGTGGAACAGGAAAAACCGCATGTATGGAAATGCATGTAAGTTTTGTCCTTTTATTAATATGTAGGCATTGCAATGGGGCTGGGATAGATTTTGTTTTCTCCGAACTTAAATTTATAAAGTTTGGGATTTTCCAAATCCACCCAAATTTCGAGTGGGAATAAAAAGTATAACCTTACACTCATATCGAATGAGGATCGGTTATCCCCGATGGGGTTCGGGTATCCCGTTACGCCTCTTCACACATGAATTTGAAATGTATTTTAGTTTTTTTTTTTTTTTTAAAATAAGTTAAAATCTAAAAGTATTTTGTTTCAACAATATTTTTTAAAATAAAGAAAAGAAGTAGAGAAAACGGTTTGTTTAATACTCAAATTAAAAATAAAAAATAAACGTATGATTGTAATTTAAGAGATTGTTTAAGGGTTTCTAATTTAAAAGAGATAAAATCTAATTTTAATATAAACATGGTGGGTTCGGGAACGGGTTCGGGTGGGTATTGATGTTCCTATTACCCGCCCCAACCCCGACATTTGAAATCGAAGAAAACCTTAACCCAAACTCAGTCGACTCGAGTTTTCCCCGTCAAAACGGGTCGGATTTGAGCGGGTACCCACGGGCATGGATTTTATTGCCATGCCTATATTAATATGTTATTTCATAGACGCGGTGATAATAACATCTAAAAACTACACATATAACTGTGATGTTTGGGGTTCAAATTCAATGTTTAAAGATATATTCTTGTGTGGTCATTGGACCAACACATCACTTTGGTCACAGCCAATCGGAAAGCTACACATTATGTTAGAATAGAAAATATCTACATAAATTTATATTTGTTGAGAAAATATCTCTATATATGTTTATTTTATGCTATATAACCAAGAGATTTAGTTCAGATTTAAACATTCACTTGGTTATAAATATCAAGTTGTATCGTACTATTTTATTATGTAAATAATGTAAACATATTATTTTATGTCATTATCAATAATATTTGTGTTTCTTATTATTTTCTCCTATTCTTTTACCTAAATACCACATATTCAACATGGTATCAGAGTCATGGTATCCACCTTGAAACATAATTCCGATGCAATTTCCCCCGAGAAAAATTAACTCTCGGTTATTCTTCGTTTTACTTAACTGTTTTACTTAACTTTTTTCATGGTATCCACCTTGAAACATAATTCCGATGCAATTGCCCCCGAAAAAAATTAACTCTCGGTTATTCTTCGTTTTACTTAACTGTTTTACTTAACTTTTTCATATAAACCCTAGCCGTCATTTCCACCTTTTGGTTTTTATTTACCCTTTTGCTTTCTATTCTAAGCTTATTCATATGTTACCCTGACACTTGCAACTCACATGCCACTTTTCTATGAATTTCTTACCTTTAACCATCGTTTTTTGTGGTCTAATTTCTATTTGTGATAATCCGCGAGTCTCGTTTGTGATGGTTTAATCCGCGAGTCTCGTTTGTGATAATTAAATCCGCAGATATTTTTACAAAATTACCTATTTGTGATTCTTTAATATGCGGTCTCGTTTGTGATACTTTAATATGTGGGTCTCCGTTTGTGATACTTTAATCCACGGGTCCCCGTTTATGATATTTTAACCCACGGGTCTCCGTTTATGATAATTTAATCCGCGGGTATTTTTACATAATTTGATATGGATTCATGCTTCGGCCGCTGCTCTACTACTTGCTCCTCTTGATGGCGTTATCAATGATTTAATTTATTTTTTCAGGGTTTATTTTGTAGCAAGCTTAAAGTTTAGTCAGCTTTAGCTTGAGGGAGAGTGTTAGAATAGAAAATATCTACATTAGTTTTATATTATATTTGTTGAGAAAATATCTTTAGATTTGTTTATTTTATGCTCTATAATCAAGGGATTTATTTTAGATTTAAATATTCATTTGGTTATAAATATCAAGCACTATCGTATTATTTTATTATGTAAATAATGTAAATATATTATTTTAGGTCATTATCAATAATATTTTTGTTTCTTATTATTTTCTCCACATATTCAACACATCACTAAATCATTAAAAATAAATAAAAACTCAATTGTTTCATCTTCAACCTTTCCCTATGACTCCTACTCTCTCATCAATTCAAGTAGGGATGCCAATGGTTGCCCATGGGTGAGGGTTTGACACTACTCAAACCCACACTCAAAACAATCACCCAAACACAAAGGCTATATTGGTGACAAATCAAAACTCACCCACATTCATTGGGTTCGGGTTTTTCCACTCAAACTCACAACAAAAACACGCATAATTAATTAATTAATTACCTACCCAAACTAGGCCCGAATTCTTTTTGATAAAATGCAAAATATAGCATGGTAATTAAATTACATAGTTCAACATAAGTAATTAACATTGTTTAGTGACATTAGTAATTTTATATATACTTAGGGATAATTAGGTAATTTTACATATATTCGGGTGGGTGTGTTTCGGGTGTGGGTTTGAGTGATCACAAATTCACACCCATAGTTTCGGGTATCACCTAAATTCAATCAACTCGGGTTTCGCCAGTTGACTTGGACTTGGGTTCGAGTGGGTGTCATGAGTTTGCATTTTCCTGTCATCCCTAAATTCAAGCAAAGTCCATTGCCCCTATCCCTATCTCCCACAATCGGCCATGGCTATAAAGCTGGAAAGACTTCTAAAATTGCATCTTTCACCATAGATTGAAGCTTTTTTGTTTACAGAGATAACAAAACAAATTTTAATTATTAGACAACCTAAAATCAAGGGGAAAAAAAGAAGATAACTACAATCTCACTTTTATGTACTGACCTCTTCTTTTGTTAGATTTTCACATTTTTAATGTGTTTTCTATCATTTGGTTTAAAAATTTTAATTGTCATTCACTGCAAGTTTTAAAGAACCCCCTTCAACTTAATCAAGAAAAAAATGAGAAAAATAACCTTAAAGAAATTGTTGAAATGAACTCTAGTAAATAGAAAGAAAATCTTTAAGGGACATAAAAAACCTTTAACTTAAATCACTATTTACTAGATTTTTTTCCAAACTTTATTCATTTAACTGTGTTGTTCATGCGGTTCACAATCTTTGTTGGTCTTCATATGTTTATTTTAGTAAGAAGTGCAAAAAAAAAAAAGAGAAGAAAGATGACAAAAGTATAGTGATGTCTCTGATGTGTTGCGGAAAATGGAGAAAAAGAAGACCAGCAAGTGGAGAGAGAACAACAAGACTTTTGTATATAGTTGTCACACTTCAATTGGTTCAGACTAAATTTAGTTTTTGATCATAGTTTTTGATTATATGGAGAATCCAGTAAAAAACTTGATAATTATATATTGAACTACTATATATAGAGATTTATACAAAAAGAAAAAACTTCAATTTTATAAGTTTGTGAGAGAATTAGTTAAAGTGTATATACATCTTTAAATATATACACCTGAATGAATTTTGTGTCTCTTTTTAAAAGGTTTTCTTTGAGATTTTAACTGTGTCAAGAGGATACCTCCTCAATTTCTTATTGAAAAAAAATTATTTAAACAAGGTCACCGATACTCTTTTTTTTCTTTTCTAAGTAACCAATAGGTGTTCACGGATACGGGTGACCCGTTCAACCCGTTGACCCAACTCAATCCGCATTTTATCCTAACCCGTTCAAGTGCAGGTATAATCCGAACCAACCCGTTCAAACCTGAAGTGGTTTGGTTCGGGTAACGAATTTATGATTTAAAAACCATGAACCCGCGAACCCAACCCGTTTAAAAAAATTTGTTACATTTATTATGTTTTATAATATAGTTTAATATATTATGTTTTAAAATCTTAAACTTTGATATTATATTTAAAGTATTATATGTAATTTCAAGCTTTTAAATTTAAAATAATAAAATTTAGTCTAATTTTAAAATTTCCATATAATAAAATGTCATATAACTCTATATTTTTTTGAGAATTGTTTAAAAAATTTATATGTGATGACCCGTTGGTCCAACCCAACTCAAGTCACTTCCCATCGGATTGGGTCGGTTCAGGTTTTACATAAAAAATTCCGATTTTACATCCAATCCAACCCATTTAGTTTTGAGCGAGTCGGGTAATGAATTTGGCTAAAATTTACCCAACCCAACCCGCATACACCCCTAACCAATACCTTCTTTTTTTTAAGGAAGTAACTCATACCTTCTTAATTATTCATATTAACAAGTATTAATGAGACTAATATTCAATTTATGAGGATTATTTTTAAATGAACCAAATAATGCCGTTACTAAAGTCTGATGGTGGGATACGACCTATTGTCGTATATACTATTTGGAGGCGTTTAGTATCCAAGATCGCTATGAAAGGAGTCGGAAAGGATATGGCTAAATATCTCAATGATTTTCAATTTGGGTTGGAATATCAAGCGGTGCAGAGGCTGTTTTGCACAGTGGCAATAGGGTACTAAGCCAACGACATGAAGATGGTTCTTTGGCTATGCTCATAGTGGACTTCTCGAATGCTTTCAACATAGTTGATAGGTCGGCACTGTTACAAGAGGTGAGGGTGAGATGTTCATCTATTTCCTTGTGGGTTGAGTTTCTTTATGGTCAGGCAGCGAGGTTATACCTTGGGGATCGACATATTATGGCAGCCACTGGAGTGTAGCAAGGTGACCCGTTGGGACCCCTTATTTTTGCTCTCGTGCTACACCCTCTGTAACGACCCAAAATAGTATTATTTATTTATTTATTTTATTTTATGCTATGCTTTATTTTATTATATGTGTGGTGTTATTTTATTGATTAATTGCTTGGTTGGCATAGAAGAGGGGAGGGGTGTGACTAGTAGTGTAGAGAAAATATGAGGTATTATTATGAGAAAGAATAGTAAAATATGATGTTGGGCTTTTTGGGATTGGGCTTAGGTGAGAGTTTTTTTTTTACTAAGGCTTAGGTGAGAGTTAGACCTGAGTATAAACCTAAATTAGAGAGAGAAAATGGTGGAGGTAGAAAGAGAAAGTCTAGAGGAAAAGAAGAGAAAGCTTGAGAGAACAAGAGCAAGAGGAAAGATTGAAGTTTGGATTTTTCTTGAAGAACTGGAGGTAAGAGAGTAGATAATCATAATCTATGAGTGATTAATGTGAAGGAAAACGTAATTGTTTATCAAAGATAAAACGCAGCGGATTTTAAAATTTTATTTTCCTTCAATGGATCCATGTGAAAGATCATGGTCAAGAATATATTGTTACCTTGAAGAACTGATGCTTTCTTTCGCGAACAAAGAGCTTTCGATCACGAACAGAAACTGCTTACGATCACGAACACGAACTGCCTTTCGATCACGAACAAGAAACACCGTATGATCACGAACAAGAACCTTCAATTGATCACGAGCACCACAATTGCAGCGCCTCCACTTAGTCCACACGAACAGGAACCTTCAACCTTCGGTGCTAGCCGTTCTTGGATGAGGAATGAGGGAACTTGAGCGGATTAGGGTTTAGAGAAATTCAGAATTTCCCAAATACGAATTAGGGTTTAGAGAAATTCAGAATTTCTCCAAAAAAAGTGTGAGAGACTGAACTTCATAAGGCTCTATTTATAGAGTTTCTTATGTGAGCTTCAGTTCACACGAATTTGGACTTCTTAAGCCCAATATTTGTTTTTCACTAATTGCACCCCCGCAATAAGTCTTACTTATTTTTCCCGTTTTAACTGTCCTTATGTGTGTGACCCTGTAGGTTCTTATAACGTTGGCAATAATATTTATCTTAATATTATAAACAGTGAGCGGTATCTAGCAACACATCACTGTTACCCAAGTTATAAGAATGTCATGTGATCTGACTAACCTTTCTGTGATAAACATCTTGTGCATAATTACCCTTTTGTCCTCATGTCTATATTGAACACAAGGCATAGTATGTCATCCTTGTCTAGTTCAATATTGGGCCCATAGACATATCTCCCGTTATGTAGGAGGGACAAATCCCATCTAGGTCACTCATGTCCCTCAGCATGATTCGTGGGATACCCATCAACCAACTTTATAGTTATCCATTTACGGATAACGTTTGAATGGCAACAAGGTATTACACTCCTACATCTAGGGTACACAGTGGTTTCAGGTCGAAGGATGGAATGCACCTTTTATCACTATGAGAATAACTTATGACATTTCATAACATTCTATGTAGTATTCTCATGGTGGGTCAATCCGATATAAAGTTACCCTTAACATTTATATCTATGTGAAGACTTGATAACTCATTATCTATGATCAGTGAGACGTGATCATCAATCTACCAACATAATAGTCTCTATGCTTTAATGTTATCCCATTTCATATTAAAGCTTGACTACGGATACTTTAAGAATAGTGTTCTTAAGTTAATGTAATCTCACGATTAAGTCTCACTTAATGTTTCATTACATGAACAATCTATTCTAGGGACTTTATTATTTTGGAAAACAAACATAATAAAGAAATGCCTTATTATATATATTCAATATATATAAATCATGTCACAATACAAAAGCAAATGCTATCAAATAGATTGGCTTTAAGGGCTTACTCCAACATAATGTAACACCAAAACCCGAATTTTCAAAATCATCAACTTGTACGTTTAGCTTCTCAATACTCATATGAAATCAAAACATTACAAAAGATTCAATTTTGATTCATAAAAACACCCATCCAAAATAAAAGAAGTGTAGAGGGTTTGGGTAAGGGGAAATAGACATCCCCCCTCTAGAATCACTCACAAAGTTATGAAATCTAATCTCTTACATCTATTTATTCAAGAATCCTCAATCCAATCCTCTTTCTCTTGCTCTTGTTCTTGTTATATTCTATTTTCTCCTCTTCTAGCTCTCTCTTCTTTCTCCTCTTCTATTCTCTCTCTTCCTCCACCAAAATGTGCATAAAATGAATTCTCTCTCTAACTTAACCTTTTATACCTAGGTCTTACCTCTTCTTAAGCCCAATTCACCAAAAAACACAATATCTCATTTACTAACTACACCTCTCAAAAACACTACTCTACTTATTACACCCCTCACTTCTATGCCACATAAGCTAATTAAAATAAAACAAATATGACAATTAAATAAATCACACAAGTTAAATAAATAAATAAAAACGGGGTGTGACAACTCTACCCCCCTTAAAAAAAAATTGTCCTCGAAAATCACACAACTTAAAACAATCTTGACAAGATCACCTCATCCAGTTTTCCAACGAAACATCCAAAACTCTATACATTACTAAGTTTGACAAAATTAGTCCATCTCAACAACACAACTTTGTCTACTATCGACAAGAGATCAAGGACGGCCAGTTCCTCGATTTGCCAATAAATAGTCAAGAATCATGATGGTGACATCGACCATTTCCATCGAACCACAATAATGCGCTCTTAATCTCGAAACATCCGAATGAAATGCTCCACAACCAGTATTACTCAATCTTTATATATATTCTAAAAGAAGACATTTCCTTCATAAAGAACTTCACTAAATCACAAATCCATAAACTCTTATTTTTCCTTTTTTAATCCGAGTACATTCTCATCCGATCTCATCCAAACCACGATCTTAATTTCTTACGTTGAATTCCAATACAATTATCTTAACTCCAAATCATTCGCTTAATCAACTTTTGCATTCCTTAACACAAACATTTTCCAAGATTACTTATTCCGTCGAGATACTCAAATCTAAATCTTAATTTACTCATCAAATCACTATTACTCCACCGTTCCCACTTATCATACCCTCAATCCTTGACTCTCTCATCTTGTCTTAATTTACACTTCATTTTGTTATAACAAGCTCCTTGAATTTAAATTCCACAAACTTTTCCATACATAATGTTTCCAATAGGCAAGTTATTAACTCTTTCTCATATCCAAAAAACAATAACCCTCATTCAAGTAGAATCCTTCACATCTTTCACATATACACAACCACAATCTCTACCACGTGCGAGACAATGATTTTCCCGAATATTTACTTGACATAAGTCACATCTCTACATTTCACTTCCATTACCCGTTCTTAACACCTCCTTCCAATAATCAATTTTCTTATGCAATTATTCCAACAACACTTCGTCAGTAACCTCATCTTAACTTCCAAAATCCTCATGTGAAATTCCCTTACATGCTTTTTCGCTCAATGATCTCACTATCTTGATCTTCAACTGTAACTCCCTCCTACAATTTCCTTTCCGAACTCGGTCAACTCCACACATAGAATCCATCTTAAATCTCAAAATTTCATTCTTAGTTACTTGAAAACTCACTTCTTTACTCTAACTGATTTCACACCAATCAATTAAATTCAAATCCAACTTTCAATTTTCTCCAATATCTCCGAGAATCTAATCCGTCAACTTCGTCATTCTCAATTCCATGTCGTTAAACATCTCGTCATATACTAATCTCACATTCTTGAACCGTTTAATCAATTCCATTTCTCTCATCTCAATGACATTTACTACCATACTCACTTTACTCAAATGATAACTTAATCCAAAATTATAATCCTCCAACTTTAGCGAATACCGAACATTTCAAACCTTGACCCATCGAAAGTATTGCTTTCCAAACCTTAAGCACAAATATACCTGTTGATCCCAATCACAAATCAGATACTTCTCCCCTGAATTCTCAACTTCCTCGATGCATATGCCACAATATAAATATCTGTAGAAGCACGCCATTCAAACTCATTCCAGAAACTTTTAACAACTTCCAAAGGTAACTAACTAATCTCTAACAAAATCCAACACGATATTCACTTTCGACGGTTCCACACTATTCTAATACTAGATATCACATGACCACCTAAATCACCTCTTGCAACCAAACTCAAACTTTGATACTTTCAAATTCAGCTTACAATGCTTGTAATACACCGCTCATATGTTGTCACCCTTCTTCTTACTCAACAACCCTTGATGTTATCCTCATCGAAACAATTGTTCCATTAACCTTCTCCTTCTTAACCAGTCTTCCAACTATCCCTCTGATTCATTCAACTCCAAGACATATATCACCAACACTTGATCATCCATCTTCGGACATCTCTATCTATCTTACTCTTCTATACTCAAACGTCTCAAGAAACATACCATTCTCCCCCACTTAATCTCAAACCCATCTACAATCATCTATTGAAAACTCCAACCTTCACACCTAACTATATGTTTCTAAAGTTCTAACTTACCCTCCTAATAAGGAAATAGTATCGATAATGTTTACACATATATCGCATACAAGGGGTAACCACAAAACAGAATAAGACACACGATTACATAAACACAAAATATAATATGTAAACATCTTCATAAAATTGCACAAAAGCAAAACATAACATTTCACATAGATATTCAAGTAACGTGCATTTTTCGTAAGCTAAAACAAATAAGAAGGATACATATTATCTATTGAAATTCTGGCACGTGAGGGACCAATGTGGTGCACGATGTTGCAACACTGGTCCTCCTGGACACACAATAATAAAACGACAGAATTTAAATAACACAAGTTATTGTTAACCTAGTTCGGTGCAACTCACCTACTCTGGGGGATACCAATTCAGGAAGGAAATCCACTATGGTAAAGTAGTTCAAAGCTCTCCGCAAACGCCCCGTTTACAGCTTATCACCTAGCAACTACCCGTATAGATTTCTACTCAAGAACGTCCTAAGTATGAGACCCCTCTCACTTCCCCTCAACCACACAACCTGTGGATTTTTAATTCTGTTCTAAAACTTAATCACACTCTATGCTTAAAAGCTTAAGAGTGAACACCTTATTCTTAATCAAGTATCAATCTTGATATTCAAAAGAATAACTAGGATCTAAACCTAAATCCTAAGCCTAAAACTTCTCAATCGCTCTATAGCGTTTGTATCTTCAATGTGTTTCAGGTACTCTTCAACGAATGGAGCTTGATTCTTTATATAGAGTCTTGAATCTCCTTGGCTTCATGAAGAATATGATCGTTTGTTGCAAACTAATCTTTTGATTTAAATTTGTTTGCACAAAAAGGTAATTTGTTACACAAACAATTAATATTTGTTTGTTTTATCTTTTTAAATCTTCCGTTTTAGATCAACGATCCTCTTGACCAAACAAATAATATTGATTTGTTTTTATCCTTTGACAAACAAATAATATTGATTTGTTTTTATCTTTTACCAAACAAATAATATTGATTTGTTTTTATCTTCAAACAAATAATATTGATTTGTTTTTATCTTCAAACAAATAATATTTGAATTGTTTTTATCCTTTAAAAACTCCAGCTGTAGATCTTCAATCTTCAGCTAACAAACTTGTTCCTTGTTGAATAAGGAAGCGCAAGTTTGTTTCTTCAATTCTTCAAACATATCCGCGCGCTAGATCAAGATAAGGATAAGACGCGTTATCAGGTCGTGGTTCCCAATGTTACTGCATTGGTACCCACATTTGGCCTCAGACTTATTTTACCAAAAATGAAGCCAATCTTCAAAACTCAACAATCTCCCCCTTTGGCAAATTTGTGGGCTAAAATAATCTAGCGCCTAGCCACTTGTTCTGGGAAGATAAACTCATCAGATGCCTGCAGCGGATTCTTGTAGTCTTGGCCTCACACACACATGAGAGAAATAAACTCTCACAAATCAATCTCTTAGGAAGAAATAAACTTCCTCAGACTGAGAACATAAGTTCTCTCAGAGATTAATCAAGGAAAAATAAATTCCTTTAACAGTTGAGAAAAATAAATTCTCTAGTGAAGTTCAAAGTCACTTTGCAGGATGTGGTGACATTTGACTTCACATTCAGTATGCATCTTCATTTGAAAATAAATTCTCACATGCATACACAACATCTTCAGATATATATATATTCTACTCCCCCTGTATTGCTGCCCTCTCCATGCATATATATATATATCTCACTCCCCCTAAATATCAGATCAGATACTTTAGGTATATAAACAACCACACATACATATACTACTCCTATTTGCCTTGTCAGAGTAATATTGGTCTTCATGTGGTTTCAGAGCTGATCAGAGCTGCTTTCATATGTCATGTTTCACAGACATATTATCTATGCTACTGCAGGTGGCAATGTGCAACACATTTTTGCCCACCTCAGACCAATAAACCAATTGATCCAATGAGTCTACCATTTTATTTTTTGTTTAAAAAACTGAATAGAAAAAGGAAAAATCGTGTTAAATAAAATCTAAAAAAAATAAAACCTAAAATCTATCAAAATTAAGAAGATCTAAAAATAAATTTTTTCAGATTTTTCTAAATATATTGCAAATTAAAATAAAAAAAGTGGTCTAAACGAGGGAATTTCGGATTTTCAGATTTCCTAACCAAATTTCGGCCAAATCCGAGTATCCGCTTGAAAATTGATTTTTTTCCAGCTTCAATACAAAATTCAACGTCAGAACCTATCACATAACAAAACCTCACAAAACAAAAATGGTTAGTAATGTTAGTTGATTCTCAATTTTACTAATTCTATTAGAGGTCTCCGACAACGGCGCCAATTTGATAGTTGTCATACGCGGTCAAAAATAAATAAATTATAAAATGTAGTAACAAGGTAGTTAAACCTTAGTCGTTTCACAAGGACCTCTGATTTGATAATTAGTAAATATAAAAACGATGAATAACACAAATGGGGATTTTGGGTTTGTTTAGATCGAAAGAGTATTATTAGAAATTCAATTGATAAAAAGACAACATCAGTTCACAGAAAATAATGTTTATATGTTCATTCCTTGATTGACTTATAAAACCGATTATACAAGCGATAAACAGTTTTATACGAATTCATTCGATTAAGCAAAAAATGTGTTCAACTAACCATGGTAGTGAACAAGCGTCACCTAAAACACGGTTTGTATCGTGACATAGTTCAACCAATCTCTTTTTGCTAAGCGCGAAAAACCTATATCAATTCCTATTTAAACTAGTCATACGAGCGATGAATTAATCCGAAAAGTCTCACAAATATAACTCGAAACAAAGATTAAACATCACTATATTCGAGTTTCATAAATAAATAAAGAGCATGAATTGATAAGAGAAGGCAGTAAACAAATAAACTGAAATTACAATTAATAATTGAACCTCAAGAACTCATAAAGATGTTTCCGTACACCAATGGATCAATAGAGATTTTTAGTTCTCTGTAGCAAATGCTGCCATAGGGTTTATATTTTCAAGAATGACAGCATGAGGCAGCCCTAACTGCGTTTTCTAAATTAAGTTAATCACGTCTGAAACATAAATGAAATTATTTGACACACTTGCGCTCCGAATTGGCTTCAGGTTTCAACATTAAAGTTGTAGCTCTTTCTCTTAGCTTTCCAATGCATATTCCCACGCCTCAATCCGATATTCGTAACTCCAGTTATGGTCTGCGCAATGAGAATGTGTCAATATGTCATTAAATCCGAAAATTGGTCAAATTCATTAAGGCTCAATTGTGGCCCAAAACTTAGGAACATAGTAAAAACTTGATATTATAGTAGAAAGACTACTAATATGCTAAATCATAATACTTGAAAATATGTGCCCAAATGCACTGATCAACCATCTAATTAAGTAAATATGAGTATAATAATATAGTGGCAAAAAAAATTGAACATGTTACAATTTTTTTACTCTATCAATTATATATCTTACTATTTTTATTTATACATCAAATTTCTAAATTTTTTTATCTAGAATAACCATTTTTTTTACGGAAGAATAACCATCTTTTTTTTTTTTTGGTAAACCAAATGTATCCTCCGCACGCAACTGCAGAGACTAATCCCCTCGAGGTAACTGAGATCCATTTAAGAATAACCATCTTTTTTAAAAAAATGTGTATAAATATATTCCTTAAAAATGTATACATTCCTTAAAAAGAATGCATACATACCATCTTATTCTTAGTATGAAAGGCGAGTTGAATTTATAAAGGAATAAAGAAAAGACAACCAATATGAAAGTCAATAAATTAAATTGGTAGGAAAAGGCAAAGAAATTGCAAGGAGAAGAGAAGGCAAGTATGAGGAATAAAAAGAGGCAAAAAATATTAAATATAATAATTAATATATAAAAATAAACACAATAAATTAATAATAGTATTATAAAAACAAATATTATAATAATTAAAATATCTATCAAAAATAATAATTAAAATACATTCCTCAAAAAATAACTGAAAAAAATAATTATTTTTTCCCTAAAAATAAAGGATTCATTTAAACTGATAGAGTACATCGATGCAATACAAATTCAAAGTAGCTAAAATCAAAAAGGATAAATCTGCGAACAAACTCACAACATTCATGATAATAGCTGAAAACGACAAATTATATAAGTCTACAAATATTGGAGTGTTCGGAATATTCATGTCTCCGGATTTGTAGTGTTGATGACACCAAAGTCGACATTGATTGGATCTGCACGGTCGAAACTTATCCTTCAACCTGAAACAAATGAACACCCCACAAAGACGGAAAAATAAAACACCGCATAAATACGGGACAACAAAAGACACCCTACGAAGACGAGAAATCAAAACAAATAAATATGTGAAAATCATACTTATTTATTATATCGAGAAAGAAAAAATAATTAGGAGGGGTGATTTGAGGCTAAAATTGACCTTAAATCACCCTCTTTAATAGACCAAGAAGAAAAAAGTGGTGACAGCTAGAGTTAGAAGAGAGCAAGAAAAGAGTTTTTTTACCAAACTTTTTTATAATTATTAAACACACACACAAAATTTTATTACAGAAAGCAGTGGTTTAAGGTCAATTTTGACGGTATATTCCATCCAAGTTGTTGTTTTTTACTTAAATATCCACATATATTTGGTGTTTCATTTGTATTTTTTTTGTTTTGATTTCGCCATTTTAGTGCCGCTTGTTTTGATTTCATGTTTTTGTGTAGTGTTTATTTGCTTCGTTTTGTTTTAATGTAGATTCAATCAATAACTTTGATGTCATCAACACTACAACTCCAAATACATGAATACTTCAAACATTTCAATACATTTTTTTGTTTTTGTAATTTATCGTTTTACGCTATTAACATGAATGCTGAGAATCTGAGAGTTTATTCGCATATATATATATATATATATATTCGACACAGATTCATATTTTTAATATTAAGCAAATTTAGTAAAAAAATAAATCAATTTGAATAAATAAATACATTTGTTTTGAATAAAAAAATAAATTAAAACACACCAAATAAACTTCGCAACAAACAACTGAGGAACAAAAAACCCTATACCAGTGTTTGGTCTCTCTCTCTCTCTTCCCCACATTCCTCACGTTATTTCTACTTTTGAGACAGATCAATCAATAAATATTTTTTAAAAATATAAGGAAAAAAAAACCATCATTTATTGTCTCGAAATAATTATATAACGGATCAAACAAAAACACACACACAAACCTTGTGCCAATTTTATACGAACCAACTTCAAATGTTTCTTCGTTAGTCTCTCTCTGTTCTGTTTCAATCATCATCATCATCACCACCATCCATAACAAGAAGCACTCAACCCTTCTTTCTCTCTATTCTTCTTCTTCTTGCAAACATGAGCGCTGCTGGGTCAAGGCCTTCGATTCCAACCGGTGTAAGAAAGACGATCCAGAATATCAAGGAGATCACAGGTAATCATAGTGATGATGAGATTTATGCAATGCTTAAGGAGTGTTCTATGGATCCCAACGAGACTGCACAAAAGCTTCTCTTTCAGGGTACCTTCATCTCTTTCTCTTGTTACTCTTTCCGATTATTTCGATCTTTGATCTTTGTTAAAAAAAATCGTTCTTTTTTATTTCTTGTGTTTTTTGTTATCTGGGTTTTGTTTGCTTTTTCCAAGTGTGTCGGTGGAATTGGGTTTTTGGGGTTTCAAGTGGGGACCCTTTGGGATGAAGTTTTGTTTGGCTAAGTTTAGACCTTTTTTTTTTTAATAACCCCTTTGATTTTTTGAGGTTTTGTGTTGCTTGACCTATAGAAAGTTTAGATTTTTTTTTTATAGAAAGTTTAGGTTTTTTTTACTGTTGATGAAGTTTTGTTGTGTTAAGTTTAGGTTTTTTTTCCTTACCCCTTTTGGTTTTTGTGAGGTGCTGTGTGTTTAGACAAGAATTATATTTGTGAAGTTTCTGAGTGTTTGGTTGACTTGTATTGTAGTTGTGAACTTGACTGTACTTCGTTGTAAGTACTTTTTGTTTTTCTTTTTGGTTTAAACTACTGTGTTGCCAAATGTTCAGTTCAGATGATCCTTGTTTGATACCTATGAAGCACGGACACGACACTGACACGTCGACACTGTAATAATTTGAGAAAATGAATTAATTGAATGTAGTCACATGTTGGTGTCAGACACTGATACCAACATGATACTTGTTTGATACCTATCAAGTACTTACACAGACACCGAACACACACTAACATGTCGATACGAGTAATAATTTGAGAAAATGAATTAATTGAATGTGTGTTGGCGTCACGTCGATATGAGTAATACTTTCCAGTAACATTTTATGAATTTTAAGCACCATTCTGAGTATTATCTTGAATATGCTTAGAAAAAATGAAAACATTTTTAGGGTTATTTCTTTGTTGCCGTGTACCATGTATGTTATGGGATAGGGTTGTCTTCATGGACACACTTAGGCTCTGTGCATGTTTGTACGAAGTAATGTCAATGAGGTTTGCCATGCTGTTTAAAGCATTTTGTTTGATAGAGCGGTTGGATGGAATATGAATTTCTTATTTTTGACCAGTTTCATTTCGCTGTCTAATTAAACTCTTGCCAGTTTTGCACTGTTATTGGAACAAATTTCAATCACTGAATTTTTGGTATAAACTACAGTTTTACTGGTTTATGCCCGTTCAATTTTACATATATACCACCTTGCCTGTTTTTGTAACGACTTTCATGATCTTTTAATATATTCCCTCCATTCTTCCCATGTGAATTATTATTTTTTGACGTGAAGTTTCAAGCTCTCGTCATTTGTATCTCAACTATTAACACCAATTTATGTATTGCTAATAACCATGGCATTTTTGAAGTTGTTCAAACATGTCATGTCCTTCTACTATTGCTGTTACATATTCATGGTTCTAACTATATCCGTGTCTAAACCAAATAACATCAAGGAACTGTTTTGCAGACACATTTCACGAGGTCAAAAGAAAAAAGGACAGAAGAAAAGAGGTACATTTTGTTCTTATTGATGGCTAGATTTTAGCAATCATGCTGATCATACTTCCAACTCTCTGTTATGCTCAAAGTCTATTCGTGTTGTATTTAGTATTTTTTGTTTTGTTTTAAATACATCTAGTCAAATATCTATTATTGTTACAACATAGTTTCTATTATCAACTTAAGAGCTTATTGCGAGCCAGCCTCGTATTCGTATTTATTAATCACATCAAACTCCCAATTTTTTCTCGCTATTACATATGATTAATTTTTGGGCATTTTTCGTGTGACTGGCTGTTTTTTATTTTGTGCTGTTTTAATTCAGCTTGTTTAGGGGATCTTTTTTCCCCCTTTTCCGTCCCTTGACTCTGTTAATTGTTCATTTCTTGTGGGCTCTGAAGCATGACTACGCCATTTTGTTAGGTGTACATGTACCAATGGTTGGTAGGAGAAGGACTTCAATTGCTCACTGGAGGCAGAGAGGGGACTTTTAGGAGTTTTAGATATTTTGTTTTGTTTGCTTATATGATACGATTTTTGTAGAATTACTAATGCTCTTCCCTTTTATTTATTTATTTATTATTATTTTCACGTCCTAATCAATTATTTTAGTGGTCTAATTCTGTTAATGTTTTTCCTTTCATTAATTTATGATGATTCTGCAGAATGTTAACAATAGAGAGACTTTGGAGTCGCGTTCGAGACCTGGCACTCAAGGGCGTGGGGTTAGGGGTGGTCAGGGAAATTTTTCACCTCATCGCATAGTGCATGGTGAGATAGCTATTCTTAACAACTACCTGTTTGAGTTTCTCCCCCACCTTTTTGCTGCTTGCACTCTATCTTTTCTGCTAAAACAGTTTTGGCTTTGATAACGTTAGGTTCTCTATATTAAACCTGTTTAGAACTGGTAGACAAGTATGAACACAATGTTGTTAGTTGTTGTCAAATAACCGATTATCCCAAAAGCTTAAGCTTTTAGGAAAGACTACATCAATGGTTTTATATTATTTCTAACACGCCCCCTCACGCAAGAGCCCACTTGGGCTTGAAGCGTGGGTAATGCATAGGTCCACCTACCATATGCTTAAATTCCACTTTTTAATTATAAAGTGAGGGGAGCGGGGATCGAACTCTAGACCACTTAGTCATAGAGGCTCTGATACCATGTCAAATAACCGATTATCCCAAAAGCTTAAGCTTTTAGGAAAGACTACATCAATGGTTTTATATTATTTCTAACAGTTGTTACCTTTGCCCTTAACATGGTAACTGGTAACTTCAACAAAAATTAGTGACTGAGGTTGTATTTCCAGTATGCAATTTACTATTATGATATTGTGTTTGGCAGTAGAATTGCGAAACTAAAATTTTATTCTGTGCACCTTCTCTCAGATGCTCGTAGTGGCAAGAATTCTGGTACAGGCAAAGATAACGTGACCAACCAAGGGACTGCGAAGGGTGTTCCTCCTTTGCCAGATTCGCAAGAGACAAAGACCAGAGAAAAATGTTCTGGAACAAGGTAAGATGTTTGTATTGTAGCCAAGGTAGTCAGGGTCGAGTGCCGGGTCGAGTGCCGGGTCGTACGTAGAAACTCGACCCTGACTACATTGATTGTAGCTGTCAACGCTATCCTCTTGTTGCTAGTTATCTTACAACAACGAGAATTTGAAATTTAAGTTCTGATACATTTGGATTAAGATAATAACTATATATATCATTTGCAGTTCTGTTCCAGCTATTGCCAATGGGCCTACAACCATAGCATCTGGAACTACTAATGTGAATTCTTCCTCTTCATCTACTGGAAATCAGGACAGAATTAGTCCATCGGATAATGATTTTCCTTCTGATAGTTCAGACAAAGGTGCAAAAGTTGTTTTTGGAAGTGAGTCAGTGTCTTCCACCAGTGATGGCTTAGGGTCCAGACCTGCGTCGTCATCGGCTGTCTGTTTTTCTTCTTCTGACCCAGTACTGGTTCCCTCAAATGATTCACGGTTTGCTGGTGCCGTTGGTGCAATTAAACGGGAAGTGGGGAGCCAACGTCCTCCTGGGGAATTAAATGTGGTCAACACTTCTGAGAACAAATCTGCTGGTTAGGACATTTTACATTTTATAAGTACAACTTTTTGTGTTTAATTGTTTTTCAATTGTGAAGAATTTTTCTCCAACAATTGCATGACAGCTTTGGAGACTGGTAGCTCTTTTCAAGGAAAGAGTCAAGGAAAATCCCCGGCAGTGGCAAAGAATCAAGTTCCTGAGGTGTCATCTTCATCAACAGTAATACATGGGACGACCTCGGTTAGTCGGCCTTCCTCCAACTACAATAACCGATCACAACAAATAGGTGGCCTTCAGAAAGGTAATTCATATATCTCGTGTTCAAGAAGGAGACTTTTGTGTACTCCTTAATCCATATTCTCCAGTATCTGATTTTTTTATGCAATTACTACCCGTTTCATACAGAGGACAGACATTGATGTACATGAATCATGCATAAACATGTTTATGTCTATGTCTTTACTCTTCTGATTTTGTATTTCTTTGCTTATCAAATTTATACAATACACACACAAAGAATGAACTTCTCAGTGATCAGGATTGAACGAAGAATGCAAAGTTTTATGGATATACCGTGAGTTCAGGAAAAAAAACTTGTGATGGAAACTTTTTTATTGTGCTCAAACAGTTGAATTGACTTGCTGAATCATTATGTTTGTGTGATATGGCAATGATAATGTGTATGATATGAGCATTAATGTCTTTGTATGATTATGTGTCCATCATCCCAACATTCTTGTTCTTTGTAAGTTGACCTGAAAACGTGAATGAATAATGCTACACCAACACAGAAAATATGGAAGGCCTGAAAACGTATATAATTTTTTGAAGAAAGCGTAATTTAGATGAATGGTGTAAATCCACTGTTCAGAATAACAAAATTACAATTGAACCTTAAACGGAATCCTCGTGTAAAGTTCCTGTAAGTAGCATCACTTGTTTTCACGCAGCATTTCTATATCATTATTATTCTGATACCTTTTAGGGTTTATCGCATTTAGGGTTATCAATTACTCCCTCCGGTCCTAAATATAAGAAACAATTTACTTTTTAAATACATTGAAATATGGATGCATCTAACTCATATTATAGTCTAGATACATTCATTTTTTAATGTATCTAAAAAGTAGATTGTTTCTTATATTTAGGACCGGAGGGAGTAGTTTAGATTACCTTATTTTTTTTACCATTTTTAATACAGTTTTATCATGAATTCAACAGTATGATTGCATTTATGGGAAAAGTCTCTTTTGCTTTGCCTTGGTAGCACTTGTCATGATGCTTAGTTGGTAGTAATTAGTATCTATATATCTATTGTGTTAGTTATTAAATGATCATAAAGGTTTTGTCATAAATCAGTTCATTGAATTTATTACATGGATGTTTTTAATTTAAGATTTTGGTAGGTGCATGCTTGTTTAGATTTGTCCAGATACGCTGTTAAGTTTGACTGCATTAATTTTCCCCCTTCCAACCATTTATGATCGTGGGTTGATTCGATCTAGATTTATAATGTTTTTATTTACAGCAGCTGGTTCTAATAAGGAGTGGAAACCAAAGCCAACAAATACAATTAACCTGAGCTCGGGACCGACTAGCGTATCTGAGTCTTCTGCCGTTTCAGCCGAAGTTACCAAGCAGCTACCGTCTGTGTCAAAGGTCCTTGATTCTGAGGAAGCTACTTCTGAACTTCAGAAGAAGCTGGAGGACCTACGTTTGCCACAACGTCAACATGTTATACTTCCAAACCATATCTTGGTGCCTGATTCTGAAAAGAATAAGTTTAGCTTTGGGAGTCTGGGAATCAATTTTGGGGTTACTACAAGTTATGTTAGCAGCTCAGAGAGTGAAAAGAGTTCAACACCTCTTTCCAAAGCTTCTCAGGCTGTGGAAGAAACTGCAGGAGAGCAGGCCTCTAGGTTTGTAATATTTGGAAACTGTAGTTTTTGAATCTGGTTTGTGTGAAGTTTCGTATAATAATTCAACAATATAAATATCAATCATAAATATTCTTTCCCCCCTTCCCTTGGTCCTACAATTTTACTCATATGTACTTGATATACTACTAGAACATGTTTATATTATTTTCTGCTTTGCATTTCCTGATATACCGTCCCTTGACAAATTAAATCTTTTTCTCCAGCAATCAAAATGCTTCAGTTACATCCGTGGTGGGAGGTTATGCTGACAATCCACAACCACCCTCTACTACTGTACCTGAAAATTTTGCATCATCCGCCGAGGTGGATGTTTCATCCAGTACTATTCAAGAGGATAATGAGTCCAAACATGGCACTATGCCATCTGAAGGTAATGAATACTCAGTGGTGCATACTTCTCCAAACTACAATTTAGGTTTCATGCCCCCAATGTTGGAAACACAGTCTGCACAAATCGATAATTCTGAGTCTCAGGCACGGGATATTTCTCGTCTTCAAAACTTTGTCGTGAGCCCTCTGACCTATATTTCTCATCTTTCTTTGTTTACTTATTACTATGCACTTTTTTCTTAGAAAGTTAAATTTGTTTGTTTATCTTATTATAGGTTCATCAACCATTTGATCCAAATAATTACTACGCCCAGTATTACCGCCCTGGTGCTGACAGTGATGGCCGTCTTTCTCCTTTAGCTTCTTCTGGGGTTACAACAAAGTACAATGGTGGTGCTGCAGTGCTTCCTACACCAAGTTCTCAGTCTCTTCAACTTCAAGAGGTTTGCATTGTTAAAGTAACAATTACAGTTATTTAGATTTGAAGGTTGTGCTCTGTACAAATATAAAAGAAAACAATTGTATACTCTCAGATGTTATTTCTGTGTAAACTTAAGGGAATTATTGTCACCTCCCGTGTTTTCATTTTTTCCTTTACTACACATCATTTGAGAACGAACTGAAACTTCCAACTATTAAATGAGATATTTGAAATGTAAAGAAATTCCAAGGGAGGTTTGTGTTGCTTTTCAAAATATAGCAGAAGTCGGTGTAATTATGGTTACTAAGGTTTTTGTGTTAGTTTACGCTTTCATTTATTCTCAACCAGCCATACAAAATGAAATATTCAAAAGTAAAAAATTGTCTTAAATATATGTTTGCCTTTCTTTAGACTATTTTAAATTTTATGTCTTAATTACAGAAATATTAGGATCTTAGTTTGATTACTCAGTAAGTTTTACAGCAAATGCCACATTCTGGTGAAGATATAATGTCATCTGTCCACTTAATAGGTTTATATTGGAATTTCAATCTGAGTGATGTACAAACACATGCTTTTTTTTTTTGCCAAAAGTTTATGTATTTTATGTTTTGAATGCAGGGAGCCGTCTTGTCCACAGCTGGTCAGACATCACATGCGACTCAAGCTGCTGGAATGATGCAAAACTCAATAGCTACTCAGCAGCCTCTCCCCGTCTTTCGTGCACCAAGTGGGGTTCATATACCCCATTACCCTCCTAACTATATCCCATACGGTCACTACTTTTCACCATTCTATGTCCAACCTCAAGCAATCCACCAATATTTGGGTAACGGTGCATTTCCTCAACAGCCTCAAGCCAGCACTGTGTATCCACCGCCTTCCACTGTGGCTGCAAACGGGATGAAATATCCCCTTCCACAGTACAAACCCGGAACAAATGCTGCTAACTCAGCTCATTATGTAATGCCGGCTGCCTATGGAGCATATGGCTCTACTCCAGCTGGTGGTTATAATCCTAGTTCTGCAGAAACTGCAGGGAATTCGACCTCGAATGAAGACCTTGGTTCCTCCCAGTTCAAGGAAAACAACGTATACCTCAATGGACAGCAGGTTTGTTCCTTTTAAATTTAGTGGGATGGCTCTCATAGCCTCCATGACTATCATGCAAAGGATACACTGCAAATTTTCCTTCTGTACTTTATTTGTGCTTATAATTACATGCTGTTTTCCACTGCAGAGCGAAGGTTCGGCGATGTGGGTGGCAGCACCTGGTCGAGATATTTCCAATATGCCTGCAAGTTCATTCTACAACCTTCCACCGCAGGGTCAGCATGTGACTTTTGCACCTACACAGGCTGGCCACGGTAATTTTGCTGGCGTCTATCACCACCCTGCACAAGCAGTAGCACCTGGCACAGTTCATCCACTTCTGCAACAATCCCAGACAATGTCCGGAGCAGTTGATATGGTAGGGCCTGGTGGCAATGTTTATCAGCAACAACCTCAGCATGCACATAATATCAATTGGCCAAGTAACTACTGAGACAGAATTCGTGACATCAAATATAAACAAGATAAATTGAGTCCTATTCGGGGCAACATTTTTGGAAACTCTAAAAATATTGTTGGAGTTCGGTGGGGTGATATGGCGATTGGCTGCATTTGAGTGAGAAGCTGGAAAATTTGCCAATAGGATGATCGATTGCTTGAGATGAGGATGTGAAGGTACTGTCCTGTAACTGATATTGACCATTAAACTTGGAAAAAAATTAGAAACAATTGCAGGCTCTCTCTTATTTTGCTCCTGCTAGTTTGTGTTACAATTAATTCCTTGCCGTAGCTATAAGCTTTTACCCTCTCTTTTTACATCTTGAACTCTTATCGAGAGTTTTGTTGGGTAGTGAAAAATGTCCATTCTTGTTTTAGTTTTATAGAGTTTGGAAGGTATCAGTTGGTAGGGGAAAGTTTTTTCTGTTGCCATTTTCTTCTCTTACCTGTAAAGTAAATTTTGATAGCATGAAAGTCATTTACTAAGGTTGTTCTAATGCTATGGATAAAGCAAATTGTCAGTTGTTGCAGTTAATATGTCATAAAAAAGTTGTTGCAGTTTTAACTGATGCATGGCATTGTTGAGTCACATGGAAATACAGGAAAATATGGGAGATGGACTTGGGAACACTTATTGCAGTTTATTTTAATTGTAGGCAGTGCAATTCTGATAGGGATTCTCTTCATTTGTCAAAAGAAATGGAGGGCTCCATTTATTATACTTTGCACATAGTTTTAGAGGTGAACAATCTGGTACACATCTTATTTGGATACGTGCAAGTACACCACTGAGGTGGATGAACCTATCATAATCATCCAGCTCAGCGGTGTACTGATACATATCAAAATAAGATGCGTAACGAAGAATTCACATTTTTAGAACTAGTGACATAATTAAGCTTTTACTTAAAAACCATAATAGTTAAGCTTCCTATTGTTGATAAATGAAGATCTTTACTTGTGTAATTTACCTTGTTACTTACATGGTTACTACTACTTTGGGATTTTTTCGGAAGAGTGTGTTTAGGTTTATCGACAAAAACACTTCTATAAGTATTTGAAAGGGGTTAATATATTATGATATGCGCGCAAGTTATTTTCAATTTATTTTGATAAGCTTTCTAATATAGCTTACATGTCTATGGTACGGCAAGTTATAGAACAAGTTATTAAACTTGTCTATTTAGACACCCTTTTGTGCATGAATTACTTAGTACAAAAGCTAGACATGCATGCTTTGCCCATGATTTGAACTGTTGACTGTATGTAATGCATGATGATTGTAAAGATTTTTGTATACTCCTTCAACGGTAGGCTGATATACACTTTGCTTTAGACATTGATTTTATGCAATTGCAATCCAAAAGGCTCTTGGTTTGTTGGTGATTATGTCTGGTGTTGTGATGTGAAATGCAAAGAATATCTCTAGAATCCACAAGACATGCATTCTTGGATTCTGCAAATGGTTTGTACTTTGTATCGTATTATTATGGATATGGATTGATGCATTTGGTCCCCTTATCATAATATTTCCACATGCTGGGATTAGAATATTTATGTATGCAATAATAGTCAATATGGAAAAGCATAAATAACTTAAAAATACAAGATTGCTTCAGTAAAAATATGTTTTAAATTTTATAATTTAAAACAGGTTTCATCTTCTAGAAGGTGGACGTGTAAAATCCTAAAATTTCAAGGGGTGTGCGAGAAGATGTTGGGGGGCGGAAAAAAATAGTCTATTGTTTAGGATGGGTAGTAGTATTGGGAGTGACCCAAAAAATAATGTAGACCTTTGGTAGAGTGAAAAATAAGTATTAATGTGTTGATAGGACACTTAGCTTTGGAATATCTATTGTTTAGGGAAAAAAATGACACTTATTAAGTATAAAAAAGGAAAAATATTAAAAAAAAACCGAGTTTGAATTC
Source organism: Trifolium subterraneum (assembly GCA_951799995.1). Classification (NCBI taxonomy): domain Eukaryota; kingdom Viridiplantae; phylum Streptophyta; class Magnoliopsida; order Fabales; family Fabaceae; genus Trifolium; species Trifolium subterraneum. The sequence goes on from OX637468.1 coordinate 21,213,539, forward strand.
TGGATGAAATATTTTTTTATTAGATTTTATTTATTTTTTAACTGAACTTTGAGGACTCCCTTCTCCTAAACCGGAGGGTTAAGCATACTAAAAAACAATTTTTTTGGTGGTTACTACGTTATATATGTACAAAGTTTATACCATTGTTTAATAGAGTTGTTGCATATTTTGATAAATATTTGTTCTTTATTTTTACTCATATATTAATATGTGTCTATTTTTTTATATATGATTTCTACTCAGGCCAATATTTTTACTCATAATAATACGCATGTCTACTTTTTTACCCATATATTAACAATGTTTGCTCCATGTTGAGTACCACTCCTTGATCCATATCCATGTCATCTTTTATTATTATAATATGTCAACCATATAGCTTATGTCGGTAAAGATCAAGACCGACTAATTTCGCGAGCATTACTCAATTGGTATATACAAGTGACCGAGATTCAAATTAGAATTTTTCACGTATTTAATTTAAGGATTTAGTTTACATGCACCGTCAGTGTAAAGTAATTTTACACATGCATCTAATAATATACCAACACATCATGTATTGTGTTTAAAAACACATGATGTAGCAACACATCATTGAATGTATGTGTAAAAAAACTTTACACCGACGGTGCACAATAATTAAACTCTTAATTTAAGGAGTGAATTTTTAGCTACTAAACCATTTCGGTCAAAAATAAATTAACATCGATTAAATTGATAATTGTTTGAGGTTTTATGTTTGAAATCTAACCTTTTTTCTCTCTAAAACTACATGGAACTAAATTTCCACATTATTGGTTGAATAGTTTAATACTAATATAGTGGAAAAAACACTTTATCCTATTCCTTTAAATTGGGAGGAACAAACAAACTATAATAGAGACCAAACTCTTCCTTTGATTCCAGAATACTTTATACTTTTTCATATGCTACTTTGTTAAAGAAAAAGTCCAATAAATCTAATATGCAAGTGCCATTGAATGTTGTAGAGGTGAGAATAACAACTTGTTAAGAGTCTTAGCAATTAATTGGAGTAAGGGCCTATAGTGCACCCTCTTTATTGCACAACCATATTGTGACCCTGAACAGGTCACCATTGCATTAGTGTCTATGCAACAAAAACAATAACAACAAACAAGTAAGTATAATATGACATGACATGGCACATGTATTTGTATCATATATGGATATGGATAATAATGGTGAATTTCACATCGATTGTCTTGATACAAAAACAAATGTCCATTAATAACAGCTTCCACCCAACTTTGGAAGGATGCTTCCATGTATAGTAAATTTGAGCAGAGAATGGTGACATATAATATATTACATAACCCATATATATTGTGTAATGTTTGGAAAGAGTCAATAAAGTGTGTAGTGCTATTGTCCCTGGTTGGTTGTAGCCTTGTAAAAAATGTAGAATATAAAGATGAGGTACTATACTAATATGTGATGTGTTGTCATCCATGACAAGAAATTTCTTACTTGGACGTTAATGGAGGTCTAATCATGGAGCAAAGTTTGATCTCCGTAACAATACGTATTCATTTTCATATGAAAATTGTCAAATATCTATTGTAGAAGAGAAAGTCTGTCAACACCAACTCTTCAAAAGAGGGAGTGAAACAAAAATATTTGTTGAGAGCTACGTCATTGAGGAAAATCAAGAGAGGGTGTGTGAGAAAGAAAATGAAGAGATTGTCGAAAAAGAAATTGAGATTGTTTTTTTGGCTACCGAAAATGCCACCATTCCTTCTAATAAAGTTTGTTTTACTTCTTGTGCTCTTGAGTCTTTATCTCAAAGAGAAGTAAGTTAGTGAAGAAAATAGAAATCTCACTTTTGAGAGAAGTAAATAGAAAGAAAGAGAGAGGATAAAAAATTGTGAGAGAAAATATAGTGATGTTATAGAAGTGAAGGAGGAAGAAAATATTGATAGAAAACAAGAAAAGAGAGAAAAGAAAAATGAATGTGATGAGAAGGAAATTTATGAGAGGAAAATAAAAGAGTAGTTTATGAAAGATGACAACTTTGAGAAGATTGAAGAAGAAAAAAATCCAACTTGCAAAAAGAAACGAGATATCCAAAAGAGAGAACATTTTCCTCTAGTCCATTAGTTATTTATGCAGGTTTGGATTTGAGGACAAATGCTCTTAAAGAGGGAGAGAATGATGCAATTATGAGTTCACTGTGTTAGATGCTTGTGTATGAGCAGTGTGTGTTAGGCGTTGTTAGTGCCTAATCAGGCCTTGTCCTTGTGTTTGTAAAAGTGTTGAAACACTTGTGTATACTTGCGTATATAAGACATTGTGGCTAATGAATAAACAAGAGAGTTGAGCTTCTAATAACCAACAAGTGGTATCAGGATCTCCACGCGCCGGGGCCTGCAAGTGGTTTTTTTCTTCAAAAGTTTGTTACAACCGTTTTTTCTTCCCGCGTTTTTTCACTGCAATTTTTTTTCCGATCTTCTTCTCTGTTCACTCATGGCGGAAGAAACGAAGTTCTTGCATACACCAGTACCAAAATTCGATGGCTACTATGAACATTGGGTAATGCTAATGGAAAATCTCATTCGTTCAAAGGAGTTGTGGTCTTTGATTGAGGTGGGAGTTACGGTGGCTCCGGCGAATGCAACCGTCGAACAACAACAAGTAGCTGATGTTAGCAAACTCAAAGATTTGAAGGTGAAAAATTATCTGTTTCAATCTATTGATCGGTCCATTCTTGAAACGATTCTTGTTCGTGAAACATCCAAAGATATTTGGGATGTAATGAAGAGAAAATACCAAGGCTCAACGAAGGTGAAGCGAGCTCATCTTCAAGCTCTTAGGCGTGATTTTGAGATTCTTGCCATGAAAGAAAGTGAATTTGTGCATGAATACTTTGCTCGAACCCTAGCCATTGCAAACAAGATGTCAGCACAAGGTGAAACAATGCAAGAAGTTGCAGTTGTAGAGAAAATCTTTCGATCTTTACTACCAAAGTTCAATTATGTGGTATGTTCTATCGAGGAAGCTAATGACATCAACACCTTAACCATTGATGGCTTACAAAGCAGCTTGATTGTTCAAGAACAAAGAATGAAGGCACAAACTGACAACAGTGAAGAGCAAGCCTTGAAGGTGTCATACTCAGCAAATGCTGGTAGAGGTTCAGGGAGAGGTAGAGGTAGAAACTCTACCAATGGAGCACGAGGTCGTGGCAGAGGAAGGCAAAGCAAAGAGCTTGTGGAATGCTTCAAATGTCACAAACTTGGACATTACCAGAATGAATGCCCTGAATGGGAAGGTAATGCTCACTATGCCTCTTACAATGATGATGAAGAAATGTTGTTAATGGCTAAAACTGATCTAGAATTCAATATTAAGAATGAAGCTTTCTATTTAGATTCTGGTTGCAGTAATCATATGATAGGTCAAAAGAAATGGTTCTTCAATTTTGATAATGACTATAGAGACTCAGTGAAGTTAGGAGGTGATTCAAGAATGTCTGTCATGGGGAAAGGTAGTGTAAAATTGAAGATAAATAATGTTGTTCATATCATTAGTAATGTGTACTATGTCCCTGGATTAAAGATAAACTTGTTAAGCATATGACAATTACAGCAAAAGCAACTCACTGTGGTATTAAAAAATGCTATGTGTAAGATCTACCATGATGAAAAGGGTTTATTGGTCACCACTGCTATGTGCAATAATAGAATGTATGTAATCTCTACTATGGTGTTAAATCATATCTGTCTGATCATTGCAAAACAAGAGACTACACAGCTATGACATGGAAGATATGGTCATTTGAGCTATAAAAGTTTGAATGAACTATCTAGAAAGAAAATGGTAAGAGGATTGCCAGACTTTGTAGAAGCAGAGGACAAGTGTGATGATTCCTTGGCTGACAAGCAACACAGAGAAGCTATTCCTAAGCAAGCAAATTGGAGAGCCACAACAAAGCTTGAATTAGTGCACTCTGACATCTGTGGCCCTATCAATCCACAATCCAATGGTGGAAACATGTACTTCATGACCTTCACAGATGATTTTAGTAGAAAAACAAGGGTATATGTTCTGAAAGAAAAGTCTAGTGTTTTTGAGGTTTTCAAGAGTTTCAAGGCCCTAGTTGAGAATGAATCTGGATGTAATATTCAGTGCCTTAGAACTGATAGAGGTGGAGAATACACTTCTAATGCCTTTAATGAATTTTGCAGCATCAAGGGCATTAAAAGACAACTCACTGCAGCCTATACTCCTCAACAAAATGGAGTATCTGAAAGGAAGAACAGAACACTTCTTAATATTGTGAGAAGTATGATCAATGCTAGAAATGTTCCTAAGAGGTTTTGGCCTGAGGCAGTCAAATGGGCTACTTATGTCATGAATAGAAGTCCAACTCATAGTGTGAAAGACATGACCCCTGAAGAGGCTTGGAGTGGAAAAACACCATCAGTGCATTACTTCAAAACTTTTGGCTGTTTGCACATGCACATGTTCATGACAGTCAGAGGAAAAAGCTAGATAATAAAAGCAAAAGGTGTGTTTTGCTAGGTGTGAGTGAAGAATCAAAAGCCTATAAGCTCTATGATCCCATTGTAAGAAGATCATCATCAGCAGGGATGTATTCTTTGATGAATCAAAGAGTTGGAATTGGGAGAATTCAAATCAATAAACCAATAGTAATGACATTTGGGAACAAGTTAGTGACAACAACTCAGTTTAACACAACAATGTTGAAGTAAATGTTGAAGCTGAAAACAGATAAATGAAAATGTGGTCATAGAAGACACATCTAGTGAAAATGAAGGAGTAACACCTCAACCAGTAAGTCAAACAAGGATAAGAAAGCCCTCAGTAAGACTCACAGGCTATGTAACTGGTAGAGAAGCAGAAGAGGATGAAGAACTACACAACCTTGCAGTATTCAACACCAATGGAGATCCTTCAAACTATCAAGAAGCTGTGAAACTTGATGTTTGGAGAAAGGCTATGGATACATAGATGGAGTCAATCACAAGTAATGAGACATGTGAGCTTACTAGCTTACCTGCAGGCTGTCAACCAATTGGTGTAAAATGGATCTACAAAACCAAGTACAATGAAAAGGGTGAAATTGAAAAGTACAAGGCAAGGCTAGTTGCAAAAGGTTATACTCAAAAGCATGGCATTGATTATAATGAGGTATTTGCACCAGTTGCAAGGTGGGACACAATAAAAGCTATTCTAGCTTGTGCTGCAAGTAAAAGGTGAATGAATTCAAATCATCCATGAAAAGAAAATTTGCTATGACAGACCTAGGAAAAATGAGATATTTTCTAGGAGTTGAAGTCAATCAGACTTATGAAGGCATCTTTATGCATCAGCAAAAGTATGCAAATGAAATTCTAGTGAGATTTGGAATGGAAAACATCAATGGTGTGTGCAGTCCCATAGTACATGGGTGTAAGCTAACCAAGAATGAGAATGGAAAAGCTGCAGAGGCAACAAGTTATAAACAGATGGTAGGATGCTTGATGTATTTGTTGGCCTCTAGACCTGATCTTGCTTATTCTGTATGTCTAGTTGCTAGATATATGGATAGACCAACTGAAATCCATATGGCTGCTATCAAAAGAATTTTGAGGTATTTGAAGGGCACTCTGGGTTTTGGGATCATGTACAAGGTCAACACTGATGAGCTATGCCTTAAAGGTTGGTGTGATTCAGACTATGCAGGAGACATTGATGACAGAAAGAGCACCACTGGGTATGTGTACATGCTTGGATCTGGTGCTATATCTTGGTCATCCAAGAAGCAGCCCATAGTTACCTTATCCACTACTGAAGCTGAGTTTGTTTCTTCTGCTTCATGTGCTTGCCAAGGAATCTGGTTGAGAAATGTAATGAATTACTTGAAGATGAAGCAATAAGGTTGCACTGTGATATTCTGTAACAACAGCTCCTCCATCAAACTTTCTATGAACCCTATAATGCATGGTAGATGTAAACACACATTGATGTAAGGTTTCACTTCCTTAGAGATCTCACTAAGGATGGCACAATTGAACTTGTGCACTGCACAACTGATGACCAACTTGCAGATATTCTTACCAAGCCATTGAAGCTCGAATCGTTCTATAGATTGAGGGAGGGCTTGGGGATGATTGATGCAAACACTGTAATAGCTTAAATGTGAACCTTTGTGTTGTGTGTTCAAATTAAGGGAGGTTATGTTAGATGCTTGTGTATGAGCAGTGTGTGTTAGACGTTGTTAGCGCCTAATCAGGCCTTGTCCTTGTGTTTGTAAAGGTGTTGAAACACTTTGCCTATATAAGGCATTGTGGCTAATGAATAAACAAGAGAGTTGAGCTTCTAATAACCAACACACTGAACATGTGGAAGAAATGAAAATCCTAAGCAGTCGCTTATCAGTTGATATCAGAAATTCGACTCTTGAAATCAGGTGATATCTATCTTTTTATTTTTATTTTTAATGTTTGATAAAAAAAACAGTGAGAAAAAGGGAAAAAAATAAAGACGTGAAAAAAAAATCCAAAAGTTCCAATTTTAATTTTTCTCTAGTTGTTTGTCAAGCTTGAAATTTTATTCATCATGAAAAGTAATAAAAACAAAAATCTTCTTTCCAAAAAATGTCTTGTGAATGATAAAGTTTGCCACTTGTTTATTGATAGAAAATAATTATCAAATTATAAAAAAATAAAAAATAATAATTATCAAGAATGAATATGAAGAAAATTGTTTAGATTAACTTAGTCAATGTATTTAGTCTTAGGTGTAAGTAATTTCTAGGTACGCCACAAAAGTGGCACCTTACATATTCACGTGTACAGTAATCACAAGTGCATAGCTAATTAAATTAAATATGAAAAAGTGTATAGAACAAATATAAGATTCTCTATCTTATTGCAAATTAAATAATTTTTTCTTTCTTAAACCCAAGCGTGGTGCAATATATAGCTACTGCTTAGAAGCAAAGAGAGGCAGTTGTAAAAAAAAAAAACTGAGCAGGTAACAAGTGGCAATCAAAGAGGAGAAGTGGAGGGAGCACGAGCACGACTACAAAAATAAAATGAAAAATATCCTAAGAAACTATTTATCTAAGACTAGACTAGATAAGGCATTTTTTTAGAACTTAGGATATTTTAAAATTCATACTCCTACAATGCCCACTATCTTAATATAGACGATATTGAAAATATACTTTGTCAAACAAAATATAGAAAATATCTAATCCGACCCCACCATCACAAAAAGTGCAACTTTTTTGTGATATTTTATAAAACCTTTTCACTTTCATGTTATTTCAACTCCATGCCACTAGCAAAATACTAGCATTAAATTATTCAACTGTACTCTTGGGTTAGAGATACTCTACTCTCTCTCACACACACTAAGATATTTTGTACTTCTTATAAAAATTAAACACTTTTTAAATTTTTTTATTACACAAACACAGGAGCAATGTGAGATTACCCTTGATATTGACTCTCAAACGCAAACAATGTAAGATTGTTTTTGTGTTTGAAAAGTAGTTCTCAATCGAGGTTAATAGTTAAATGACATGTAAGTTTATGTTCCTTCTTTTGGCGTTAATATTTCAACCTTAATTTCATAATATTGTGTTTTCCTCACGGTTTTGTCCTTTTATGAAAGATGTCTCATTAATTAATTGAGGAGTATGAAGGTTGTTTAATTATAAATTAGTTTTAACTCAAACAATGTGAGACTATTTTAGTGTACATCAACATCACAAAGTACAAATAAGTACAATCTCAAACGCTCACAAATAGTTGTAAATGTAGACACTCTAAGTACCTATAAACCTATACACGTACATTAGAAAACTCATTCAATTATGGCTAGAATTGTTTTGACTTTGAGCCTAATACAATTTTGAATAATAGTACAACCTAGCTAACTCAAATAATTCAAATATATGTCTGTTGAAATGATTAACCCACAGTCTTAGAATCTAGGTCAAATATATCATTGTCAACATTTAGATCTTTCAACCATAACATGATAAAGTTCATACGTCTCCCCTTCCACAACACTCAACTTAGATGCCATTCAGATTAATTTGGCTTGTATAAATTAACCATGATCATCACTGAAAGCTTCATTTACCATGCATGCATTTCAATTTATCAGCTTAAGAATATGTCTATAGCGCAACTACACATGTGATACTATAAATGTCACACTGTCTCTTCATCACACTTCACATTTAAGAAAATATGTGGAGTATATTATTAAGCTAGCTACGTACTTTTATTGTTAAGAAACCTCTGTGCTATTTTTATTGGAGACACACTTAGAATTCGACCATCAAAAAATGCGAGCCTCTTCAATTAAATTTGTTTTGTTAAAAAATATTATTTGCTAAGCTTAATTGATTTTTTTTTTGTGTGTTAATTTTTTGGTTGTCGAGGGATGGAGCCCTAGGTATAAAATTAATAATTTTAAAGGCTTATTTTATATAATTTCTAAGAAAATCAATCGAGTAAAAATGCCCTTTATTCTTAGATTCAAAACAATAATAATAATAATAATAATAATAATGGTTAACTAAAGCTTCTTTCACCTTTGCAATTGTCTACTTGTAAAAGAAATGGATTTAGGGTAGTATGACTGCATACAGTCAACATATCTAAATTAAATCATTCGATCAACATGAGACAATTTAAATTTTAAGATTAAATTTTAATTGTTTTTCTCTTGAAAAAGTTAAATTAGCCAAGCCAAATTGCCACAAAAGGGAATCCAACATGAGATCTTGAGAGAAGCATACTCCAAGAACCTAAGCCAACACCACTAGACCAACACAAGTGGGTTTAAATTTTAATTGTTTTTAAATATAAAATTTGAACTGGAAATTTAGACCGTTTAATTTTAATCAAGCAAGTCAGATATAACTAACTATACAATCATGTCTCTCCTGTTGAAGATAATATACATAGATATATTTTGAAGATTTTAGATTTAAATATAGTTTAGATTTATATTTAAAATAAGATAATATTAAAATATACGATTTATATATCAATTTATAATATTTAATAATTGTCTTTTTTAAAACATATGATTTGTTTTTTTTAAAACATATAATTTGTTTTTATGCAACTCTATATATAGAGTCATATAGTCATGATGAATAAAATAAGAACTTGAATATTCTTCATATATCAATATATTTATGAGAGTTTTCTCCATAAAATATATTCTACCAAATTTCGCAATACGAAAACACAAAAAATCATATCATCTCCGACAATCCATATATTTCTTGGTAAACATTGCTTTCAAAATGACAAGATACGTAAGGCAAATATATGAAACTAAGGCACCCAAGACAAAATCTTCACTTAGTGCGCAAATCATTTTTAAACTTAGATAAATAAAATGCAGATCTAACCTTGTTGGTCACTGTAACTTTGTTTACAAACAAAAGAAAAAGGTAAGAGCAATCAAAGAAAAATAAAATAGATACGAGGTGTATACATATATTCATCGTTATGACAAACTATAGTGCCCTCTATTTTAAATAAATTTACTAGTTCATTAACTTCTTTTTGGTGGAATTTAGTTCATAAACTAATTGTCCATAAACCGACCATGATATGTTATGTAAGTTTAATTCTTATTTTATTATTTTTGTTTTTGTAGTTATGAAAGTTTATTATAATTTAAACATATATAGAAGCAAAGTATAATACAAGGACTTTGAGTTAAGTCTAATAGTGCTTACAATTTACAAAGAAAGAAAAAAATAGTGCTTCTAATTTTATATTATAAACTTAGTTAATATAAAATAGTAGGCCATATGTAACCGACCATGACATGTGATGTGTAAGTATAATTCTTTCGTCATCTTTATTTATTTATTTTTTAATTTGTATTTGAAAAATGTATACTATAAATAAAAGATAAGATTTTGTTTAACATGGACAATTTGAGCATGTCTTGCATCATGTATATATGTCAATCGTCGGAAGTTGAGGTGTGGTTGTCGACAAATCGTAATCTTGTATTGTGGTATTACAGACAATTTTTAAAAACTGGTGAGGAATTTTACATAGCAAATGTTTGTGCGTATTGTGATTTGGGAGCGAAACAAACTCTATGGAACTTTTTATCAGATAAAATTCAGATGCTGCATGGAGAAAACGTTTGCGTGTGTGGGAATTTTAATGCCATCAGGAGAATCGAGGAAAGACGCTCTTTTGGGAAGGGCCTCGCTCATCGGACCATGTTCCCTTCAACCGGTTTATTGATGATTTTATCCTAATTGATCTGCCTTTGTGTTCTCTGAAAAGTGGTGCCTGACTTGGCCCAATTGTGTGCAGGTGGCTCATGAGGGGTTTATCAGACCATTGCCCTTTGGTTCTCATGGCTAATGAGGAAAATCGAGGTTCTAGGCCCTCTCGGATGTTGAAATGTTGGAAAGATACTCCTGGTTATCACTATTTTTTGCGAGATAAGTGGGCAGCGCTGCAGATTGAAGGATGTGAAGGGTATGTTTTGAAGGAGAAATTTAAGATGATCAAGTTGACCCTAAAAGAGTGACATGGGGCTCACTCCCAAAATTTGCCTACCAGGATTGATTCTTTGAATATCCGCCTTTCAGCTTTAGAAGGCAAAGGGGAATAAGAGGATTTGTCAGAGGCTGAGGTAGCGGAAGTGTACGGAATAACGTCAGACGATTATTCTTTGTCCCGTATGAATGTCAGCATTAGTTGGCAGTAGTCATGTTCCCTTTTGCTAAAGGATGTCGATGTGAATTCAAAGTACTTCCACTCTGTTATTGCAAGTCGTAGGAGGGGAAACACTATTTCTTCAATCTAGGTGGATGGTGTTACTATGGAGGAGCGCATCCTATCAGGCAGGCCGTGTTCTCACATTTTGCTTCTCATTTTACGGCAAACATAGTGGAAAGGCATGTGGTAGATAATATTTAGTTCTTAAGGTTGACCCCGGTAGAAGGTGGAAGTTTGACCAAACCTTTTACAGTAGATGAAGTTTGAAGGCAGGGGTTTGGGACTGTGATAGTTATCAAAAACCGGGACCGGATGAGATTAACTTTGGTTTTATAAAGGATTTCTGGCCAAAGATACAAATTGACATGATACGATTCATAGTTGAATTTCATCGTAATGGTAAATTACCATAGGGTATCAATTTTGCATTCATTGCTCTTATTCCTAAGGTTGATATTCCTCAACGTTTTGAATGATTTTCGGCCCATTTCTCTGGTTGGGAGTCTTTATAAAATCCTGGCGAATGTTTTAGCTAACAGACAGCGAATGGTGATTGGTAGTGTGATCTCTGCGTCTTAGACTGTGTTTGTGAAAGATAGGCAGATTCTTGATGGGATTCTAATCACAAACGAGGTTGTGGACAAGGCGCGCAAGATTAAGAGAGAGTTGTTGTTATTTAAGGTTGATTTTTAGAAAGCCTACGATTAAGTTAACTGGGGTTACCTAGATGCAGTTATTGGGAGAATGTCCTTCCCGATTTTGTCGATGGTTGCTCTACAGATGAATTCCCTTTGGGGATAGGTCTAAGATAAGGGGACCCTCTATCTCCCTTTTTGTTCTTAATTATTAGCAACTGAGGGGTTGCATGTTTTGAAGCAAGCCATGGTGGATAACCAGTTCTTTTCGGGGTATACCATTGGGGTCACAAAATTCGATCTCAGTTTCTCATCTCCAGTTTGCTGACGACACGTTACATTTAGGAACCAAAAGTTGGGTGAATGTCACGTTACTTTTTGGGTGTCAAGAGTTATAATACTAGTCAACCCCTCATCGTCACTATGCATAAGCACTAAACATCGTCATTGTTTATAAGCACTAAACATTGTCATTGGACTTATATGAATGCATGCATGAACATGTGAAAATAAAAAAAAACACACGTCATACATAATCCTCACACAACACATCATCATCATCATCATTTGGGCATTCAGAGTTATATTACTGAGTAATCTCACCTCATCATTTCATCGTCATTTATTCATCACCTTAGAGATTTGGTAATTCATAATTTACTAACTCTAACTCCATTCAACATCATTGCTACATCTACTACTCTATCGTCATTTATTACCAATCCCATTTTCAAATCAAAACATCACAATCATGGCTAATTACTGCATGTTATTGTGAAAGAAAGGATTCGAATCTCATGCATTAATTATGGAAATGAAAATATGTTTCTAGTTCAACCCTGGGATGTATCGGTGCAAAGAGGTCTTGTGTCGATATAAGTTTAATTCTGTTTTTCAAATCCACGTCATGCACTGATTCAAGTCTAAGTTGCATCGTTCAAGTTTTCCATCAATGTATTGCACCGGTTCAACCTAGTCATGTACTGGTACAAAATACCCTTTGGTCCTCCCAGATTGTATTTGCACAGGTTCATGCTACGCATGCATCAAGTCATGATTTTTCTGGATAACATGCACCGGTTCAAGTGTGTTTTCTGCATTTTTCCAAAGACAAACCCTAACCCAATTTCATCTCAAAAACCTTATTTCTATCCCATAAGTTCCAAAAGTATTGGTAATTTGGCCAATACAACAATTTTACCCCAAGGCACATATAAATCATCAACAAACATCATATATTTCATGAAATCATCATTTAAAATATTCATGAGAAGTACAACAACAACAACAACAATAACACAATCCAAGCATAATTTATCACATGTAGTTCAATCATGCAAGTATAATATCATGCTTCTAATTTAAAAACAACAAAGACTTATGGTTATAAACCACTCCAAGCATTTTCAAAGAAAACCCTAACTTGGAATATCATGGGGTACTTGAGAGAGAGATAATTAAGCACTCTCTACCCCAATAATGAATTCCTTAAATGAAAAACTTCCCTTACCTCAAGAAAAAGATGACAAAGAATGAAAAAGAATGGAAATGATTGATGTGATGTTTCTTGTTCTTCTCTCCTATAGACTCTAGTCTTTCTCTGCATCTCTCTCTCTACCTCCTTCTTCAAAAAATCATAAATCATCTTTCTCTCTCTAACTCACTCCGTATATACCTAGGTCACTACACAACATTCAATGACCAAATAACCATTCCCAACTTATGGGCTTAAGCTACTTACACCTCTTATAAAAGGCTTACACTCCCTACACCCAGCCCAATCCATGAAATTCCCAATTAAATCATTCTAGTTAGACACATAAGCAACTCTCCAGTTTAAATAAAACAAAATAAAACTAAGGATAATATTAATACGAAAAATGAGGTGTTACACACGTTACAAAGGGATAATTACCTAAAATTTACAAAATCAGGGGGCTAATTAACTGAAATTTAATTTGCATAAAAAGAGGGAGAGGGAGAGCGGGGGAATAGTGTGAGAGAGAAGAAGAGAGAGAGACGGGGGGGGGGGGGGGGGAGTTAGGGAGAGAGGGGAAAAAGAGGGAGTGAGTTAAAGAGAGACGGAAATAGAAGGAGAACAATTGCTAAAACAACAACAATAACCACAACCAATAACCTTGCAAAACATTCAATTAAATCCGAGAGAGGAGAGAAGAAGTTATGGGGAGAGAGAGAGAGAGAGAGATAAGGGAGAGGGGAAATAGTTGCAGCAAACACAATAACCATAACAACAACGACCTTGTAAAATATTCAAATCAGTCCCCGAATTCAACATCTTAAAAGCAAAATGTACCTTGAAATTTTTAAATTATAGTCAAATTGCCCCCTCAACTGAAGTGAATTAGCAGGATTTCATATAGAGTGGATAATCCATGTAATAGTTGCAACAATAACAAAGTTGTAAAATATTCAATTAGTTTGAGAGATAAGAAAGTGAGTTATGGAGAGAGAAGAGAGGGAAATGGAGATAAAGAGAGACAAGGGGAGAGATAGAGAGAGAAAAGGGAAGATAGAATAGTTGAAGGGACAATTTGCCTATAATTTAACAAATTTACGGTGCATTTTGCGTTTAAGTTGTTGAATTCACATATTGATTTGAGTATTTTACAAAGTTGTAGTTGTTGTTGTAACTATTCCCCCCCCCCCCCCCCCTCTCTCTCTCTCGCATATCTCTCTACAATTTTATTTGCTTCATGATTCAAGATGCTTAAACTCATCCTTCACTAGAGAAAAATCCCTTCTTCTTCAATTTTCACTTTATCTTCAACCCCAAATTATCCTTCTTCACCCATATAAAAGGGAAAATAACACCACAACACTGCCACCATAAGAGAATATAGAGAGAGGGGAGGGGGGGGGGGGGTTTTTTTCTTCTGATTTAGTGCCTCTACGTGTTTTAATCTAGGTCATATTGAAGGCTAAAACCCTTAGTAAAATTGGTTAATAAATAACGTTTTTCTTGTAATGAGTGTTCAACCTTCACTTTTATAAGCAATGTGAGACTTAAGTCACCTCACACTTACCACAACAATCTCCCCCTGAAGTGTGATTCATTCACTTCTCTATTTGCCCTCAATCGGAAGCTTCATAAACTTGCACCGCAGTTGCCACTATTCAACGAGACTCGCCACCGTTGTCACCTAACCACCTTTGTTAGGAAGACTTTCGATACAAGAAACCGATCAAAACATTTGTCGAACCATAGACTTTGATACCACCGTTGGGTCACGAGGGGGAAGCTATGGTGATCATCCACATTGTGCTAAGAATAACTATACAAGTGATTCGGACTCCACATTTTTTACACAAAACCTTAAGGCATTACGATTATGAGTCTTCTAACCTGTAAAGTATTCAATATCCACTTTTCTATGCAATGTGAGACTTAACTAACCTCACACTTGCCACAACATTATCCCTCTTTCTTTTTATGCAAATTAAATTTCAGTTAATTGACCTCATGATTTTGCAACATTTAGTCAATTACTCTAATGTGACACGTACCCTAATAAATTACCCATGTGACGTGGCGACACGTTGGTAGGTGACACATATGCAATTAACAGTCACGTCATCATAACAGATAGAGTAAACAAAGCATAGAGTAATTGATGGACGTCTTACAAAATTCAGAAGAATATTTGACATTTAAAAAATTTCAAGAGAGTATTTAATGAATTTTGCAATTTCAGGAGACATTTGCATTTCATCTTTAATATCAGAATCTCATATACCATCCTTTTAATATCTCCTGTCTTTGTTATTAACAAACTGAAGTTAAAACATTTTTTTAATTTCATGAAAAAATAAACACTTCTTTATATTTTTATGTTATTTATGACTAATATAACTCGCCTCATTTCATTTGTCTACGGCACTTTTTAAATTTTATGTTATTTATTACCTAAAATAGTTAAAATTACTCACAATTGAGAAAAAAAATATACGAATAAATGCAACAAAATAGTCAAAAATATTTATATTCGAGAAGAAGAAAAAAATATTTTTAATACAATTAATGCCATAATCAAGACTAGAGACTACAACTTGTTTTTTGTTGAATAAACTAGAAAATACAACTTAAAAAGGGGCTATGAGAATTGAGTTGTCTAGTTTTTATTGACCATGTTTTCTATTCAATAGTTTATGATCACTATTTTTAAAAAGTGACAAACATTGAGTAAACAATAGATATTAGAGATATTAGGTAAGTAATTACTGTAACTACATCAATCAAAGTAGGCAGTCTTTGTGATAGAGATGTAATTTAGTTTTTTCTTTTTTCTGGTACAAGTAATTTAGCTAATTTTATTATCCAAATTAAGTAATTGGCTAATTGAGCAAGTGATTGCTGTAGGGGTACGAAACCAAAGTACCCAAAATCCATGGATGACTTGCCATTACCACCAAAAGTCTAAAAGAGAAAAAGAAGCAAAAAAGGTCACAAAACAATGCTACCATTTGTCCACCTCAACAAGCATGTGATGTTGTACTTTTCAGCAAAGTTCAACCTTATATTGACTATTTAAGATTTCTTATAGTATATCTTTTTAAAAATTATGAATATATACGTACAACATAACAATAAAACCTCAAATACTTGTCTTTACTTTTAATCTCTTAACTTATTTTAAAAGTGAATTTAGTCTTTTAGATTAAAAATCCGTCAAATTTTTCTCTTAATTTAAGTATCTTAATAGAAAGTAGTTTCATTAAATTTAAAATAGGTCAATTTAGCACCGTAATTCATGAAAATATATTATCATATATCTATCTATTAAGGGACCAAGTCGAGGGGTCAAATTGCAATAATTTAGAAGATCTGTCTTATGTATATAATTTAGTTTATGCAAGTTAATGTAACTTATCCTTAAACTTATCAAAATATACTATTATGTGTCAAATTACGCTTACTTACAAGGTTACCCTTATGGGTGTGCAAAACGAGCTACAACACAGAGCCTAAAAAATTTGGGCCCCAAATTTCATTTAGATTTATGACAACAAAAAATGTTGTCCAAGTGAAAATAAATAGTCATAACCTTTACATATAAGATTACTTTTGTTTCTATGAAGATGCGTTGTCTATTTAAAGATGAACAATTTTACTAAGTAAATACAATGGCACGCCAAATTCATTCATCTTGAAATTAAAAAAAAATTAAACTAAACCTTTTTTTTAAAGGAAATTAAAGAACTAAATATATGAATGAAACACAAATATAGGAAGAAAAAGAAATAGAAAATAAGGGCAAATTGAGAAAGTGCATTTGATAAATATAATAATAATAAAAATAGCAGCTGTTAAGTTGTCTATGGCATTTAATTTTTGATGTGAAGAACCAAAAAGCAAAAGAAAAGTCCTAACACTAAGAAAAGGACATGACCCCACTTCCATTATATATCTCTTTTTTACTCTTTTTGTTTGCACTTTTTATCAAACTTTTGATTATGTCACTTTTAACCATACACACACATCAAACACCAATTTTCCATTATTATTCCTCTCAAATAATATCTGACCTACAAATAATATCTACTCTTCCTTTCCTATTTCTTATCTATTTCATGTTCTGTCTTAAAACTCAACTCAAAATATCTTCTTCTTATTAGCTACTACTAGTACCTACCTCAAGAGAGAGATAAATATCTTCTAAAGCTTCACTTCTTTCTTTGCTTTCAGGTTTTGCATAACAAAAATCTGAAAAAGCAACACCCTTTTGCTTACAGATCTTGTCCTCTTTGTTTTCCTTGCCTTAAGGTAATTTTCTTTCCTTGAAACATCTTTTTGTCACACAATCAAAACTTTAAATTTTTAATTAGTTCTTTCTGTTTATTTTTCCCTTTTTTGTTCATGTTTTTGTGGTTATATGATTCTTTGTTAGTGATGTTTCTGACTTTTTTTGGTTATTTAATATTGATCTGATCCTATTAAGTTTTTTCTCTTTTAATTTGTTTGTTGTTGGTGTTTGATTAATGATGGTGAAACTGAAAATTTCATTTGATATGTAAAATAATTTGTATTTTCAAATCCAAAATCTTGCAAGTTCTTTTACCAATACTTAGAACTTTTTTACTTAATTTTTTTTAATCTTGGTTACAAGTTTTCACAATCTTTTACCAATCTTGTTGTATGAAATTATGAATTACTTGCCATATACTAGTATTGTTCAAAATGAAATTCCTAATTTTATTTTTTCCTTTTTCTCTTTATATTGCTAATTATATGCTCTTATTATGTTAAATGCTAACTAATTTGTTTTTTTTTTTTGTTGCAGCTGCTGAATTCACAGTTTTGAGATTCTACTATCTTTGTCACAATATTTGAAAGTTTCACAGTTACAGAACTGAAAGATCAGTTTAAAGATGGGTTACATATGTGATTTTTGTGGAGACCAAAGGTCCATGGTGTACTGTCGTTCCGATGCAGCATGTTTATGTTTATCGTGTGATCGAAATGTTCATTCAGCGAATACGCTTGCTCGAAGGCATTCAAGGACACTTTTATGTGAGAGATGCAGTTCACAACCAGCTTTGGTTAGGTGTTCTGAAGAGAAAATTTCACTTTGTCAGAATTGTGATTGGTTAGGTCATGGTAATAACTCTACATCTTCCAATCATAAGAGGCAAACAATCAATTGTTACTCCGGTTGTCCTTCGTCGTCCGAACTTTCTTCAATATGGTCTTTTGTGTTAGATATCCCTTCTCTGAGTGAAACTACATGTGAGCAAGAACTAGGTTTCATGAGTATTAATGAGAATAGGAGTGCTTGGGTCGATCCGAAAAACCAGAATGTGTCTGATTCAGATAAAGCTACTGATTTACCTGATTCGGATAAGTCTTTTGTTGGTACATCTTCAATGCCAGAATCAAGCAAAGAACCGCGTATGCTCAACCGCCCAGATGGACCTACCAATGAATGTGTGCCAAAGGTATATCTAAATGTTATATTGTCATTTTCATGTGGATGGTTTAATTAAAAGGAAGTTTATTATATATGATTTTGCCAACTTGTATTGTATCCAATTTACTTAAATGAGTTACACAGCATGAGGTTTGTAATAGAAATTTTCACAATTTAATTATTTGTCTCATTGTTGATCTCCAGTTATACTGTCCTGCTACCAAATGCCCTGAAGCAAGTGAAGATGATGATGATCTGTATGGCGATTTCGATATGGATGAAATGGATATAAATATTGAGAACTATGATGAACTTTTTGGCATGGCCCTCACTCATTCCGAAGAGCTTTTTGAAAATGGTGGATTTAACAGCTTATTTGGAGCAAAGGCCATGTCTGCTGGAGATTCCAATTGTCAAGATGCTATTGCAGCCGAGGTGCTTAATTTTTGTCATTCTTTGTCTGTGATAATCTTGCCTTATTGACTTATTTGAGTTTATCTACTGGC
This sequence comes from Trifolium subterraneum, assembly GCA_951799995.1. Classification (NCBI taxonomy): domain Eukaryota; kingdom Viridiplantae; phylum Streptophyta; class Magnoliopsida; order Fabales; family Fabaceae; genus Trifolium; species Trifolium subterraneum. The sequence continues at coordinate 21,232,354 of OX637468.1, forward strand.
ATAGGCACTTGTGAGTCTGTTTGGGAGAGCTTATAGAAACAGCTTGTGACACGTCTATAAGCCCTCCATGACAGCTTATGAAAGTGGCTTATAGCTTATATGAGAACAATTTGACTTTATTTATCTTTTGTTTTAGAAATAGCTTATACATAAGCACTTATATGATAAACAATTATGTTATAAGCACTTAATTAAGCTGTTTATCAAAACATGGCTGTGTCTATTATTGAAAGTTCTTGCTCAAAGTGTTGAACAACTTAATACAAGTTGTTTTCACCTTCAGTTAATTTTAAGTAGAGTACTTATTTCTATATCTAATTTTCATGTGCAGGGTTCATCAATTGGACATGTCAATCCAGCACAACCAGCATGCAGCACTGCAGCATCTGCAGATTCCATATTGAGTACTAAAACTGAACCGAATCTTTGTATTACGGCAAAACAATCCCAATCAAGCCTTTCTTTTTCTGGTATTAATGAAGACGGAGGTGCTGGAGACTATCAAGATTGTGGAGCTTCTTCAATGCTTCTCATGGGAGAACCTCCTTGGTTAAACACTTGTCCCGAAAATGAGCTACAACTACAATCTGCTAATCGCTGTAGTGCTGTTATGCGATACAAGGAAAAGAAGAAGACTCGCAAGTAAGTAATTGCAACAATACTGTTTAATGTAAACTAATAATGAATAACTTCACCTAATGTTTGTGTTAATGAACAACACATAACACGGGTTGGAATGAGCTTTGACCTCTTCTGAGCTATCAACTTATACAACAAACCTGTTGGGTTTGTGATAAGCGCTTAAGCACCTGGGAATTTCTCCCTTAAAGGAGGAGTAACTCAGTTTACAAGCTGGTTTTTTAAGAATAAGTTAGGCCTAATATAAAAACTTAAAATGATTAGTGTTACCATCGTTGCTAACAAGCTAGAGATTAATGGATTAGTCTTGTTTCAAAACTTCAAATTGTGTTTTCTCTTGATTTGTTTTAACATTCATTGTTATTATCTTCTAGGTTCGACAAAAGAGTGAGGTATGCCTCTCGCAAGGAAAGGGCTGATGTCAGAAGGCGCGTGAAAGGCCGGTTTGTCAAAGCTGGCGAGGCCTACGATTATGACCCTTTGAGCCAAACCAGAAGCTATTGAGTGTACAAGTTTTAACCATGTTATTTTAAAGTTAAGAAACAATTATACCTGAAAAATGGGTGAAATTTGATGCATTCTTTTCCGTCCAATAACAATCTGTATGATTTTATCACAGGGATCTAGCTTTCTTCGAGGACAATCAAGGGTCTAAGAAGGCTGTGTTCAACAGTATAAACTCAAAAGCTGAATCTCTTTCCTTCAGTACCAAGTATATCCAAACTTGGGAAATTTTTCTTCTTAATTCTTCTGAAAGAATTGAGAAGTCTTCCATCCAGATTCTCTGTCCTTAACCAAAGCACCATGTTTGTCATGTCCTATGTTATAGTCGCGTCTCGAAGTGCCTGAGAAGGCATGATGATGAGTTTGTTAATTTGACAGTTGGCGATAAACTGCGGTAGTTGTATATTGTAAATGTGGCCTCTCTACACTGAGATGTATAGCACACAATCTACATGTATGCAATTAGATGTATAAATGCTCAATGATGGATCTGACTTCAGACAAACTGTAAAGGATATTCAAATGGTGTAGTACTATGTATAGAAATAGGATATCATGTATGCTGCTGGCTCTATATTGGAAATGTACCAATACAAGTTTTGTTTGTGACTGGAATTTATTTGTTCTCTTGATTCTCTTTTTAAATGGTGGGAATCGAATTCGGTACTCTGAAGTTTACGACATTCGCATGTCTTGCGCATCAATCACTAGCGCTCGATCCTGAACCTCCTAGACACCCGTATGCCTTGCGGATTGCGCATCAATCACTAGCGCTCGATCTGAACTTGGTCCTTGATGCTTCTTTTGTGAGAGAAAAGAGTGAAGTATGTGATTTCAAATACAAGAAAAAAGAGGTTATTTTAATATGTTGTACTTTTATACATAAACCTTTTTTGAAGAATATATGCTGAAAAAGGCCATAGGATAGAATCTCCGTACCAACCACTGAATTATATACATGGTTAATGATTTTATTGGTTACTTTTTCTTGGTGTCGTAGAAAAGAATAAATTTGTAAATAAAATTAATAAAAAAGTAGATACTTTTGCTAAATATTATATTGTGGATATGTTTCTGATCGTGGAGCACCAAGTAGTACTCCTCAATTACATGTATTTTTTTTTTTTTTTAAAATAAAGAGATTTTGTGAAGTATTTTGTCTAAACTAAATTTAAGAAATTTCAAATGACACCTAAAACCTAGGAATTTGAAATTCTTTCATCCCATATATTTCAAAATTTTCAAATTAATCCCCAATTTTTTTTAAATTGCAAATTAACCCTATTTTCCCCAAAATTACAAATTGACCCCTTAATTTTTTTAAAAATTGCAAATTGGTTCATAATCTAAAAAAAAAAATTGACCTAAACTTATCAAATTTATAAAAGTGGTCCAAAAATGCTCAAAATGAAATTTTCTACTACTCCATCCAAACACACAAATTTAAAAGTGAAGGTAATTTCTAATTACTTCATCCAAACATACAGTGTGTTTAGATGGAGGAATGTTTTGAGGTAAAATATTGTTTTGAGGAAATTTAAATTCTTTTGTCTAAATATAATTATGTCGATGGTTAATTAGGAAAATTTTCAAAATGATGCAATTTTATGAAGTATTTTGTCCAATTTGAATTTAAGGAATTTCAAATGACACAAAAAGAAATTCCTTCCTTCCATATGTTTCAACATTTTTAAATTGACCCCTATAATATTTTAAAATTGCAAATTGACCACCAATTTATTTCAAATATTGTAAATTGGTCCCTAAAAATTTGCAAATTGGTCCTTTAAAATTTTAGAAAATTACAATTTGGTCCCTATTTTTCAAATTTTAAATTTGACTAAAAAATTTTCAAATTTATAAAAGTGGCACAAAATATTCACAAAATTTCCTAGTACTCTATCCAAACACACATTTTAAAATGAATGTAATTCAAATATAATCGTTTGAATTGCTTAGAATTTCAAATTCTCTAAAATTTCTAATTACTCTATCCAAACACAATGTAAAGATTCCGTTAAAAACAAGAGTTTAATGAATATGTTCTATCAGTGTAAAATAATTTTTTACTGATATTCAATAGAAATCAAGCAGTTTGTCATGTCATACAATTAAAGTGGATGTAGTGGAGTGATTTGACGGATAAATAGTTTCTATTGGATGATAATGTAAAATTATTTTACACTTACGGTGCATATCTTATTTTCTATAAAAACAAAGATTAGTTATTTCTTAGATTGTTGGTGTTGGTTAAAAGTTGTACATTGTTTATAATTGTGAAGAAAGAAGTAGGTCAAGACCATAAGTGTTGGGTCACAAGTGGCCAGCAGATTGTCGTCCATATTGTGCTCAAAGCAACAATAGAAGTGAGTTGGACACCATATTTTTATCCAAAACATTAAGGTATTAAGTTTATGGGTCATCTTACTTATAATGTGTTCAACTCAGTCCCGTTCCTGACATTTTATGGGTCTTATGCCAAACCTAAGGGAAAAAAACTTCTTTCATTTTTTAATATAATAGCAAACTTTTATTAGCAAATTTTCATTACCAGATAAATGTTTCTTAGACAACATCTTCTAAGCTTCAAATATAAAAAAAAGCTCAAGTAGAGAACGGTGGCACCCGTGAAGTAGAAAGCTGACTTCGAAGAAGAATTGAAAACTTGTAAGATCCAAATGGTTGAAATTGGATGCAAAAAATAACTTGTTGAGTATTAACAATTTGTAGAAAATAAATTAAATTACTTGTTAATAAAATTAAAAACACAAAAACCAAAACAACACCAAAACCTAAACAAGAAAAAACTATAGCATCCATAGAATGCAGGAATTAGAAAACCACAAAACAAACTCAACATGAGCAAAGTCAAAAATAGTGTGGTCATTTCGTTTTTGTTCTACGGAGTTCTATTTTAGTAATCCTACCAATTATGCCTAATTACGTTTACTACCAGTTGAGCTTTAGTCACTTATTTAGTTGGTATAAAAAAAATTGGAACTTAGTCACTTTTTGCAAAACACTTATTTCCAAGGGCTATCCACGTTTTCTTTCTTAAAGCATAATGTTTTTTTTATATAACCCTTAATATAATGGGCCTTAGGCCATGACACCCATTGCCTTAGCTTAGGACGGGGTCTGGTTCAACCTCCACTTTTCTAAG